>CM050168.1:110313829-110658829 GCA_027410445.1 Discoglossus pictus | reverse complement strand
TTGATTTATTATATGTATATTGGCGGCGTGGTGTGCATGCCGTCAGGCGTGGTGAGGGAGCTGGGGGGTCTTTCCCCCCTTTTCACTAGGTGTATGGTCATACATAGTTAAGTCTAGTACATGTTTGATACTTTGTGTTCCTAAAGTGGTGTGTTACCCCTCAGGTGCAGCTGCCTGGCTGAGCCTGTTCATCTTGATAACTTCACTTAAGATTACTAGATCATGTGTTAGTATGTAGAGTCTTTGTGGCTCTGGGGGTTTATGCTCCAGACTCTAATGTCTGGGGGCTGCTGGTTCATGCCCTACAGCAGGCAGTTAATTCTGTGTATCTATTTTATTGTATTACGTGCCTAGGTTAGGCTGTAATGTTTTATTATTTCCACAATAGTGTAATAGATAGGAAAAAGCAGGGACAGATATAGATTGTTTTGTAGCAGTGCCATTTTATATTCTTTGTTAGATATCATCTATACATAGGGGTTGATGACAAATTAGATTACCTGCCCCTGCTGCTCTCGCATGCGGCGGTTAACTCTAGGCTATCTGGGGAGCTGCAGTGTAGTTTAGCAGTCCATATTATCGATGTGTGAGGGTACCAGTATCTATTATATGTATATATATATATATTATAGAGATTCAGTGGTATACGTGCACCATGGCTACCATCTGTAATATGGTTATTGCATATTATCATTATCCATTACTTATACGGGCTATCGTATTCCATAGCGCTATACAGGCTGAGTACGTGGTGCTATGTATGTGTCACATAACATCTATGTCTTTTAAGATATGTCAATAAGGTGTTTGGATTTGCATTTACGGGTTATGGGTAGGGGATTGTATCCCTCTAGGAGTTTGTTTCTCCAGTGGCAGGTTACAGGGTAATACGGCACCAGGTATGGGGCTTTCAGTAGCTTGCTTTAAGCAAGGTCGGCTTACCGCCATTATGGAGCTGCCTGGCACATGGGCTATAAGCCTATATCAGGTTACCAGGGGGGCGCGGGGAGGCAGGCAGAGAGGCCTTAGGAGTTATAGGGCCAATTCCGCTTGATGCTGTTCTTCTAGTTTAAGTTATGCCCAGGTTTAGTCACAGGGCTTTATTGACTTAACAGCCGGGTATAGGTACTGTCATAACAGTCTGGTATGGGGTCCAGGCGAGGCTTGCTTATCAGGGGTAATGTCATATAGGCATTTGTCATGGGCATGCTAGATAGGTTTATAATAGTTAGGTTCGTGGGAACGTTTGCAGCTTGTTAACAGTGTCGTACTAAGTTCCCGTTCAAGGCGGTACATCTGATGCTTGTCGGAGGGGACATAAGTCCCTCGGTCTTGAGGTCATTTGGTCCGTCGGCCGGATTAGGGCTCATGGATCTATTGATCGTTGTTATTCTCCTCCAATATGGTAGGTACCTGCTGCGGCATTTCAGCGAATGCTGTGATGGTTCAAAATCGGAGGGTCCATGTTTCCTTTGCTAAGAGGATCAAGTTTAAGGGTATCGCCTCTTCGGTGGTGTTTTTTTTGGGAGGTTATATAACTGCCGTTCGGTGGCTGATGTTCCGGGAGCTCTTTATGGTTGGTTTTTATCTTTTTGCGGCAATTTACCCTCAGGTAGGCATCGTTCCACTTGGGTCTACGTTGTCCAAAAGACGCAGGGCCTTGGGGATAGGGTAAGGAAGCATAGGTCCGAACTGGGTTTTTGTTTTACTGTTTATCCTATCAGATAGCATTGCCTGGTAGTTTAGTGTGGGGTCATTTTTTCAGTGAGACCAGACTGATGTGTCCATTTTCAGGGAGAAATAACCTGTAGTACAAGTGAGCCAAATAGGTGGCTATCAGTGGGTTAATTAGGGTGGGATGACAGGCATGCCCCTCTAGTACATCTGGCATGAATAGGTAGGGGTATGAGTTTCATAGGGTTTGACACGACGGGATAGCGCTCAAACAGTCGTGAGCAGGTATTACACATCCTCTTGACTGGTATGGGGAGCGGGCAGCAAGTACATGCCCAGATTGGTGATATGCCCTAGCCTTTTTTCAAATCTGGCCATAACGGCATGAGGGGATCGGCGTCGGGCCCCTGGTCGGTCTGGTTAGAACTAGTGTAGGTTATGCCGCGAGACGCTAGATTGGAAACCATGATTGAGCCGTGGGAGGGTAGCGGTGTGCGTGTTCAGTGGGTCTTTCACATGTTTTTTTTCCGTTGTATGGGAATGGAGATATGTATAAGGGATTGTCTGGTTGTCTCAGATTAGAAAAAGTCTTGGGGGTCTTGCCGGCGGGGCGCTATTGCATAGCATCCGGTATTAGTCATAAGGCAGAGGGTATCATATGCTTTTTCATGTGAGTTCCAGGATATCAAATCTTTGTACCGGGATCGGCAACGTGCGGACTGAGGAGTATGTATGGGTTATATGCAACAAGGGCTGTCACTCCTTTCATCCCCTGCGGTTGTATTACGAGTGGGTCAGGCAGGACGGTATCATAAGTTATTGGGATGGTGTTAGTGCTGTAAGGTACTTGGCTTCGAAGATCTTTCTAGAGATATACACGGCTGGTTGGCAGTATATCAACGGGTCAGTAATTAGAGGGTGCAGTGAATACGGTGGGAGTGTAGGCGGTCCCTCAGTATGTGGTTGCTTGTTCAGGACTACGTTGTTGAAACCCCGGTGCTCAGTACGGATGGAGGAGCATATAGTGTGATTAAGGTACCAGGTTAAGTAGACAAGAGGGAGGACGGTTCCTGGCCGGAGTGGGAGGATGTACAGTTTGTGCACTGGGTACGCGCGTGGGCATTGGCAGGGTTGGGGGTTGCTTGGTTTCCGCCAGGCTCAGAGGACGAGTTCCCCCAAAGGTGGGTGGGGTGCAAGTAGTAGTGTGGCCCATCAGAAGTCAAGCTGGGTTAATGGGTCCTGAAGAAGGAACGGAAGGTGCGAGCAAGGGGTAAAGGTGAAAAGGAGGTATGGCAAAGGGACTGCAGGCGTCTGGTAGCCTTTTCCCAAGGGCCGGAGATACCACTGTACGGGAAGGAGGTCTGTGATAAGTGCAAAGCCTTGCGGGCTGTGCAGCCATCTCTCCTTCCCGCTGGTGTGCCGGTAGTGAGCGTTTGGATGGTATACAGGCAAGGTGGGGCGACCTCAGGTGCCTGGTCTTGGGATCCAAAGGGTGATCATATGACCATATGGCTGGTTACTGCGGTTATGGAAAGAGGTCTGTGACAAGTCTGAATCCTTGCGGTTCTGTGCAGTCATCTCTTTCCGCTGGTTGGATGGTAGCAAGAGTTTGGTTGGTAAACAGACAAGGTATGTCGACCTCAGGTGACTGGTCTGGCGATCCAGGGTGATCATGTGACCATTTGGCCGTGACAGTCCAAGTTGAGCAGGCGGGGAAAGGAGGTAGTTACAGTGTGTTGGGCACGCCGATTGCTCCCCCTTCCTGGATTACGGCTCTCTTGGTCCAAACAATCGCGAGGTTGATTTGCACCTTCCCTTGATGAAATGATACTGGTTCTCTATGAGTGATTCTACAACGTTGGAGATTGCCAGCAGCATTTGGGCATATTCCGCATGGAACTTGCTGCCCACTCGCTTTGTGCAGAAGCAGCCACCGCAACAGCCCTACAGGCTTTTGGAGAATGTGGTCTAGAGAATTGGAAGGTATCGGGCTGAAATAGCATGGGCTATTAGTAAATCATTAAATTAGACCATGCGGGCGGGTGGCCTTGGTTGTCCGTCTTAGCCCAAAGCTGGGCGTGGCCCCGGCGCAGATGGATCATGAGCAGATGTGGAGCGTGGAGTGCTGTTTTAGAAGGCTATGTGGCTGGCCATGGTGTTTTTTTTGGTGGGGGGAGTCAAATCCGCAAAGTTATTATGCGATCTTCTCTGTGGCGGGTGGTGAGGGGAGTCGCCGGGACAGTGGAAAAATGGAACATCCGTACCACCGTAGGGTAGGATCTCCCCCAACACGGTAGGCCCTGGATGAGGCTTCAGGGCGTAGGGTGCACGGTCTCTGTCCAGGCTCCTCCCCTCTGGGTTATGTTTATTTATTTATTTATCATTATGGTTATTACGTCATGTTGTGTTTACCAATAAACGCTGTTGCCAGTTATCTCCCAAGAAATGGTCTGTGTCTAATTTTATATTCAATGGGTGATGGGGGTATACATTCTTATATGCACATACCAACTGGGCCTTGCTTAGGTCAGGTTATATATAAGTATCACATGTAGTTATATTTAAATATATTAAACCCTTCATGACCACTACAGGAAAACTGTAACTTATATATAACCGTTTGAGGTTTCATAATAGATGAGGCTTCAAAAAAACAAATCCGTATACTCTGCTTCAGCAAAAAATTTATTACACAAAAATATAAATTAAATTAGTTAGGAGATGTATGAAACTGGAAGGAGGATGTAAGTGGAGTCAGGGAATGAAAATGAGAGCATACATATAAAAAGAGAATAAGAAGCAAGCAAAAAAAGGATGAGGAAGGGATAGAAGAGAGGTGGAAGGATCAAAAAGTGCAAAAAGAGACAGAGCAAAAAGGTACAATAATTTAGATTAAGAAAAAGAGCAGAATTAAGTGCATGAATATAGGAAATCATTGCAGGACTCCATGCTCAGTTCCAGCAATTGGAGCACTCAGAGCTCTCTTGGTCATTTCATAGGCCAGGAACAGGGCAGCATTGGAAGGAAACGCTCTGATCACTGTGGGCATCAGGCCACAGTACAAAGAAGACACTCCTAGAAGAGAAACATGCACAGCACATTCAGGAAATGTGTGTATCCATGTCTTAGCAGAGTCTTATCAAGCACTACACTGCTCTATAGGGAGACCCTGTGCAATATTAACAAGTATGAAAGCCACAACAACCAGGATATGGATGATAAATCGCACAACTATTGCTTTATCACCCAAGTGTTGAGCATTTTTATAAAACTATTTAAAGAGCAAATGCAAAAACAAATAAGGAGGCACTTCTTTAGGTCTAAAAGGGCACAGCTAGCAATTTTAATAGAATGCTTATATTTCTCTCTCAAAATGACATAGTCAGAGTTCCAATTTTTCATATTTTTGTTTTTTGAAAGTTTAGCCAAGGTGTTCTAGTGACTTAAGAGTATCTGCGATTAAATAAGGGTAATTTGTCGGGCCAATATTGTAAGAGATCAGAATGATGACAGTGTATCAATTTCTAAGGATTGTGAATTACTGAGCAAGTGTATTCACTAATCTGCAAAAAGCAAAGGCTAAGAGCAAGAATCAAAAATGCAGATTGACACATTACGACCAGTCCATGTGACATAAATACGGACACTTGACGATTACACTGGATACTCTCATAGTTCTCACCCTGGTCACATTCCACCAACATATTGCTGGTTCTCACCTTCGGTCCTCAGGATTTTAAATAGTGATAACATGAAGCCCTCAGGACGTGGAGCTAAAGACAAAACTTGAATCCGTGACTTCACAGAGTCTACTGGATACACAGCAAGCCAGAAACAGGCACCACCAACACCGCCGCTCACAGTGACCACCAGCGGACCTAAAATACAGAGGGTGTTAGAGCAACAATGGGTTAGACCAATCCCTCCACTCTTAATATGCATGACATTTACCTGGCTGGTTGGTGTTGCCCAGTTTACGACCCAGGATATTGGTGCTCAGCTCATAACCACCAAAAAAGAAGAAATACCCAGGAATTTCTCTTAGCCATGTACTGCTGAGACCACGAAACAAACCAAATGCACCCTCAGAGCTCAGGATAGCACGAACTTCCGACCACGGTGTGCTGAGAATGGAAAAATATCCAGATATTTTGCTTACAGTAAACTGAAAATAATCATTTTGTTTTAAATTGTAATGGGCTACACATGGAGAGAAAAAAAAAAAAAACATTCACACATACAAATAGAGAGGTGGTATTGAAAAAGTTGTATGTGAACTCATACAATGTTATGTATACCACTTCTGTATGTGAACTATTAGGAGCAAGTAATGCAAGAACATTCCAAACATGTTAACTGATCTTCATCACATTCATTAAAGAGCACACACACACACACAATATGAAAGCAAATATCCCACAAACAAATGCACTTGTTCATGTCTATATGAAGCACATTAATAATGCTGGAAAAAAAATATGTGAACCTGGTATTCTGAGGTGAGTTTGAGATACCCTGAACTGTTAAATAAAACAAATTCTCAATGTTTGGTTACCAACTCTTCATGACAAAGGATTCTAAAAATGAAACACGACTGTAATGGTGTTCTATGGACACATACAATGAAAGCAAAAAACTTTCTGACATGAACACAATGCAGTTGTTGCAGGAAACAAACACACTGTGTACCAAAAACCTGCCCTCCAATATGCTTCATTATTGAGATAACATCATGATTTTTGGTATCATACTTCTATAATAATGACTTCACTTTATAACATACACCGTGTTTTTACATTGTTTAAAATAATGATATGACTATTGTAAACATTTGTTTTAAACAGCTATTTTATCTTTAATAATACATACTAGTGGGAAGAACTGTGGATTTAGATGGGACTCCTATTCAGATTTGTTGAGAAGTGCTCTCTTTCATGGAATTCTGTTGTCAAGAATGCCATTTAGAGTAAATTCCCATAGGGAAACCTTATAAAAATGTTTTTGAGAAAATAATTTCATTATCTTGCATAGTTGCTAACCTTTTTAGGTTTTACAAACTTTATGTTTCTAATGTCACAGCGTTTTGTCTAGTATATTTTTAAAGGTAATGTTCTGGAAAGGGGAATATGGAGGTTCCACCACTTGCTAAATCCAAAAGGGGTCACATACAGTGGATATAAAAAGTCTACACACCCCTGTTAAAATGACAGGTTTCTGTTCTGTAAAAAAATTAGACAAAGATAAATCATTTCAGAACTTTTTCCACCTTTAATGTGACCTATAACCTGTAGAACTCAATTGAAAAACAAACTGAAATCTTTTAGGTGGAGAAAAAAAGAAAAGAAAAATAATGTGGTTGCATAAGTCTGCACACCCTCTTATAACTGGGGATGTAGCGGTGTTCAGAATTAAGCAATCACATTCCAAATCGTGTTAAATAGAAGTCAGCATACACCTGCCATCATTTAAAGTGTCTCTGATTAACCCCAAATTAAGTTCAGCTGCTCTAGTTAGTCTTTCCTGAAATTTTCTTAGTCGTATCCCACAGCAAAAGCCATGGTCCACAGAGAGCTTCCAAAGCATCAGAGGGATCTCATTGTTAAAAGGTATCAGTCAGGAGAAGGGTACAAATTATTTCCAAGGCATTAGATATACCATGGAACACAGTGAAGACAGTTATCATCAAGCGGAGAAAATATGGCACAACAGTGACATTACCAAGAACTAGAGCTCCCTCCCAAATTGATGAAAAGACGAGAAGAAAACTGGTCTGGGAGGCTACCAAGAGGCCTACAGCAACATTAAAGGAGCTGCAGGAATATCTGGCAAGTACTGGCTGTATGGTACATGTGACAACAATCTCCTGTATTCTTCTGGGCTATGGGGTAGAGTGGCAAGACGAAAGCCTTTTCTTACGAAGAAAAACATCCAAGCCAGGCTACATTTTGCAAAAACACATCTGAAGTCTCCCAAAAGCATGTGGGAAAAGGTGTTATGGTCTGATGAAACCAAGGTTGAACTTTTTGGCAAGAATTCCAAAAGATATGTTTGCTGCAAAAACAACACTGCACATCACCAAAAGAACACCATACCCACAGTGAAGCATGGTGGTGGCAGAATCATGCTTTGGGGCTGTTTTTCTTCAGCTGGAACTGGGCCTTCGTTAAGATAGAGGGAATTATGAACAATTCCAAATACCAGTCAATATTGGCACAAAACCTTCAGGCTTCTGCTAGAAATCTGAACATGAAGAGGAACTTCATCTTTCAGCATGACAACAACCCAAAGCATACATCCAAATCAACAAAGGAATGGCTTCACCAGAAGAAGATTAACGTTTTGGGATGGCCCAGCCAGAGCCCAGACCTGAATCCGATTGAAAATCTGTGGGGTGATCTGAAGAGGGCTGTGCACAGGAGAGGCCCTCACAATCTGACAGATTTGGAGTGTTTTTGCAAAGAAGAGGGTGCAAATCTTGCCAAGTCAAAATGTGCCATGCTGATAGACACATATCCAAAGACTGAGTGCTGTAATAAAATCAAAAAGGTGCTTAAACAAAGTATTAATTTAAGGGTGTGCATACTTATGCAACCATATTTTATTTTTATTTTTTTTCTTCCCTCTACCTAAAAGATTTCAGTTTGTTTTTCAACTGAGTTGAAAAACAGTTTATAGTTCACATTAAAGGTGGAAAAAGTTCTGAAATTATTTATCTTGGTCTTTTTTTTTACAGCACAGAAACCTGACATTTTAACAGGGGTGTGTAGACTTTTTATATCCACTGTACTTCTTTCCAACATAAAATATGTATGTTTAAACAATGTGTCAAATATAGATCTGAAAAAAAGTACAATTGTTTGTGGGGTTTAGTCCCATTGTGTGTATCTATTATTGTTGCTCTTCCTATCTATTATTGTAACAGATAAATATCAGATCAAAATTTAGGAGTATTTAATGAAGGAATGAACCTAATTCTAAATGTTTCAAAAACATTTCTCAGATACAATTTGACCACTTGATGACTGGGGCCTTTTATTGGCCATGTTGTCTTCCCATAAACTGACCTTTTGCCAGACATGCCCTTGTAGCCAGATATCCGCATCTCATGCTGGGTCTGCACTCGACATTTTACTAGCTCTGTGGGACAAAGGACCAAGGAGGAGAAAACAGAGGCCAGGGACCCCGCCGAAGCTTTGTGAAAGTCACTAAGACAGGGGGACAAAAGAGCAAATGATTAAACAGATTTCAGTAATGCCCCAACAGGAGGAACTATTTTCATTAGGTATTGATCATTAATAAAATTCACTAATAAATCTACTTCCAAACATCAAATTATAATCCTCCAGTTGAGCTGCTTGCCTCCACCTCTTACAGGGTTAAGGGGTGGGAGAGACTTTGTATGACTATTAAAGCTAGAGTCCTTGCAAAGGTAAATCAAATTTCCATCAAATGAGATGTGCTCATACAAAAAGATTGTGTCTTATTATTTAGGGCTGTTTCCCCACTCCGAGTTACTCCCAGCCTTTGATGACATCATAAGGGGTGGTGAGAAGCAGCTCAACTGGAGGCTTAGAAGTTCATGTTTGAAAGTAAACTTTATAGACTATTGCTTTTCTAATTATTGAATATGAATTTTACTAAAGATCGAAGCCTGGTTAAATCATCTACTGTTATTGGTGCTTTACATTAGTCCATTACCAAACACGAGATAAAGATTAACAGCCTTATTAAATTGTGATTCTGCAAAATTTAAAAAAAGGGCTCTATTTAAGCACATAGCATATTTTTTTTACAGAAGTTTTTAGTTCGTAAACTTCTATCCAAAAGCAAGGTCTTCGCTAACTAAAAACTTCTGTAAAAAAAAAAAAATAGATCTGAATCGCAATTTTATAAGGCTGTAAGTTCTGTTTGGTAGCCCTAAGGGAGGAACTAAGAAGTAAAGAGAAGAAAAGCTTTACATGTAAAAAAGGAAGAAGAAGGATAGAGTATGAGGGAATTGTAAGAGAATAAATATTTAAAGTAAGCATCATATTTAGAATATGCTCTTTGGAAGAACTTTTTTGATAAATGGGCAGTATTTTTCATAAAGAAAAATAAACCGATACACCATTAATATGTATAACATATTTGAAATGCTTTACTTGATATTTGTTTTTTTTTCAAAATCAGTTTAGTCAGTTATCTTGGATACAGTTAAGATTTATTCAGTTATACTTCAAGTTATCATACTGAGGCTACAATTTTGGAAGACATTAAATAAAGCAATGGATGAACAAAGTTTTTCTAAAAACGTTCCTATTATCAACATGCCTTTTTTCTAGAGAAAATAAGTTTAATTTGGCAAGTCTTTCTTCATGACATAGACCCTTGATTCCCATTATTGTTTTGTTGCCCTCCTCTACCTTTTCCAGCTCTAAAAATGTTGTACTCCATATTCCAAATGCGGGCATACTACGGATTTGTATAGTGGCAGAATTATATTTGCTTCCCTTGCTTCTATACCCTTCTTAATACATGCTAATATTTTACTTGCCTTTGCAGATGCTGCTTGGCTTTGAGCACAGTTATCTAGGTGGTTGCCCACAAGCACTCCCAAATTCCTTTGAATATTTGATACCACGAGATTTACTCCATTAAGATTATAAATTGCAAGGCTATTTTTCCTTCCAAAATTTATAACACTTAACATTTATTTGTATTAAAATCTCATCTGCCATTTAGTAGTCTATTTCTCCAATTTATGCAAATCCCTTTGGAGGGAAAGTACATCATTATAGGATTTAATTACTTTGCACAACTTCATGTCATTAGCAAAAATCGATTCTATACTAGTCCAACTTTAAAGTCAATAATAAATATGTTAAAGAGGAGAGGACCCAATAGTGAACCCCAAGGAACCCCACTTACCACATTAGTCCAATCGGAGTATGTTCCATTTACACAAAAAAAAAAAAACACAAAAAAACAACAACTTGTCTTTCTGTCTTTAAGCTACCTCTCAATCCATGAGCAGATATTTACTGCAATTCCTGCATCCCTTAGTTTGCACAATAGTCTTCTAAAAGCCTTTCCAAAATCCAAAAAGACTACATCCACTGAGTTGCCTTGATTCAAGTTCCTACTAACCTCCGCATGGAAACTAATCCGATTTGTTTGATATGACCTCTCATAAATCCATGTTGACTCCTTATAATCCTGTTCAAATAGACATATTCTTGTAGCTTATTCCTTAACCCTTCAAAAAGCTTTCCCACTACAGAAGTGAGGCTCACTGGTCTATATATCACAGATTTGTTCTTGCTCTCTTCTTAAATATAGGTATCACCTCTGCTTTTCTCCAGTCATCGGGTAGAGACCCTGTGTTGAGTGAATCCATCAGAACCCGGGGCTTTATTAACATTAATTTTTTCCAACCTCTTTTGGATTTCTTCCTGCGTTAACCAATTATTTGATGAAGGTAGTGTAGCCCCATTATGTTGCTTTGTCCCCAACACTGGTACCTCCCTTGTGTATACCGAAGAAGAAAAGTACCTATTGAGCTCATCTGCCTTTCCCTGGTCTCTAATTATCAGACAGCCTGTTTCGCATTGTAATGCTCCTATAGCTTCCTTCCTCGCCTTCTTTCCATTAATATATTTAAAAAAATATTTTAGGGTTAGTCTTACTCTTTTGCAACTATTTTTTCATTTTCTGTTTTAGCCAGTCTAATAGCCTTTTTGCAAGCCTTGTTGATTTCCTTGTACTCACGTAAAGCAGTCCCTGTCCTCTTGTTTGTGTAAATGCCTGTCTTTTTACTTTGTATCTTGATCTTTAAATCATTGTTTTGCCAAATAGGTTGTTATTTACGTCTACTTTTATTTCCACATGGTATATGGTGCCAAGTATGTTTATTTAGTAAGGATTTGAACATTGTCCATTTATGTTCAATATTTTTATGCCCATAAAGGTGCTCCCGGATGTTAGGAAAAAAGTTGATCGGTTTCTTTGAAAAGTTTTCAGGAGTAATTGAATTAGTGGAGAGTCTGAGTATTCCACAAGGTGTGGGCTGCAAGAGAAAAAAAAAAAAAAAAAGAAGAATCTTGGAGAGGAGGTGATGACAAGAAGGGTTTATCATTAGCATGTATTAAGAAGGTTATAGAAGCAAGGAAAGCAAATATAATTCTGCCACTATACAAATCTCTAGTACGCCCTCATTTGGAATATGGAGTACAATTTTGGGCACCACTTCATAAAAAGGACATTTTAGAGCTGGAAAAGGTACAGAGGAGGGCAACAAAACTAAGGGGAATGGAGGGGCTAAATTATGAAGAAAGACTAACCAAATTAAACATATTTTCTCTAGAAAAAAGGTGTCTAAGAGGAGATATGAGTACCTTATATAAATACATCCAGGGTCAGTATAAAGATTTATCAAGGGAGCTTTTTGTGCCAAGACGTTTTTCAACTGACAAGAGGACATCCATTGAGGGTTTTTTTCTGTTTGCCTTCCTCTGGACTTTTTAATAATACATTTTTTTTTAAATAATTGATTAACAAATAATTAATTAATTAACAACTAATTAATATTTAATCTGCATATTGCAGATCAGAGGAGATCTGAAACACGGTTGAACTTTATGGACTAAAAGTCTTTTTGTCAACCTTAATTACTATGTATATATGTAACCATCATGGAAAGAGTAGAGGGGGAGGTTATGGGAGTATCCAGAGATTAGATCTGATATGTTGGAGGGTGCAGTGATGTTGAGGGCTTTGTTGGAGAGTGTCAGGATTCTGAACTTAATTCTAGTGGGTATGTTTAGCAAGTCAAGGAATTGGCAGAGTAGGTTGGTTAGATACATGAGCCTAGAAAGGGCGTTTAAGGTGGATTGCAGTGTGGAGAGTCTAGTAAGGGGGAAATGCGTGTTTTACAGTAGTAAATGATTAGTGAATGGATTAGGACTTTCTAGCTGTTCCTCAGACGCAATATGGCAAATCAAAGTGACTGGATGTGGGGAGTGAAAGTGTGATGAGTGGTCCCAAGGTAGCAGTCTTGTGATTTAGGTGTGATGGAGCAGTTACATAGTTATAGTAATTGAGGATGAAGAAAATACTTTTAGTCCATCAAGTTTAATATTTTAAGATCTCCTCTGATCAGCAAGTGTGATGTCTGGAACTGGGAGACTTTGATATGTTTATTTTTTAGGTTGTGGGAGAGCATGCCAGATGAGTTGTTGGAAAGACAGGTGATCACAAGAGTTAGAAAGGGGGGGGCGATAAGTCAGGAGAGAAGATGTAGATTTGAGTATCATCAGCACCCCTGTTTCTGTCTGCATCCAGGCCTTCTCCAGCAGAGATCCTTCTTGTTCTTTTATAGCATGGGTCTCTGCATCACCTGCATTTCCCACAGCTGCAAGTCATAATGAACTCTTGACTCCTCACACATCTCATTCTTCCTTGTTCCTTTTAACTTCACTCTCTCTGACCTCTTTGAATCCCCACTTTCTACTCCTGTCCAGGTCTCTGCCTCCTCCATTCATCTGAAAGGAGCACATTTAGAGTACTGGACTTGTATAATGGATTGTCCTCTATATTCCAGGAAATGAAGGAGCACATGGATAAAAATAAAAAAGATTGTGGTAGTTTATTAACTGATGTACTTACGCCGTTACAATATTTGTGATCTTGCAGGATAGTTATAGGGATGGTAACTGATGTGCACACACTTATGGCGATTGTTACTTCGCTACTACTCTGTAGCGATCATATGGATTTTTTATTTGAAAATCAAGATTTTAGTCGATTATTAAAAAGTTAAGTGGTATTTCTTGCCAAGTAGTATTCTATTAATATAATTTAAGGACCAAGTAATATTTGACCAACTTGAGCATTTATGGGAAAACGCAAATACAATCTTCCCCTCTCAATAATGTATATGTATGCATACAGTCCCATATACTGTTAATGTGATTGCTCAGTTTGCACTTGGCAAAGTTTACATAAAATGTGGTTGTTTTGGAGAGCGACCCCTACACACAGACAAGGGCAGGATTTATCAATGGCCCCTTCCTATGTACTAGCCTAGGATGTACATAAGGTTTATTCTTTGTAAGTAGATACAAATGTCTAGATGAGTCTAATTTTTTATTTGTCAGCTCAAAAATTGATATCATATAACTTATTGTATGGCAACCACTTAAACAGCCACTATTTGTCAACCTTCATACTAAATATTTTATATACAAAATACATTTTATGTTTTTACCTTAATGCTGTATAATAAATTAACATTTTTTTATACAGACCTGCACTTTTAAAGCTATTTTTTGTAGTCCATTAAATTGTACAAAGTGGGAGAGAACCATTAGGAAGTGATAATAAAATGTATCTGCTGTGTCTTATTGGTCCGTTGAGCACACAGAAGGATGACAAAAAAAAACAAAACATATGATCACCTGCCTATGCTGGAAAGCAATGCCCCTCTAGCAATGAAAGTGCTAAGGGGAAGAAAGAGGAAGAGAGGGTAGAGAATGAATGAGGACATAAGAAAATTGAATAAAATAAAAAATAAAAAATAAAAAGTTACAAGAGCAATAATGAAAGTAAAATAAAAAATACCCATGTGACAAGATGTATCCACACACACCTGAGCTGTGATGGCCCCTGTAGCCCTAAAACTTGAGCCACGAGATTCTGACAGAAGCCATAACATGCAAACAGCACCGCATTCTCTGCCACATTTGCCACAAGAGCAGGAGTGGTACCATGATACAGCCCGCGGAGCCCCTCTACATGATACGTGCGCATAGTGCAGTCCATGAATCCACGATACATGGTGGGGAAGGTCTGCATCTTCACCTTTGCTGTATCAAATGGCTGTCCACTGACAACACATGCCACACCACCTATAGAATATAGTTACAAAAATATCATGAGTTTAATACAAAGATAGATAAAGAAACTTAGAAATCAGCAGCAGAACTAGTGAAAGGAGAGTCAGTTTAAAACAATTTGGAGGCAGCAACTTTTTTATAAAAAAATGATAAATGTAAAGGCAAAAAAAAAAAAAAAAGGTGGTCAGGTCACAGCTGCTGCCAGTACCTTTGTACCTGATGCACCAACAGTAGCCCTGCCACTGGTAGATATGGTTTTCAGATTTATAAAGACATTCTGCTACACAGGAAACAAACCACACTCAGTAACTGAAATTGGACCACCAGGGAACATCTCAAACTTCACTGTTCTGCAATCATAGTCTCTTTTGTGATCAAGGAAGATCAAAACAAGCAGCACTAGCTAAGAAAAAAAAAAAACTGCCAGTTTAAAAACTTTTTTTTTTTTTTTTAAAGTATGACTGAATTCAATAATTGAAAATGTAATAATTTGTCCTCTAATTTCCACTCCACCTATCTCTACCATATTATTCTAGCCCCTTGCATTGCATTTTCCCCATTTTTCTAATCACCTTCTATTAAAAAAGGACAACTACAAACCGTTTCTCTATAGGATTATTATAATAATTAAACTTGATAATGGGCAAAGAAAGTAAACAAACAAACAAATACATACATACATACATACATACATACATACATACATACAATCAGCCTTTGCATTATTATCTTTTATACCAAATTATTCTTTAATGCAAGCGTCCATTTTTTTTCGCTACTTAGTTTTCAAGGACACACTGATAAATAATGAGCTTTCCATTACTACTGAAACTTCTGGCACTTGTAGAGTACACATTCTCATTTTGTCATTAGGAACTTTCTGTGCAGTCAAAACCTCCTTCCACCTGAGCAAGGTGATCACCATAAATCAAAAATGTCAGATGCTAGCAGCATAATTGCATATAAATGGTATGAGACAACAGTGGTCCTTTAACCACAAGCTTATTTAACTTATATGGAAAAGGGATGAAGTGTAATTCCCTTCTTATTCCAACTAAACTTGGATGGAGCAAAGCCAAACAGTCATCACTGGCCGGTATAATTGAGAAGTCCAGCTTTTCATTCAGTTGCAGTCACATAGTTACATAGTAACTGCGGTTAAAAAATAATAATAAAAAAAAAAACTCTGTCACACATCCCCCTAAGGAGTTGAGTGACCAACAATGTGTCTTAGTGTATGCGGGTTAATGCAGATGTATAACCATATTGACTGCCAGTTCTATGGAGGGCTTGGAAGCTAAAAGATGATCACTGTCCCTACAACTCTGATGCATGAGAACATGAAGATAATCAACTTCAGTGGGGCATGGTCAGATACTGTGCATTAATTTTCTTCCCAATTGGTAATATCGTAGAGATGCAATTGCCCATTTTATGGCCAGGCATTCTTTCTACACCAATTCTTTGCTCCCGAGGCATCAGTTTTCTGCTGAGAATCAGAATATGATGTTCTTAATTCTCCACCACATGATAATAAAGCTCATAGGCCCACCCCACAAGTATCTGTTTGCAGGACTCTTTTTCCCCAAAATCTGGGGCTATTGAAACTGGACCTTGGCAAAGTGCAGACTTTAGATCCTTAAAAGCTTACTCACTTTCTTGTTGCATTTTAAACAGACTTGGGGAAATTTGGAAAATGCAAGTGAGGCCCTTTCTGGGCATGGCGGGATATTACCCAAGGGGTTGTGACCAATTCTGAATTGCCTCACCTTTGTGGAGCTGTGGTTTGACAACCCTCTTCCTACAATATAACCAGGATATTTAGCTTCACTCACTGCTACAGCACATTTCACAGGGTTTACAGTAAGCTTTGCTTGTCTCAAGGTTCCCAATACGGCTTCCACTTTAAAAAAATGCATTTAAGTCAGTGGTTCCCAAATATCTCCTTTAGAACCTACTAGACAGACCATGCTTTCGTTTTGACATAGTTTGAATACAGATGAGGCAATTAGATTCTGTTGAATGCCAATTGCTCATCCTCTTTTCACACAGTGTTAAACTGAAATCTTGGTCTGTCTGGTAGGTCACTCATTTAAGTAAGTTGCTGCATACTCACAATGGCAAATGGCGAAAGACGTTTGATACGTAGAAACATGTCAGGAAGCAAGCAAGCGTAGCGTGACGTCATCACGCACGCTGTAACCAGGAAGCGCGAACCTCTGAGTTCAAAAAAACTTTGAATAGGAAAGTTCAGAGGCATTTTAAGGGCTTAAATGAATTTCTAACTACTATGGCTTATACTACAAGCAGACAAGGACCCATGGGGACACAGTTAGGAGGGGATATATATATATATATATATATATATATATATATATATATATATATATATATATATATATATATATATATATATATATATATATATACACACAGATACCTTTAAGTCCAGTGTTTAAGTGGCTTGGTAAGGCAAGATTCCTATCATTTCATCCACTCTGAGAAGGGGATAAGCATCACATTCTGAAACGGATGTTTGAATTTAGTTTGTGAAAGTCACTGCAGAATCTATCAGCTTTTGGAACCATAACAATGGACTGCACCACTCACTCCGGGATACTTCACATGATGTCTTCAAATACATAACTCTCACCCTCCCTGCTCTCTTCCCACTATTCCTTGCTTCCACGAGCTCTGCTCCTTCCTCCAGTCACTATGTCCTTAGTCTACAGTCCATAAGCAGAACCTCTTCTGTAAGACCCACTCTCACGTAGACTTATTTTGCTGGCTGCTGGAGATGTATCTTTAACCCAGGTCCCTCATCAGTCACACTCTGCCCCAACGGCATCAAATACTCAGAACCCCCATAACTTAATACCCATCACAAAACTCCCACTTTGCCATTCTCATGGATGTATTTATATAGGGTAATCATATCTCTTCGTGGATGCTCTTTTTTCGAGAGAAAATAGGTTTAATTTGGTTAGTCTTTCTTCATAACTTAGCCCCTCCATTTTTCTCCCTGTGAAGGGCACAAGTGAGCTAAAAGAGGTTGCTCTCCGAGTAGCTTATCATGGCTATAGAACTAACCTATTAAGGTTAGTTCGTTCTCTGATGAGCACCTCTGACTTTGTTATGTTGTATATGCAAATTACCTTTAGGGTTTAGTCTCCCTAAAGGTAATAGGGGACTCCAGACGTGGACCCCTTGCTCACTGTGCCTTAGGGAGTTCAGTTGCACCTCACTGACGAGGCCCATAAAGGCCGAAACACGTCTGGGGTTTGCTGTTTCTCCTGTTCAGGGTAGAATTGCCTGGTATTTCGGGGCTGGTTCACTCTTTTGAGTTGGACCAGACTGATATACAACAGGATATTTCTCCCTGTGAAGGGCACAAGTGAGCTAAAAGAGGTTGCTCTCAGAGTAGCTTATCATGGCTATAGAACTAACCTATTAAGGTTAGTTCGTTCTCTGATGAGCACCTCTGACTTTGTTATGTTGTAGCCCCTCCATTCCCCTTATTAGTTTTGTTGTCCTTCTCTGTACCTTTTCCATCTCAAAAATGTCCTTTTTATGAAGTGGTGCCCAAAATTGTACTCCATATTCCAAATGAGGGCATACTAGATATTTGTATACTGGTAGAATGTATTAAGAAGGCTATAGAAGCAAGGGAGGCAGATATAATTCTAATAGTTTGCCTTTGCAGCTGCTGCTTGGCATTGAGAACCGTTACATAGGTGGTTGTCCACAAGCACTCCCAGATCCCTTTCAATATTTGATACCCCTAGATTTGTTTTATTAGGTTTATAAATTGCATGGTTATTTTTTCCTTCCTAGATGAATAACCTTCCATTTATTCATATTAAATCTCATCTGCCATTTAATTGCCCCTTTGCTTCCTGTGTCAACATTGTCAATGACACTCCCATTTCCCCTAAAGCCACTTACCTAACTGGCCCAGTGATTGTCAACTTCTTCCCACGTATCTCCAGTGTTGCTATACTGGTAGGGTAGAGATTCACTGTTCCATGTATTTTATGCCAATTTATTTAGATGTTTTTATTTCACCATACTTATTTAACCAAGAGTTGCTGCAGTTCCTGAATCAATTAATGTTCTTTATCAATAAACCTTCATGGTTTTGGTTAATTTGTTACATTTTTCTGCCACTCCCACAAGGTTGAGTTTGGTTGTACTGGTGCTCTCCCATGTGACATTCTTCCCGTTTGGACAATAGGCTGCTATGTGCCCAAGTTCTCCACAGTTAAAGCACTTGAACTTCCTTACCAAGTTCTGCATTTGGTTTTGCTCTTCAATTAGCAGTCTTTTGTGGGTATTTTTTAGTGGATATCTACCAGATTATGGATTTATATTTCCTTTTTTGAATCCAAGCTTTCCAACCCAATTATTGTTTGAGCCTTCTGGGTTTTAGATAGCCTTTGAATGCTGTAGGCCACTCCCAATGTGAAAGTTCATTCATAGCCAGATATCTATCAGTGAAAAACTAGAACAAATAGTGATACATGACCAGCATTTCTAGATTCTCCCTGGTCAATTTTCAGGACATGTTTGACCTGCTACATCGCTCACAAAAGTGGTCGAATGGGAAATCAGATTGTCCACAAATTTCCATGAGCGTAATATCTGTGCTTTGACACTTCTGATAACTGCAGCTCTGGCCAGAATACATTGCTTTTTCTGTATTCAGATCAAAGTATGCCTTTTTTTGCTTCACCACAAAAGGTGGAATTATACTGGCCAAGTTTGACTGATGGCCATTCTTTCAAAGGTCAGGAGATATGTTTCTACATTATCTTCAGGATTCCTTTGCTGTAGGAAGAGGTTATGTTCAGAGACCAATGGAAGTATTAGAGTCACAGTAGTTTTTGCAGGCATCAAGTGCTATAGCTGGGCCACTGGCATTACGTGGTTTGTACCAGAGCTTTCACAAGTTCCACCATCTTAAACCCACTTCTCACACCACGTGTAATAAGCTATCAGTCTCTTATAGGTTTATGCCCTTGTTTCGAGGACTTTATGTACACAAGTACAGTATGCTTCAATGCCTTTCCCACCATTATATATCACATATAAAGTTGTGGATCTTCGTGGTTGTTTGGGTGGGATCGCAATGAGCACCGAAGGTGCTCAGAGGGGCAAAATCATCACATTGTGTGGCAAACAGCATTGCCAGGTTTACAATTTTATTCCTGTCATTTTTGACGGGCAATTTCCTATTAGAATATATTTTCCATTGTTACAATATTTTCTCTGTTATCTTTTGGTGTAAATAACAGGCTGGGCACTGATTTCACAGATTCCTTGCTAACATAGCTTCCATCCAGC
The DNA here is from genome assembly GCA_027410445.1 of Discoglossus pictus. Taxonomy (NCBI): domain Eukaryota; kingdom Metazoa; phylum Chordata; class Amphibia; order Anura; family Alytidae; genus Discoglossus; species Discoglossus pictus. The sequence continues at coordinate 110,638,940 of CM050168.1, read as the reverse complement.
TATGAATGGAGTAAAAAATTAAACAGTCCAATAATTAGTTCGTAATCACAGCCTGTATCCTTGAGAAGTCCAGCTTTTCATTTGCTGCAAGTTGCTCCTTCGCTCCACACTGCTGTGTGGTCCTTTCCAGGCCTCAGTAAACACCTTTCTGTGTCTCAAGCACAGACTGACCCCAATAAGTGAATTGGCAGCCTTTGGAAGATTATGTATACAAACGTTCACTTGTCCTTGTGACCACACTTTGCTTTTTGCATATAATTTAACCAACCTAGGCACAACATGAAACACTCACCCATTGCTCCTGAAGTCAAGTTAATAAGAATCTGCATAAAGTGAGAGGTGGAAGGCTGGTCTGGTGACATCTCCGCCTAAAAAAGGAGAGATACAGTGCCATCAAGAAAGAAAAAAACAAACAAAAAAAAAACAAGTGTGACAAAGCAGCACGTAAACAGCAGAGAGAAGCAACATAACTTAACAGGAATGGGGGAAAAGGACTGTATGCGCAATGAGAAAAATTTGATTGGGTAGAATAAAGAGTTCAGGGTGGCATTTAGGGACTGCAAAAGAGAAACATGACATGCAAAGCTATTTTTATGTAGAATACCTAGAGTCAGAAGTGAGAGAACATGGTGGCAGAATGGACAATAAAAGGATTGCTAGATATTGAAGAGGGTGGTCAAGGATCTAGCTTTTAGAGAAAAACGTAATTGTCTGCCTTCCGAGGAGGTGCTTGGGAGGAGTCAAATACTAAAAGCGGAGCTTAAATTACCAATGAGAGATAAAAAAAAAATCCCCTCCACAACCCTTCAGACTCCAAGCTGATAGGAAGCAATGAAGACAAAAGAAAAAAAAAAAAGGAGAAACACACAACACACACCTTACGCAGGATGAGAGTGCTAAAAAAAAAAAAAAATTACGATTTTCTCTAAAAATACTTTTCTGCTCGTTTTGGTGACTCAAACCCCTGGATGATCTCTTTAACGCAATTACTCTAAAAAAGGCTAGTCTCACTCTAACACTTCCCTTCTTGGCACAAGGGGATATAAAGGAGTGGTTTTGACCTAAGATGACTCAAGTGACCTTCCATTGGCCAAATTATTATTATTTGCAAAAACTCCCCTGCTCTTGCAGCTCTGCAGTTGCTAGACATAAAAATGAATTTGTGTATTGACCATTTAAAAACTGCTTGATTTAGGGGGCTACCAATACCACTTTTTAGTCTATGGCTGGATAAAAGCGAACCCCTGGACGTTTTAGTAGAACTGCTCAAGCACAGAGTTTGTCATCATTTGCTCCCTCTGAGGCCCCAACAAATTTAAGTAACCTGGTAACCAGGTCAAGTATGTGGTTAACTGCAACAATACTTCAAAGGAGATATCAATTACACAGTTTTCCTTCGCTGACCTTGCAGTTAACCACAATAATTATTCAAAGATACTTATGATTTCATCAATGAATCTAGTTCCCACTGTTATGTTGCATCACACAGGAACTTCAACTCCCCGCATTGTAGTTCCACAACCCCCAGGTAAGAGTGGACATTTGTTTGGGTCATTCAAGCTTGTTGGATAAAGCAACTGGTTGGGCTCCAGACCACTTGCATTATCAATAAAGGCTAGGAGCCTAGGCAAGCGATCCTGTCCCCTAATAGGGAAGAGACAGAGATGCACATTTCCTTGTTTTTACAATAAAGAAACATAACTCTAAGACACACTTGCTCCTATCTTATTCCTACTTGACTTAAGCAAGTCAGGATATTAGCCAGATGGTGCATAATATCCCCACTCCATGCTCTTTCTTATAGGTAGTAACTGCTCCTCTCATTGGTACACTTAAAGCTCTGGGGGTCTGCCAGCAGGCTTGGTGGAAGCTCCAATGTAGGCTAGTGGGGGTTGGTTCCTGAGATTGAGGGAGGGAGTTTTTAATAGTGTAATGTTTTGATTGTGTAACCAGCAGCATGCGCTATGTGTATTGTAGTTACATTTTAACCTGTTCTATCGTTCTGTAAAATGTATAAACATTTTTTTTTTTAGAAAAGGACTATGCCTTGTTCAGAAAGAATATATGCAGTCAAGCTGTATTTCAGGGAAAATATTGTAGGATGTTATCATACTGGACATTGTTTAACTTTACACATTCACTCCCTTCCTGGTGTTGATTAAACCTCCTCAAATCCGGGAGAAGTACCCAACAGTTGGCATCCTATTCTTGCCCATTTCAGCTGGTATTGTTCCGGGATAATGCTCACGGCTTGCATAGCTAATGTTTGTGAGCAATTTCACATTTGTGAAGTATGTAACAAACTAGTCGTCCTTTATATCTACAGACACACACATATCTATGTACTTGAACCACAAGCTTTTAAAAGCTCCTCAAAGTTTTTAGAATTGATTGGTTTATACAATCTAAGTACAAGCAACATCTTGTCATTTAAGACCACAAAATTAAAAGAAAGAAAATAATTTAATAATCATCATCGACATGCTATTTAAGAAAAAGATAACAATTCTAATGTTTTCATCTTTGAATTCTTACTTTTTTTATTCAATTACATTTAAAATATTTATTCTTTTATATTAAAATGGTCCTAAGGTTCCCAAATATAAATAACTCTTACATCTCTTAGGATAATTTGGAGATGAAGTCAGAGATATAATGGGATGTACTGCTGTAAAGGATTTAAATACCAATACCAAATGTTTTGTATACATTTCTATTTAAAGTGATTTTTATTATTCCACTTTGATATTAAAGACCTATAGAAGTTTCATGGATTACGAATGCATCGGATAAAGAATCAATAGTTTATGCAAAAATGTTTTTGCATGAAAAATCCCAAAATAAAAAACATTAATAAACTTACTCCCGAGTTTGCATAATTTCTTTAGTTTACTGGAAGTTGATTTTGAGAAGGAATACCCCTGCCAATCCAAGCTAAGATTAAAATTAATGATTTGTTGTAATCAGAGGCTATAAGATTGTATCAGTATGGGAATTCAGTCTAACTACAAATCCCAGGATGCTTTGCTGCATTTTTTCCAGTCACACATTTCTCTTCTCCCTTGACTGATGAGACTACTGTGCTGCTACTTGCTGGAAGGTAAGTATAGAGTTAGAAATTTACCCAAGTGCAGTGTTTCTATTGGTATGTACCAGGTCCCCAAGTAGGCAGCTCTTTGGGTGTGGAAAACAATATTTTCAATTAAATAAATGTGTATAGAATGACCTCATTCACCTAACACTTCACATGGGCTTCTTCAGGCTGACACCAGTTCAGATCAGCATTACCTTTCTCTCTCCCGCCTGAACGAAATGTTTGTTGCATTTAAAAACACATTTTTAAACAAATGTCATTTTATTCATATTTTAGAACATGATAAAGGTTAAGTTTTAGCACTGAATTTTCTTATACTTGACGTGAATTCTCCTTAATTGATATATGATTAAATGGTAGTGCTAAAAAGCGTAATTTTATTTTCTCTTTACTGTTTTATAGTTAGACACAAGCAAACCCTCTAGGGTACCATTTATTTAATTTGTTTTTTATCTTAATTACTGAATTATGCTCTCTATATTTGACTTTAAGCCCTTGATTTGTAGTCTATCAGGCTATAGTTACTGCCTTTGAGCATGCCCAATATTTGACTTTCAAAGGTTATTACACTGAAGAAATAGTGGTAATCAACATGGGTAAAAAGCTGATCTATTTACAAGATATATCAGCCTGTCCTTAATATGTGCATCAGAAAGACTGACAGGTTCAAAAATGTAAACACAGTGGGCCTCATTCAATTGCGATTTGGCCAATTGAATAGGGCTCTAAATAAGCACATAACATATTTTTTTAAAATAAGTTTTTAGCTAGTAAACATCTATCCAAAAACAAGGTTTTCACTAACTAAAAACTTCTTAAAAAAATATGCTATGTGCTTATTTAGAGCCCTATTCAAATTGGCTGAATCGCAATTGAATGAGGGCCAGTAAGTTTACTTTAGGAAAGCAAGTGTGTGTGTATAATTTATATATATATATATATATATATATATATATATATATATATATATATATATATATATATATATTATATATATATATATATTTTTTTTTTTTAACAGACATTCAATTGATAATGAACATCATCTTGGATATGATACATACCCTCCAACTATTTAAAGTAACAAGGGGTCATGATTTAAAGGGCCAATACAGCTCTGATGCAGTTGACAGAGCAAATTAGAATGTGCAAGAGCGAAAGCCCTTTAAAATTGTTAAAAGCTGCCTACTCCTGAGCATGTGAAGAGAAAGGAAATAGGTGTCAAATGTAATAAGATAAAATAAGTCAAACCCTGCTCCCCTCAGGCTTCAAGCTTCCAGGAAGCATGTAAAGGCAGATGCTGTAGATATAACATTTGTTAAAAAAAAAAAAAAAACAGACAACTTTGAAAACCCTGTTTATGAGCATACAGACCATTTTGTGTTTGTTACAGCACATCCTAAGATCTGTACAACTGTGTGTGTGTGTGTGTGTGTGTGTGTGTGGGGGGGGGGGGGGGGGGGGGGGGGGGTTGCAGTTATCAGTATAGGGAGCTGACGGAGGAAGGAAGAGGCAGAAGTCCAGATTTTTAAAAAAAGGAAAACTTTGAAAATTACCTCACAACCCTTACTCTCAGTGGACCTTAAGCAGATAACTTGCATCAACAATGCCACCGGAAATGTAAATGCCCTTCTCATACACACAACTTCCACTATTATAGCATCACTTTCACTTGCCTGTATCCTCAGAACTCCAGATTTCCTCCTTATTGCAGGTGGCGCCTCACTTTGTTTCAACAATTTCTCTTACTGGCATGCAGTGACATGCTGTCTCCTGCTGGGTCTGTGCCCTTGTTTCCAGCACTTTTGATGGAGGAACATAATTACAGGCTAGTTTAAAATGTTTTTCAACTTTACAATAATATACTACTAAATCCCATTCAATATCTGATACCCCTAGCTTTGCTCCAGTAGGTTTATGAAATTGCATGGCTACTTTTTCTTCCCAAATGCATAGCTTTACATTTATTTGTATTAAATCTCAATTGCCATTTAGTTGCCCATTTCTCTCATTTATGCAAATCCGTTTTGCAGGGAAAGTGCATAATTTTCTGATTTAATTACCTTTTCCATCTTATTGTCATCTGCAAAAATAATGATAATACGGTACTTTCCAGTCCTACTTCTAAATCATTAATAAATAGGTTAAAAAAGGAGAGGACCCATTAGTGAACCCTGAGGAAGCCCACTTACTCTGAATGGATTAAATGGGGTATGTTCCATTTACCACAACCCTTTGCTTCCTGCCTTTTAGCCAACTCTCAATCCATGAGCAGATATTTACTGCAATTTCTGTGTCCCTTAGTTTGCTCAATAGTCTTCCATGTGACACTGTATAAAATGTCTTTACCCACTGAGTTGCCTTGATCCAGGTTCCTACTAACCTCCTCAAAGAAACTAAATTGGTTTGACATGACCTCTCGCTCATAAATCCATGTTGATTCTTACTTCTAATCTTGTTTAGACATATTTGTGTATACTATCCCTTATTAACCCTTCTTTCCCACTACAGAAGTGAGGCTTACATGTCTAAGAAGGGAGCGAGAGCAACTCCAGGTATTTATAAATTTAGGTATGCTTTTCTCCAGTCATCTGGTAGCAACCCTGTGGCAAGAGATAGAGATATATCATAATTACACACACAGGAACCTGGAATGTGATAACTACAAGCCAAGGCAAACTGGACATGGCCAAAATGAAATGACAATATTGATATCGTGGGAATTGGTGAACTCAAGTGGACTAGAAAGGGACAATCAGACAACACATGCCTCCGCCTCCCCCTCCCCCGTCTGTGTGCCTCCCCCTGTGTCGTTGCCGCAAAGCACATGCGCGTTTGACAACTAATGTGTGTGTGATATCACACACACACTAGTTGTCAAACGTGCATGTGCATTGCGGCGACGACACAGGGGGAGACACACAGAGGGAGAGACTCGCAATGAGCACCAAAGGCGCTCAATCGCGAGACCAGTAAAGTATAGGTTAAGGGGCTACCATTGCCAGGCTTCACATTCTATTGCCGTCATTTTTGATATAGAGAAAGCTGAACTATAGATACTACTCAAGATAGGGTTGTAAAAGCTGTATAGTTCAGCTTTTGGGTGGTGAGGTCTAGAAATGTCTACGACCATAAAGTAATCATACACTACAAGCTTCCTCAAAATCGTTCTACACACTGTTCAATGTAATAATACATTTCAGCTTTTTTGCTTTGGGTTTAAAATAGCTTGAGAAATAGTTATAAAATCACCAAACATTATGCTTGTTTTTATGATTCAATAACTGCAAAAAAAATATCGGCTTCCACCCGCTTAGTGTAGGCTATGTAGGCACCCCGTACTAGCCAATAGAAAAACCACATCCAAGTACAGTTTTTGACCCTATACTAACCTTCCTAGAGCATGTGCAACGCTAGATACTTGTCTCATAGGGTGGTGACAGTTTAAGGACTGATGTGTCAGTTGTCAGCGCTACGGAATATGTTGGCGCGATATAAATAAAGATAATGATAATAAACTGGGCCAGGTGTAGGGTTGTAACCAGCACCTCTTGGGGCTCTTTCCTGCAATCTGACCTCCATGCTCCTATCAGTATTGTTTAGAAGACAAATTCATCATTGATGACATTTGGCAGGTCAGCTCCACCTGAGAGCAGAAGTAGCAGGGACTGAGAGGAACTGGGCTTTTCAATTATATTTTCTGGCTAGAGACTCTTTGCTGCTATTTGTACATGTACTTCTACTGTTAACTAATGATGACTTAAATATAAAAATGTAACTTTAAAAGCAGATACACTGGTACTTTATACATTTCGTTATTTGGTCCTTTTGGTTTAGAACATCTGAAGAATTCAAAAGAATAAGTTGGATTTCCATTTCCGTATGCTTGGGATCTCTGTTCTGTGCAGCATCTGCCAAGCCTAGGATTCTCCACACAGGCATTATAGGACTTTTTGCGGACTGGGTCTCATCAAAAGGCTTATAATCTGATAAATGCATTAACTTTAGAAAGTCTATACGTTTTCTCACTTAGTTTTTAGTGATCTTTGATTAATTCTTCAATTCCATGTCCTTTTAAAAAAGGACCATTAAATTGTCACTTGTGGTGAAATATGACTTAATGTGTAATTTTTTTTAGCAAATTCAAAATAAACACTGCTTTTATCTACCGATTGTATTTATTTCGTTTTACTATAATGATGGATTATACATGTACTTCTAAATAGGAGAAACTGGGGGGGCGCGCTCAGAAATTTATTTATATATATATATATATATATATATATATATATATATTAAATAAAAAGTACATCTGTGTTCACATCCGAATGTCTAAAGCAAGTTAAAAAACCTGCTTCCAGCTCAGAGTTCCGAGAAAAACAGTTATTACACTGCATTCTGGGAAGTTGAGCTGGGACACTCAAATATGGCCACAAATGCCTCGCTCTTCATTCCGTAGCCATCATCAAACATGGCTTCCTTTAAGCTTATGCATGCTGTATTACACAGCTTTAATGCAAAGCCAAGGTTGGAATAAACACAGGCCGAGTATCCAATCCATGTACAGCTGTTTCAAGCTTACTGGCTATCATCAGCATGGAGCGGGATCTCAGCCTGTGTTGTGGAAATTATGAGTAGGTAGTTCACCACAACAATATATATATATATATATATATATATATATATATATATATATATATATATATATATATATATATATATATATATATATATATATATATATATATATATATATATATATATATATATATATATATATATATATATATTAGTCAGGTTCATAAATATTGGGACATCGACACGATTCTAAACTTTTTGGCTCTATACACCACCACAATGGATTTGAAATGAAACGAACAAGATGTGCTTTAACTGCAGACTTTCAGCTTTAATTTGAGGGTATTTACATCCAAATCAGGTGAACGGTGTAGGAATTACAACAGTTTGTATATGTGCCTCCCACTTTTTAAGGGACCAAAAGTAATGGGACAATTGGCTGCTCAGCTGTTCCATGGCCAGGTGTGTGTTATTCCCTCATTATCCCATTTACAAAGAGCAGATTACAAGCTCCAGTGTTCATTTCAAGTGTGCTATTTGCATTTGTTGCTGTTAACTCTCAATATGAGATCCAAAAATCACTATCAGTGTAGCAAGCCATCATTAGGCTGAAAAAACAAAACAAACCCATCAGAGAGATAGCAAAAACATTAGGTGTGGCCAAATCAACTGTTTGGAACATACTTAAAAAGAAAGAACGCACCGGTGAGCTCAGCAACACCAAAAGACCCGGAAGACCACGGAAAACAACTGTGGTGGATGACCAAAGAATTATTTCCCTGGTGAAGAAAACACCCTTCACAACAGTTGGCCAGATCAAGAACACTCTCCAGGAGATAGGTGTATGTGTGTCAAAGTCAACAATCAATAGAAGACTTCACCAGAGTAAATACAGAGGGTTCACCACAAGATGTAAACCATTGGTGAGCCTCAAAAACAGGAAGGCCAGATTAGAGTTTCCAAACAACGCCTAAAAAAGCCTTCACAGTTCTGGAACAACATCCTATGGACAGATGAGACTAAGATCAACTTGTGCCAGAGTGATGGGAAGAGAAGAGTATGGAGACGGAAAGGAACTGCTCATGATCCAAAGCATACCACCTCATCAGTGAAGCATGGTGGTGGTAGTGTCATGGCGTGGGCATGTATGGCTGCCAATGGAACTGGTTCTCTTGTAATTTATTGATGATGTGACTGCTGACAAAAGCAGCAGGATGAATTCTGAAGTGTTTTGGGCAATATTATCTGCTCATATTCAGCCAAATGCTTCAGAACTCATTGGACGGCGCTTCACAGTGCAGATGGACAATGACCCGAAGCATACTGCAAAAGCAACCAAAGAGTTTAAGGGAAAGAAGTGGAATGTTATGCAATGGCCAAGTCAATCACCTGATCTGAATCCGATTGAGCACGCATTTCACATCGTGAAGACAAAACTGAAGGGAAAATGCCCCAAGAACAAGCAGGAACTGAAGACAGTTGCAATAGAGGTCTGGCAGAGCATCACCAGGGAGGAAACCCAGCGTCTGGTGATGTCCATGCGTTCCAGACTTCAGGCTGTAATTGACTGCAAAGGATTTGCAACCAAGTATTAAAAAGTGAAAGTTTGTTTTATGACTGTTAATCTGTCCCATTACTTTTGGTCCATTAAAAAGTGGGAGGCACATATACAAACTGTTGTAATTCCTACACCGTTCACCTGATTTGGATGTAAATACCCACAAATTAAAGCTGAAAGTCTGCAGTTAAAGTACATCTTGTTAGTTTCATTTCAAATCCATTGTGGTGGTGTATAGAGCCAAAAAGAATAGAATTATGCCGATGTCCCAATATTTATGGACGTGTATGTGTGTGTATAAAAAGAAAGAGAAGAAAAAAAAAAGGGCAACTTTTGGAAGGATCTAATTTAATATACCAATACTTATTTCATTGAAAAGTGGAGATAATAAATGGGAAATTATATATGACTATAGTACATTAGGGAGACAGAATTTAGATGAGCTTGGGAATACACTCATAGAATGGCCTTGTTTTCACAGTAAAGGTCACAGAAGTCTTCCAGAGTCTGTTGTTCTATCACAGCAGAATTGGTTTCTTCCTTCTCAAATCATTTTTTTAGAAGTAGTTTTCTGGTGAATAAATTTACATCCTTGTTTACTTCAAAAATATCAAGGGTGTGTGTAGGTGAGAAGGATAGGCCTTTTTGTAGGATTTTGGCTTGTAATGGACTTAAAATTCTATCTGTCAGGTTGATGATCTGTAGTGTATCATTCACCATCCATGGTCTGTCTCTGAGGCGTCCATCTGTCTGTAACCCCATACCTCTCGATCTCTCAAATACATCTCAGTGTTTTGGAGCTGAATGTTTTGTCTTTCTCGTTCCAAATCCTATCTGTTGCTTCTGTCTCGTGATCGGCGTGTAGGGTAGCCCCTTTTGGGGCCAAATTCTAAAAAAGGTTTGGGAATACCTCCTCTTTATATGTTATCATCCATCAGGCCCTCATCTTCCATGGTAGAGGAGTCATTTTCGGATGATGACTGAACGGTCATAGGAGGTCTTGATCTGTTTGATGGTCTATGTCTATACTCTTTGTGGTCCCAGTTGAATAGTCGGCCTTTCAGAATCTTTTGTGTCCCGATTCATTTTATGTTGTTTATTATTTACAATTTCCTTCTCCTTTTCCAAGTCTTGTTTTATGGTAAAATATGCATTCTGGAATTCAGCCATTCACTCAATTTGTTTTAGTTCTTTACTTAACTCATTAATCTGATTATCTAAATCTTTGATGATATAATTTTCGTAATCTGATAAAATTGCAATTAGAGTCTCGGAGCCAGATATTAGTGCTTGTTCCCACCTTTCCTTGTATGTGTCAATATGGAAGGCATAAGATGGGAATACCCGTACTCTTAATCCCCTTGGGATGATATGTTTGGCCAGATACTTATCAAATGTGCTTTTATTCCAGAATGATCCTGTACATTAGATATGATAGTTGTCTTAAACCTCCTTGCCAATCTGTGACATCCCTGGAAGGGGTAACATCTAGGTTGGAGAAAGCCTTATCCACTTCCTCTACCATTTTACTTTGCCTAGCTACAAAATCTACTATAAATTACGAAATATATTGATATAATAGTGTAAAATTGAATCCTTACTTCAATAGCATATCTTTGCACCTTATTTTTTGCCCATAATAAGACCACTGTCTGGGTTCAGTGGCTGGTTATTTAAATAGTATATAATAGGACATTATCCAAGGTACCTTATTTAACAGGGACTATTATAGCAATTTATGGTTGTGCTTCCATTTTTCTATATGGATAGGGACTCTCCTTGAGCCTGATCCCCATATAACTCTGATGCTTACACAGTAAGCGTCCCACCGCCTAAAGCACCCAACTTTCTCTATTTTTTTTATATTTTTCCTTTCCCTTTTTGATGCACTAATTTTTCTTCTTTTTTCTTTTGGATCGTTGATATTTTTAGAATAAAAAGTATAACCTATTTTTATAATACAATTTTGTAAGCTGCAACTTTTCTTGGAGTCTGCAATGATTTGAATAGTTTGGCCATTTGGTTATGTCTTCTGTACATTCCAAGGCCATTCTATGAGTGGGTTCCCAAGCTCATCTAAATTCTGTCTCTCTAATGTACTATAGTCATGTATAATTTCCCATTTATTATCTCCACTTTTCAATGAAATAAGTATTGGTATATTAAATTAGATCCTTCCAAAAAAGTTACCCTTTTTTTTTTTTCTTTCTTCCTATTTTTGAGATATTATAGCAACTATAGGATCAATCTTATAAGTTAAATAGTATAGGTGCTCCCACACAATTCTTCTCTGACACACACACTATAATTGTCGAACTACAAGATGTCGTCACTCTTTTGCGTGGTGTGTACGATTTAGGGGATGAGCGCCGATGGTGCTCATCGCCTGCGAGCCTCCCATAGCGAGGCGAGCCGTTAAGGCACTACAACTCACAGCACTTGGGCGATGAGCGCTGAAGGCGCTCATTGCCTGCGAGGCGAGCAGTGGTGGCAAGAAAACACGCAGGACTTCGCCTACAAACATACAAGGAAACGCGGTATCGCGTTACAGACTTATTAAATTGCCATTCGCCCAACTGAATAGGGCTCTATATAAGCACATAGCATCTTTTTTTTTATTTTTATAGTTTTTAGTTACTGAAGACCTTGCTTTTGCATGGAAGTTCATCAACTAAATATTTATGTAAAAAAAATAAAAAAAATAAAAATTATATATATATATATATATATATATATATATATATATATATATATATATATATATATATAATATCTCCATATTCAATTGCCCGATTTGCAATTTAATAAGGCTGTTAGGCTGCAAGCAGTTGACAAATGCGCAACTTAAAAAGAAAAAAAAAAAAAATCACGATATGTGGTACATAGAAAAATACAAGGTGGGAAAAATACGAAGTTAACGGCCAAACTGCGAAAAACAAGACTACACAAAAAAAAAAAAAAAAAACACACACACACACACCACGGGAGGGGTGGGGGGAGTTAGTTTGTCGGGGGACAGCCAGGATGTCTGGAGGGGAGGTGGAACGCAAATTAAATTCTATTTACAAGAGTTTCGACACTCGAGAATCAGCTAAGTGAGAAAAAAAAAAAAAAACATGATGCTACACGACCTTGGACTGCACAACACCCCGCCAACCGCGTACCACTTCACACAGGAACATACGAGGTACAAAATACACTACTACAAAGGACGCCAAATACTCAAACGACACTAGTTTACACTCGAACTTGCAAATCACAACATTACGCATCTACAGTAGCGCTTTGCGCAAGGGCAAACAATTGGCTTATTTGTGTAAACAGCCTACTTTTAATGCACAGTTGGGACATTCATAAAAATATCTCCACAGGCCAGCAACAGCAACTGAACATCATATGCTGTGGAAAAATGAAAAAAAAAAAGACTGTTAGCTCTTAAGCCTATTGATGGATGGATATATTAATTACAAATAGGTAAAGTATATTAATTTATTAGTCAATTAATTGATTAATTAGCATTTAAACAAACAGAGGAGCCAAAGGACACGCGAGGAGAGGCTCCCAATGAGCCCCAAAAGGTCCTTAGAGTACAAAAAGCTTAACATTGTGTGGCAAACAGCATTGCCATGGCTTCAAATGTTATTGCTCCGTCATTTTTGCCGGGCAAGTCCCTAGTATACACACACACACTACTGCTGAAAACGAGTTACAGACTTGAGTCCGATGATGGCATCAACCATGACCCCACCAAAGCCATGCCAATATAAGAATTTTTTTTAAATAGTTCGGGTTGGCTAGCCGCACGCAGTGGTGGCCATCGGCTAGGTAGTGCAGACGACATTTCAGTGAATTTCTTGTCCGTGTAAAGCTTATTATCTTTCATCTACCGGTACCCTAATCCTAACCCAAAGTAACTGAAATGTTGGTGGCACTACCTAGTGGCCAATGGCTGCCATTGCATGCAGCAAGGATCCTTCTTACCTTGCATATCTGCTGTTAGTTACATCATTCACAAGCATGTAAAGTTTCTACAAAACTTTAAAGGACCACTGACAAAGTTTTTTTTTTTTTTTAAAGGGATACTACCATGTAGGTAGGTAGTACAGGCAAACCCAGTTTAACACTACCCTGATGAGCACCGATTGGCTATAGTGTGCTTTCCCACTCTAATTCACAGCTTAACGCTATATCTCGCAATAGTGAACTTTATATCACTGTTTAGCGTTGATCCACATAGCTCACCTGCATGAAGGAACGCATGTGTACAGCTAAACTAGGTATTCCTGTATGCCAAAGAATCCGCATTCAATGTATTTTTATTTCTATTACATGTGACTCAGTGTACAGCTCTGATCAAGCCCTACATGGCTTCCTTTGCTGAAAAGTCAATCTAGGCAGCTACTATGTAAATCATAGGGACACATGTAATGCAGACTCTAAATGATCCAGAATCACCAGTCATGTAGATTGTATAATAATTTACATAAAGGCCTTTTTTGATAATATGCCCAATTCTGTGACCAAATACCGGCTATATTATTTTTAAATTCTTAATGTGATGGGACCTTGTGGGTTATTTTACAGCCACTGAGCTCCAGCTGCAAAACTGCAAGTGGCCGACAGATGGCGCTGTTGCACTTGAGTATTACTGGAGTTCCCTTTATAATAATGACAGAGGCAGAAAGTGTTATAGGAGATCATAATGGGAGATCATAATGGGGGACCTGGGGGCTTACTAATAGTCTAATGGGACAGATTGTCCTAAAGAGCTTACAATTTAATACTATAATTGAAGGCTGTGCACATGAACTTAAGATGTAGTAGTGAAGCAGGAAATGTAATGGTGGTCAAGAGAGTAGCATGTACTTTATTAGTTGTGCAGGGCAGTAATATAAAAAGCAGAAAAAATGTTATAGGAGATCATAATGGAGGACCTGGGGGAGAGGAGGAGGGGGTTGGGTGGCTGTAGGAGATCATAAAGGGGGTGCAGGGGGATGATCTCCTACACCCCCATCCCTGACAGCCACCCAAATCCCCCCCCCCCCAAAACCCCTTTATGTTCTCCTACACCCCCACTCAAAACCCCTCCCCCACCCAGGTCCCCCATTATGATCTCCTATAACACTCTTTCTGCTTCTATATTACTGCCCTGAACAACCAATAAAGTACATGCTGCTCTTTTGACCATAGTTGGATTTCCTGCCCTGCTGATTTCTTCATGTATCAACACCTGAACACCCCTTCCCATCACATATATAGTTGTGAGCGTACGAGTTGTTGCTAACGCTGCGGGCTCGCGTAGCGAGACGCGGGCCTCGCAAAGCGAGGTCTTCAGTTGCAGCAACTGCGACCCTTGCAAAATTTCTACAAAAGTTAACGTCGCAACACATTACGACACTCGCAAACAACATACGACACACGTTCACACACATTACGACACTCGCAAACAACATACGACACACGTTCACACACATTACGGCCTCGCAACACTCGGACGCAACTCGCGAACATTACAAAATTACAAACACAATACATACACACAGCACATATATAAAAAGCTTACCTACACAAACACGAAGCACCCAGGACCTAAAAAATGCAACTTACAACTTAATTGCACTCAAAATAAAAGAGTTTAGACAATAAATAGTTTGTTAAGCGACACAAAAAATGGCCGACGAATAAAACGAAAACGAGGCTACACACGCAAACACCATACGAGACACGTTACCACACATTACGACCTCGCAAACATCGGACGCAACACGCCGACATACAAACATTTAAAACTTAACAAAGACACACAACAAACACATAAAAAGCTTACCTACAGCAAGAGGAACCAGCCAGCACCTCAAAAAAACAAGTTACACCTACATTTAAATCAAAATAAAACACTTTAGACACTAATACCATCGCTAAGCGAGAGAAAAAATGGCCGACGAACAAAACGAAAACGAGGCTTCAGACGTAACTATATTACACTTACTCGCAATAATGAAACACATACTATGCGGAACGTATCACAATCATATTAAACTCCATTTTGAACAGTAATACGCAGAAAATGGCGGATGGAACGCAAATTCTAAGCTGGAACGCAAATAGCGCATGCGTATTGCGTTCTAACGGTCTCACTTTCCAGAAGTTTCTACAAGTTTATAAATACTGCCTATTTCAAACAAAAAAATACATTTCTCCTCAGGTGATGAACGGAGTGACTTCTGAGATAACTGCTGCTTTTACTTGAGAAGACAATTCTTTACTAATTTACTACTTAGCATTGTGCAAATTACAACTGAGAGGTAAGCAATAATATATTACATTTTATTATCAGGACAGGTCAAACAAATAAAAAAAAAATATAGCATTGATGTAGTGACATATATGGCACATTTATGTGTATAGGCTCAAAAAATAAATACGCTTCATTTAACAAAAAAATAAAAAAACATAATTCTATATTAAACAGAGCTTTATGTATAGTGACATGTGACACGCACATATATGTCTATAATGTATAGTGACATCTGACACGCACATATATGTCTATAATGTATAGTGACATCTGACACGCACATATATGTCTATAATGTATAGTGACATCTGACACGCACATATATGTCTATAATGTATAGTGACATCTGACACGCACATATATGTCTATAATGTATAGTGACTTCTGACACGCACATATATGTATACAATGTATACTGACATGTGACACCCACATTTCTGTGTATTGCCCCTTCATAGTGAAATGTGACACGGACATATATGTGTATAATGTATATTGACATGTGATACGCACATTTATGTGTATTGCCACTGCAACAAAATTAGCTGAAAACAAAATCAGTAAACAACTACATTTAAATGACATTATATGTCATCTATACTGATATGTCACACGCACATATATGTGTATCATCTATAGTTACATCTCACACACACATATTTATGTGTGTTATAAAAAAATAATATAAGGTTAATTTAACCATTTAAATTTGAGTCATGTATACTAATATGTCACACGTACACAAAATAATTACATTAAACTATGGAATGTGCTTCATGTATGTGACAAATGTGTGTAGCCCACAACAAAAAATAAGGTTAATTGAAAAAAATTACACAACTATATTTCAATGACATTCATTTACTGCAATTCAATAGATCATATAAAGCTGAATCTTTTTCTTTCTTTGAAAATTCAAACAGACTCTGCATCAACAGCGTCCCTCAACAATTTGCACCGTGCACTGTGAAGCACAATCCCTTTTAAAGAACACCAACAAAGAAGAAGAGGTAAGATACAACAAGACATTACATGCTCAAAAGCCCATGCTTTCCTAGATGAATAATTATAAATATACAAATAACTATTTCACTTTCTTTTTCAAAAAGACACTACAAGAAGACCGGCGCATTAAGATTGGCAGGAGGCAGGTCTGTCATTCAAAACTTCAAGCAAGGTAAAGTATTAAGTATAAACAAGAAAGAACCATGAGCCTTATTCAATTGTGACTTCCTCAATTGAATAGGGCTCTATATAAGCACATAACATATTTTTTATACACAACATTTTAGTTACTGAACTTCTAACCACAATCAAGGTTTTCAATAACTAAAAACTTTGCTCAAATATGTTATGTGATTATATAGAGCCCTCTTCAATTGGCAAAATTGCAATTCAATGAGGACCTATATATCTTCAAGGGCCTCACTCAAATGTGATTTGCCCATTTCAATAGGGCTCTATATAAGCACATAGCATATTTTTTAAAGGAACTTTTTCGTTTGTGAACACGTTGCTTTTGGATACAAGTTCAATAAATACAAAATTACGTAAAAAAATATGCTCTGTGCTGATATTGAGCTCTATTCCATTGGCCAAAACACAATTGAATGAGGAGCTCACAATATAACAAATGCAGTAACCAAAGGCCCTCATTCAATTGCTATTTTGGACAATTAAATATGGCTATAAATAAGCACTTTGAGGCCCTTATTCTATTTTAACAAATATATGTGATGTGCTTATTTACAACCCTATTCAATTTTCTACATTGCAATTCAATAACGGCCTTAGAGTACTATTACATTGTAAAAAATGCAATTGAATGAGGGGCAAAGTATGCTACATATGGTACACACAAAGGCCCTCATTCAATTGCTATTTGACCAATTGAATAGGGCTCTAAATAACAACATAACTATTTTTTTAAAAGAAGTTTTTAGTTACTAAAAATATATCCAAAATAACGTTTTTCAATGACTAAAAACTTATTTAAAAAAATATGCTATGTGCTTATTTAGGGCACGATTACATTAGCCAAATCGCAATTGAATGAGACACAAACTGCTACACACAAAACTGAATTTCTTATTCAATGTTTAACAACCTATAAGCCTTACAAAGAAGCAAAAATAACAATAACAAAAGTGTTGCGTACCTAATAGCATTGTACAAAAAATCACACAAACTCATAGGAAACTACTTTCACATTCTTCTTTAATGTTTAACAACCTATAACCAGTACAATCAAGAATAAATAACTTTTGCACAAGTGCTGCGCACCAAACAGGATTGGCAAAAAATAATACAAACACATAGCAAACTACATTAATTATATTATTTCATGTTTCACTAACTATAACCATCCCAATAAAGGTTAAATAAGTATACCACAAGTGGTGCGCACAAAACAGGATTGTACAAAAAATAACATAAACACATAGCAAAATAAATTTTTCTTCTTATTTAAATTATTTCAAAGACATTTCACTCGAACTACATTTTCTATTTTATATTACAACAGATACTGCGTGAAGACAATCGGACCAGGACTTTTTCCACAGGACCGGACCATCGGACGAGGACTCGGACCAGACCAGCAGACGAGGAATTTCAACACAGGACCAGACCAGCAGACGAGGAATTTCAACACAGGACCAGACCATCGGACGAGGGATATCGCCACAGGACCACAACATCGGACGAGGGCTATCGCCACAGGACCACACCATCGGACAAGGACTTCCAACAGAGGACCACACCATTGGACAACGATTTTGAACCGAGGACCAACAAACATTCGGATTTAAATCACACTTCAACCAAGGTAAAGTATAATAAGTACTAAAGTATAAAACTAAAAAAAATGATTTCAGTTGTATCTGTGTCAACAGAAAAATAAAATAATTAATTTACTATCTCCCTTATTTTATTTAAATTGCTACTATGCAATACATAGCTCAATAACCACATCACTTTTTTTTTTAGCAAAGAAGTTTTGCAGTGCTAAATATCTATCCACAAACAACATTTTTAATAAATAAAACAAGTATTTTAACAAAATATGTAACATGCTTATTTACAGCACTATTCCATTGGCCAAATTATTAGCCAGTGAGGACAGGAATTATAAATTTAACTAAATATAAATGATACATTAATGATTTGCGTTTTATTTCACCAATTGTGCACAAGAATCTTTAACAGGAATTACAATTTTAAATATACATAATTACATTTATTTTTTTTCCTTTACAGATTAATATGGCTGATAACGAGACCAAAGAAGAGAAGAAAAGACGTCAAACTAGAGAAAGACAAGAGAGATGGGCTGCCCAGCAGACACCGGAGGAGAAAGAAATTTGACGAGAAAAAGAACGCAAAAGACTTGCAAATAAAAGAATATCAGCTGCAAAAATGAAAGATACAACCAAAAAAAATAAGAAAATTATAAAGCATTTACAAACTGTTCCCAAAACATCAGATGACATTTTACAACATACCAGTCAAGACACACCAAAAAAAGCAACTACAAAAACAAAGCATTTACAAACTCTTACTAAAAACTTACAGGACATTTCAACCAAACAAGTCCAACATATACCAAGAAAATCTACAAAAAAAACTAAACATTTAGAACCTGTTCTTCAAACATTTCATGACTTTTCATCTGATGAATATGAAAGTCAACATCCAATATGCTTTGCAAATTGTCCTTTACTGAAGTCTTTAGCAGTAGAGGTTCATAGTTGTGGGGACATGAGTACTCAATGTCAATTTTGTGAGGCTTATTATTTTAAACAGGAGAGACCCCGAGATGGACTATTTATTAGTTGTTGTCAAAAAGGAAAGTTCAAACTTCCAGAAAGGAAACAATTTCCAACCTATTTACAAAATATTATGACTGAACCTACTTTTCCAAATTACAAAAATTTTAAGACAAACATAAGATCCTACAATAGTGCCATATCATTTGCATCTATGGGGGCAACATTGGCTGCTAATGTACCAGGACATGGTCCTTACTGTTTTAAAGTCCAAGGACAAATTTATCATCGGACTTCACATTTACATCCAGAGGAAGGAGAGCAAAGAAAATTCGCTCAACTATATGTCCTAGATACAATGGAAGCTGTTGACCAACGTATGCAGATGGAAAAAAATAAAAAATGCTTACCCAGTGTTTTTATAGAGCTAAATAACATTATGGACAACAATCCCTACAGTAAAGCTTACAAAAAATTGGCAGAAGTAGAAAATGAACAACTACTTCATGCACAAAGACATCAATTAACCATGCCAAAGGTTAATATGGTGCTTAAAAGACAGACATACTGATAAACGTCGTTATAACTTGCCAACATCAAATGAGGTTGCAATGGTCTTTCAGAATGATGAAGGAGAACCACCGTTTAAAAGAGACATTAGAGTATATCCCAGAAATGAGGACCAACCATTTATTAATATTAATATCTTAAGTCCAAATTTAGATCCAATGACATATCCCATCTTTTTCCCATACGGAGAAGCCGGTTGGCAACCAAAATTAACCCTTCCCAGTTACCCAAATGCTAAAGCCAGAATCCGAAATAATGTTTCTATGCTTGAATTTAAAGTTGCTCAAATTGCCATTAGAGATGAATTTAATCCAATTTTATGTGGTGGAAAACTAACACAACAATGGATTATTGATTCATATTTGCAAGTTGAGGCAAATAATTTAAACTTTATAAAATATCAACAAGATAAACTACGTGTAGAACAATATTGTGGACTCATGGACTATGTTGCTGACGTGGCTACAAGCAGAGACATGACAGCTGGCAAAGCCATCATTTTACCATCTTCCTTTCAAGGATCTCCTCGAAATATGAGAGAAAGATACAATGATGCTATGGCTATTGTGACAAAATTTGGAAAACCAGATTTATTTGTGACATTTACATGTAATCCACAATGGCCAGAAATTAATCAAAATCTACTTCTTGGACAAAGTGCTTCAGATCGACCAGATTTACTAGCCAGAGTTTTTAAGATCAAATTAAATGAATTAATACGTGACTTCACTATAAATCAGTTATTTGGCAAATGTCTTGCTTATGTATATACCATTGAATTTCAAAAAAGAGGCCTTCCACATGCACATCTTCTCATAATACTTCAAGAGAAAGATAAATTAGATACTTCGGACAAAGTGGATGCAGTCATAGTTGCTGAACTACCAGATCCAGAACTATATGGTAGACTATATGAGATCGTTACTCATCGCATGATTCATGGACCCTGTGGAGACCTTAATCCACAATCACCATGTATGGAAAATAATCAATGTTCAAAAGATTTTCCAAAAGATTATAGAGACAAAACATATGCAAATTGTGATGGATATCCACTTTATAAAAGAAGAGAAGGAGATAGTGCCATTATTCGTGGAAAAAAAGTGGACAATAGATATGTAGTACCCTACAATCCACATTTACTCATGAAGTACAACGCCCACATCAACGTAGAAGCCTGCACTTCCATCAAATCCATTAAATATGTCTACAAATATATTTACAAAGGTTACGATGCAGCTACTGTAGTCGTCAAAAGTGCAGACAACCCTGAAAGTAGTGAGTTAGTACATGATGAACTTGCATCTCATGTCGATGCTCGCTATGTCAGTGCGCCAGAAGCTATGTGGCGGCTTTTAAAATTTGAAATGCATGATAGATCACATGCAGTATATAGGTTAGCAGTACATTTGCCACAACGACATTTAGTCTATTTCCATGCTGGAAATGAAATGAATGCATTGGCCCAAAGTGAAGATCGTCACACTACACTAACTGCATGGTTTGCATTAAATTCCACTGATGCTCAAGCAACACAATACTTATATATTGAAATTCCATATCACTATGTTTTTGTGAATGGATTATGGAGAGCAAGAAAAACCAGAGGCAATAAAATAATTCCACGAATTTACACAGTCAGTCCAAGAGATGTTGAACGATTTTGCTTACGGATATTACTTTTAAATGTTCCAGGAGCACAAAGTTTTCAACAATTAAGAACTGTTAATGACATTGTATATGAATCCTTCCATTTAGCTGCAAGACATAGAAACTTACTCGCTGATGATACAGAGTGGGAAAGATGTTTAGAAGAAGCAGCACAATGTCAAATGCCACGACAGATGAGAGAACAATTTGCTTTTATTTGTATCTTCTCAAATGCTCCAAATGCATTAGCTTTGTGGGAGACTTTTAAAAGTAATATGGCTGAAGACTTTATGCGACGATACAATGAACCCATTGCACACTTAAAAGCCTTAATGGAAATTCAAGAAGTCTTTTTAACTCATGGATTAAGTTGTGCAAGTTTTAATTTGCCTGATCCAGGTCTCATAGATGACATTAACTTTGAAGACTATGACATTCAACTACAAGCAGAAAGAACAGAAGAAAGACTTGCAACTTTAAATACACTACAATTGGAAGCATTTCAGGCCATTAAAAATGCTATAGATGATGACATGGTGACAGAGCGTTATTTCTATCTTGATGGACCTGGCGGATCAGGGAAAACATATTTGTACAATTTATTAATGAGTTCAGTACGAGCACAAGGAAAAATAGCAATGGCGTTTGCCACTACTGGAATTGCTGCACTTTTATTAGAAGGTGGAAGAACTGTTCATAGTGGATTTAAACTGCCAGTGCCTATTTTGGAAAATTCGGTGTCAGATATTCGCATGACATCCTTACAAGCAAAGAAATTGAAGAAATGTAAATTAATTATAATAGATGAGGCCACAATGATGTCATGCTATGCCCTCCAATGTATTGACCGTTTGCTTCGTGAAGTCATGGATAATATTTTTCCATTTGGTGGAAAGGTAATGTTGTTGGGTGGCGATTTTAGACAAACATTACCTGTCGTTGTACATGGAAATAGAACAGACATTATTGAAACATGTATAAAGTCAAGTACAGTATGGAAACATTTTACCCATCTTCAACTGCAACAAAATATGAGATCAGAAGGCCAAACTGATTTCAATAATTGGCTTATTAAAATTGGAGAAGGCAGAACAGAAAAAATACTACATTTACCTGACGACACTGTAGAGATCCCACCTCATATGATTTGTCAACAAGATATTATATCGGCTATATTTGAAGGGAGCATAAATAACGAAGAATATTCCGAGCTTGCCAACCAAGTTATACGGACGTGTAAAAATAAAGATGCATTAATACTCAATAATGAAATCTTTAAAAAAATTAATGCACCACAAAGAAATTATCACAGTGCTGATTCCGTACTTGCTGATGACAATGAAAGTCAGGCAAACTTTTCAACTGAATTCATTAACTCTTTAACTCCTTCAGGAATGCCACCACATATTTTGCAGCTAAAGAAACGTGCAATTATCATGTTACTGCGAAATATGAACCCCAAAAAAGGCCTATGCAATGGCACAAGATTAATTGTTCAACAATTAAAGGACCATTTTATAGATGCTGAAATTTTAACTGGGACCCATAAAGGAGAGAGAGTTTTCATACCAAGAATAGATTTAGCACCAAGTGAAAGTAGTCTCCCTTTTATACTTCAAAGAAGACAATTTCCCATTATTATGGCATTTGCCATGACCATTAATAAATCACAAGGTCAAACTTTCAAATCTGTGGGTATTTACTTGGAAGAACCTGTTTTTGCACATGGTCAATTGTACGTTGCGTTGTCACGCTGCAAAAATCCACAGGCTATTAAAGTTTACATTGAAAACAATGAAAGTCAAGGTGATTTATTAGAAGATGGACGTATTTTTACTAAAAACATTGTCTACTATGAAGTACTATAACTTTAAAGGATACAAATTAAAGATGCTAAGATTTTTTTAAAGCATTGCAATATCCATAACAATTGGTTGTTTAATTCAGTCATAATTAATGGAAGTCATGTTTATGAATGATTTGCCTCACAAAATACTTGCCTTGCATTGTTAGTAAAAGTTATGTTAAAATTTTAAGTCACTATGTTAATGTTTCTAATGTTACAAGTTTAAAAAATATATTTTCAAGTTATTTCATTCAACACATTACAAAGTGGATGTTAAGAGGTCAAGCACCTTTTAAGTCACAATGTAAATATTGTCTGTTATCTTAAGATTACTACCTACATTAATGTTTATCGCCAGTTTATGTGATCAGTAATAAATTACTTTAATTACGTACGTTTTAAGAAGAGTTTTACTGTATGCCTTCCTCTACATTCAATGTATATTCAAGTTAACAATTATTGTGATAGAAATTGAATTTTAATACTGATTAATTTAAATGTCAATTGTTTTTACATTCAAATGTTAATACTTTTAATACAAAATTAGGTTACAAAATGTATTCACTATGTTCCTGTTTATAATGTTCAAAATTATACCAATGTTTTGTCAACTTCTAAACTTACATAAAAAATAAAGTTCAAGTTTAAAAATATATACTTTGATGGTTATTGCTTACATATAGTTTAAACTTCATGTTAAAATTCGCGACGTTTAAAGAAGGGTTTTTACTTTCCTATTCATTCAATGTATATTAAAGTTAACAATTCTTAAGATACTAATTACATTTTAAAAAACCATTACATCAACATTTTACTAAAATACACGTTTATATTAAAATACTTACAAGGGTCAAAAATATATGTTAATAACTAAACAACTTGACAAACATATACATCACATTGCCGTCATTTTTTGACGGGCAAGTCGCTAGTATATCATATTCCACAGACCCCTTCACCTAACCCAAGCTCTAGCCTTTAAGGCCCCCCACAGGTATCCATTGCTTCACATTCACCCTCAGGTATCTTACCTGCTTTCCTGTAGCTGCACAACCACAGCTCCTGCTATCTGAACCTCAAGAGCTTGCAATTGTTAATTATTTTACTAAATTGTAACCTTATTGGGGGGGGGGGGGTCCCCCTATTATGATCTCCTGTAACACTCTTTCTGCTTCTATGTCATTGTTATAAAGGTAACTCCAGTAATCCACGTTAAGTGCACACAGACTTGCAACAGCGCCATCTGTCGGCCACTTGCAGTTTTGCAGCTGAAGCTCAGTGGCTGTAAAATAAGCCACAAGGTCCATATAGTTTTCCAGTTGGGAAAGTAATGGATATGAGGAAAACCGTGGATGTAGGTTTTAGAGCAGACAAATCGACATTAAAAGTGTTGCAGTCTATTGGGTAAGCTTAATTTTGCATGCCAAATAACACCATACCATTTTTTTTGTCATAGGTTGTCATTAGTGATGGTGGGAGTTACTCAATCACCACATTAGAATTAACTGGAAACACATGGAGGATTTAAAGATTGGGCTTCAATTTTTTACGTTTTTAAGCGTCAATATTTTTTTCTTTATGATAGGTAAATGAATGAGGAGTTAGATCTCTATACGGGTGTGGTGGTTGCACTGCATATTTTAATGGTCAGTGGCTGGCTGAACCTTGACCTCCTTTTTTAGGAAAAATCAGGTTCATGCTTAAGGACCATGGGCGTTTCTGGGACATTTTCCTATAGTCACAGTTTGTTTGTGAAGAGCAGTTGCTCAATCATCATGTACGGTTCCACTGTAATTGTTCAGGCTAGGGAACTAGTTTTAAACTGTCTGCATATTAATATCTTATGTAAGTTATCTCATGTTCCAGGTTGTAAGAATATTATATTATTTCTGATGCTCCATCTCATTTTCAAAGGCAGTGATTTTGGGAGGTCAAGGGTATTGCAATCCCACAACATCTTTGGGAACTTGAATCCCAAAAATAGCCACCTGGATTGAGAATTCATTGGCACCATCTAGAGCTATAATAAAGTTTGGCAAGAGTGGAACAATTTTATATTTTTGGGGGATCCCTTAGAAGTAATGCTATGCTTCCTGCTGCACCACTGTGCACAGGTATATCTCCCACTGCCAGGGGCATAAACGATCTGCATTATTTTTGTTTTTTTATTTAAGTTGGAAGGAACTGAGCATATGACTAAAGCCTTTCTGGTTCAGCAGACATTGAAGGGTTGGAAAACAAGAGATACCAGATGCCCTTTTTTGTTCTTGTTATAATGGTTACAAAGACCTTTGAATAATATTTTTCTGCTTAGTTTTTCTTTTTCAAGCTGCCTTTGCTATTGGCATTTAGGATATCTGAATAAATTTCACCTAGCAAGATAACTTCTGGGTGAGTAGGTTTCACAGACATCCTAATGCACAAATATCCAGTTTCTATTTGGCTACAAAGGTCTAAAATGAACCAGCAGGGGACGATGATTGTTTTATATGCAATCTTTGAACCTGGTTGCCTTTTTATTTCCTTGTCCCGATTCCTCAAGGTTACACCTTCAGGAGCCAAACCATTATTTGTACATCTGAATGGCAGATTTTTTTTCAAAGTTCCAGTTTTTGTCACGCTTTAGAAAAAGGTTTGTTTCTTTTACATTTAAATCTTCTCCAGTTTGGCACTCATTCTTTTAGAATTGGGGCCACTACAGAGTCTGCTAGGATAGGATATTACATGGGCGATGATTATTTCTGAACAAATATCAAATGGTACTGTGGCCAAGCAAACATTCTGAAGTGTAGTGATTGGAATTACACAGGCTGGAACAAATGTAATGGTACTTCACCTCAGAAAAGCAATGAAAGGTAGCATATATTTTTAAAATTCCTTAATCTGTTTGCCATGACAAAAACTCACTCACTCCATAAGATACTACCTCCCCTGTGGTACTCAGTCACACCCCTAGGCCTGGTATTAAGCCATGTGTGGGCAAATTAATTTCTTCCCATTGCACTCTATAACCCTAGTTTCCTTCCTCCAATTCTGACCCTTTGAAGTTCAGACTATCCACCCTCAATTTCTTTATCTGCTTGGCTCCCTTATTCTCTCTCCTTAAAATAGCCCAAATAAGTGTAGCTACTTTAAACATTGCCAACAACCCATCCACGTGGCCTACAGATGCAAAATTAATTTAACTTTCCTCTTCCCTTGGCATTTTGCAATAGTGTCCCCAACTGCGATTGACATGCCTTTGATCTTATCTTTACCTATTTCTGCACAATCTCCACTCCCTCTATCTGATCACAACCTCGCCACCCCTTCCACCAGTACCTATAGAAGATACTAACTTCAACCTTTTACTATGGGAGGTAATTTCGCACTTCCGCAGACTTCATGCATTACAAGTATATTCTGCCCACCTACGTCTCGGTCTCAATCTTGCCAAACATCTTATCAATATCAACTTTATTCTCCAAATCCAAACATCTGTACTCTACATTCAACACTCTTCTCTGCCCACCCCCCTGACTTTTCCAGACACTTAAAAATAAAAGTTTCAAATTTCCCTCCAGTCCCTTCTTGGCTTACTCCAGTCTGGCTTCAGGGCTAAACTCTCCACAGAGAAAGCTTTCACAAAAGTCACCAATGACATGCCTACTAATTTTTCTGGATCTCTCTGCTGCCTTCCATACAGTTGACCACTCTTCTTACTTTGTCTCTACTCTATTGTCATCCATGACAATTCCTTAAAGGTATATGTAAGTGAGCTGGGTTATTAATGCATCCGATAGGAGAATTTATAGTGACTGAAAAAAAAAATTGCATTAAAAAATTCCAAAAGTAAACAGTTAAAACGTTTGCAAAAGCAAGAAAATCAGTAAACTTCAGTTTAACTGTTTTCTCTCAATGTTGGCACCACCTAAAATTCCCAGGGATTATTAGCATATTTTATACATGGTTTCTTTTTTTTGCCTGGGGATTTACAGACATGCTCAGTTATCACCTGAAGTCTGCCCTACTGTGGGAAGTCACATGATCTCAGACAATTTCCTTTCCTTTAGTGTAATTTCCTTCCTTTACTGAATATGTAAAGCTGTGATATTTTGAGCTCTGCAGTGAGCACTGTCTAATGCCGTGTTATTTCTGGTGTTCTGTCTGTGAGCTCTGTGTAATCCTATGATAGCATTTCTATAGTTCTGTCTAAATATTGTGTAATGCGGTGTTATAATTTCAAAAGCTGTCTGTGAGGCTATTGTATAATTTATATATATATTTTTTTTTATATATATGGTGTTTGTGACCATCTCAGCTTATTAAAAGGTTTGTGATATATTTTGATTTGATGTGACTGCCAAAGTATATTTATTTGTATTAACCTTTTTTTGCTTTATCATTGTTTTGTCTAAGCTTATTTAGAGATTTAGGTGCGTTTATTCAGGTCAGACCTAACTACACTGCTTATCAACCCCTCCCAACATTTTTGCCATCTAGTGTCACAGCTGCTTACTGATTGGCTGAAAAGCCAACCAGCATGCGCTGCATAATTGACATCACATTAAAAATGATATCCTTTATGCAAATCAGTTGCTGGGGGTAGCTAAACCACCCCCACCACATATTTTATTATATTGCAAAAACGGTTTGCATGTTTTCATACAAACATTTTTTGCTAGGTGAGTTATGATGCATTCATAACCCACCTAACTTACATATACCTTTAATAGTTTACATCTTAACTAGAAACTCATACATTTAGTTTCTCCTTCTCTGACACCTTTACTTCTTTGCTCTATCTGACGGTTGGCATACCCAAAGATTCAATACTAGGCCCCCTCCTCCATCTATACATCCTCCATTGGCACCCTACTATATTTCAGATTTCAGTATCAGCTTTATACAGATGACACTTAAATCCACCTCTTCGACCCAGATGTACACCCTCTCTACTAGCACATGTTGCAAAATGCCTAAAGTGTGTTCCTGAATGTCCACTTGTCAAATTAAAAGCCGCCCACCCTCTTCTGCAGCGTCCAACCCTAAAATATCCATCACTATTGGCAATACCATCATCACTCCTACATCTCAGAGCAATTTTCATGGTGTTTTATTGGACCATGCCCTCTATTTCATTTCTCACATGCAATCAATAACCAAATCATTATTTTCAGCTAAAAATATCTCCAAATTAGGTCACTATTTTACAGAAACAACTAAAATTGTAATCCATTCTTTCATCATATCTCATCTTGAGTACTGCAACTTACTGGCAATCCACTCACCTGTGTTTCCACTCCAATGCCTAATGACCAACTCCTCTAGACTCATCTACCATACTCAAAGCTCAGTGTACGCAGCACCTCTCTTTCAGTCACTCCACTGGCTTCCCATAGCCTCCATAAAAAACATTTTAAAATCACGACCCTAACATATAAAAGGACCTAATAGTGCACCCCTTTATATAGAGGTCCTAAAATCTTCAATGTCAGGTTATTTGGAGTTTTCCAAATTTGTTGGCATAACGCAAGCAACTCTTTCACAGCATCATCTTCTAGGATTTTGAACAGTTCCAGTTGGGATTCCATCAACTCTGCAGCCTTCTTATCAGCAAGACTTCCTAGGACCCCTTTTACTTGATTCTCCAAGATGTCTAGCTATAGCTCATTGGACAAACTATTGAGGTTATCAATCCTGTATAGATCTTCTGTATATTCCATGTATATCTTCTTTATCTGATTTTGTTAAGTCCCAATCATTTTTGCCTTTTATGACACCCACAATGGCATGAAGGCTCACTTGAGATTCTCGATTACCTTGAAGTGATCTCTTAACTTTCCCATTACTTATCTCTTTACATCACTCGGAATTGTCTTTGTCTCTTCTTGCTATCCTTTGGAAATCTATTGGACACATCTTATCTCCACTACTTTTCACTTTCTTGGTAAGGCAACCTACAGGTCAGTGAAAGGCAGTAGGGGGGCATGAGCCCAGCTGGAGGTAGATGAAGATAGCAGGGAGGCAGCAAGGAGGAATAGTAGAGGTAACAGGACAGTAGATGGGAGGACTTGCCTGGTCCTGGAATGCATAGAGTACACAGGGGGAAAGGCTCTCTGTGTGGGGCTCGCGATGAGCACCGAAGGTTATCAGTGCAAAGCAGGAAAGTTGAAGTACAAGGGGGAGATTCTCGCAATGAGCACCAAAGGAGCTTATTGCGAGCCACGCAATGAGCACCAAAAGGTGCTCAGAGGAGCAAAAGCCCCACATTGTGTGTGTGGCAAACAGTATTGCCAGTCTTACAATTTTAATCCCGTAATTTTTTATGGGCAAGTTCCTAGTTTAATTATAACCCTCTTGCTTTATGACATCAATGTGCAATTATGGATCCTTGTACCTTTAAAGTTAAACCACTAGGTGGTGGAAGTAGGCTTATATGAAAGGCACTGGTACTTGTAAACCTGGATTAACAGGAACAAACTGTCAGGTCTTGCCATTCTTCTTAAAAATCAACTCCCAACAGGAACTGGATTTAATGACAAAGAACATTAAAAAAAAAAAAAAAAAAAAAAATATGAAGTCATATTGTGCTATACATTTTTCTTTACAGTAAATAGCTTCTGAAATATTTTGAATAGATTTTCCTGCTACTTTATGCTAATGTGCAACTCACATTGAGAACTTGATAAGGGTGGGAGAAGGGGGTCTAACTGGGGGTTGTCACCAATTGCAATCACAACCCCAACCTTCAACATGCTCTGTACAACCCTAAGCAGCACTGAAGCTGTAAATGAGCCAAAGGTTGTGACATGCTGTTTCCAAACACCATCCGGTATAGAAACGTTTGTAGCCGTTGTGACAAATTAACGGATCTATCCTGTTATGTGCACGCACGGCACGGGAAGCCTCCTGGTGAGGGCGCACTCGTATCCCGATGTACTCCCTAACCCCCTACACCCCTTTGCCGGCCCTAACCCCCTACACCACAGATTCAAATAGTATTAATACATACTAGTCAGATGTGGCATAAAATACCCTTGGTTAAGGCCCCAATACACAATACAGTATGAATAACACCCGTCATGTCAGCTCATTCAAGAATATGACCAATTGGTCATCTGTAGTGATAATAACAATGATCTGATCAAAAATCCTTGCGGACAATGGCAGGTATGTGTGTATAAAATTGGATGAATAAATTATATTCAAATTCTCACTGCTGCTAAAATCTGGAGATGTACTCCAAATTGCTTATATATAATTCACAGGTTTAGCTAATAGTGGGTGAAAGTATAGAACACAAGGGCAACAGTGGGTTAATCACATTCACATAATAGTAGAAATTTTTAATGAAAAAACAACGTTGATTAAAAAAGTTTAAAGGAAAGATTAAAAACACTATGAACAATGGTTCCTTCGATGGCTATTGTAACATCTATTAACACTATCATATATCATTCATGGAGTGTAGTTACATAGCAAATAGTTTTTCAGAGTATGGAAAAGGGCACTTACTTTATAGCTCAGAAGTGATTGAGCAAGGTCCCAGATATACGTGTATATGTAATGCTGTAAAATTCATAGCAAATAATATAGATCACCTATTAGCAGTATTATATAGGTGGTCAGGGACACAAAGTATAGAAAGTGCTCAGTCTCATAAGGGGAAGCTTTTATAAAGTCAGATATAGAGACAGTTTGTAGAGTCAGTATATGTAGCAAAGCTGCTTTTCTGTGTGTGTATATATACACAAGGCTGACGCTTTAGCTCTTAGTGTATGTATATATATATATATATATATTATATATATATATATATATATATATATATATATATATATCCCCTCCTAACTGTGTCCCCATGGGTCCTTGTCTGCTTGTAGTATAAACCATAGTAGTTAGAAATTCATTTAAGCCCTTAAAATGCCTCTGAACTTTCCTATTCAATTTTTCGCGCCTCCATTAACTCCTGGTTACAGCGTGCGTGATGACGTCACCCTACGCTTGCCTGCTTCCTGACATGTTTCTACGTATCAAACGTCTTTCTCAAAGGATTCAGTATAGAACACAATAAAACAAAGCTTTTAATAAACCTCTTAAAACTAAAAATAAAATTGAGGAAGCTGCAGATGCATGCACCACAAAGCCAATACTAATTGCAATCAGGGAATTGAGTATGCAAAATAGAGCAACTAATGTAACCCAAATATTAGATGTGTAATAAGTTGGAAAAAATTGCCACACGAGTCTAAAAGCGTGCAATAAAGCAATAATACCATCTTTTAAATTGAGCATAGATATATGCTACATAAGTTTCGCATGCTCAATATATGTCCAAGATATTGCAGTTTGGATAGCTGGTGAAAATACTACAAGCAGTAGGGGTATACTAAATAAATTGCCTACCTACACCCTCCCCACTGCTATACAGCTTCCAGTTGATGTGTATAGCGCAGCCGCGCCTTCCAGTGGATGTGTATAGCGCAGCCGCGCCTTCCTCAGTGTGCGGCATTGCTCGTAAGCAGCTAACGGGGGATATTATCTTGCCTAAGTATGTCATTAGCTAAGTAATGAACAATGTGCATTATAATATACTATTGTAATTATAAATATCATCTGTCCATAATACCAGCAAGGTTACAATCTTAAAATACTACTCTATGTGATCACACTACCCTTGAAATAGAATTTATCATAAATAAATAATAATAAAAACTGGTAATTATACATATAAAGCACGTGTTATAATAGGGCAGCACCTATTATACCCGGTATAGAAGCGTTTGTAGTCGTTGTGACAAATTAACGGATCTATCCTGTTATGTGCACGCACTGCACGGGAAGCCTCCTGGTGCGGGCGAACTCGAACCCAATGTACTCCCTAAGCCCCTAACCCCCTACACCCCTTGCCGGCCCTAACCCTAACTCCCTACACCCCTTGCCGGCCCTAACCCTAACTCCCTACACCACTTGCCGGCCCTAACCCCCTACAACCCTTGCCGGCCCTAACCCCCTACAACCCTTGCCGGCCCTAACCCCCTACAACCCTTGCCGGCCCTAACCCTAACTTGTAAACCCCTAACCACTTAGAGACAGCTACATCGGGATGTCGTCTGCTCGCTTCCCGTTTGTGCACATAACAGGATAGGTGGATTAACACTACACCACTTGCCGGCCCTAACCCCCTACAACCCTTGCCGGCCCTAACCCCAACGCCCTACACCACTTGCCGGCCCTAACCCCAACCCCCTACACCACATGCCGGCCCTAACCCTAACCCCCTACACTACTTGCCGGTGTGGGGGGTAAGCGAACCGACTACGTCCCGATGTAGCGGTCTCTAAGTGGTTAGGGGTTTTTCCAATTAGGGTTAGGGCCGGCACGTGGTGTAGGGGGGTTAGGGTTAGGGCCGGCACGTGGTGTAGGGGGGTTAGGGTAAGGGCCGGCACGTGGTGTAGCGGGTAAGGGCCGGCACGTGGTGTAGCGGGTAAGGGCCGTGCACCGTGGTGTAGCGGGTAAGGGACGGCACGTTGGTGTAGCGGGTAAGGCCGTCACGTGGTGTAGCGGGTGAACGGCGGCACGTGGTGAATCGGTACGGGCCGCACGTGGTGTAGTGTTAATCCAACCTATCCTGTCATATGCAACAAACGGGAACGAGCCGACGGACGTCCTGAGTAGCTGTCTCTAAGTATTAGGGTTTTCAAGTGGTGTAGGGTGGTTTAGGGTCCAGGGCCGGA
This sequence comes from Discoglossus pictus, assembly GCA_027410445.1. Lineage (NCBI taxonomy): Eukaryota > Metazoa > Chordata > Amphibia > Anura > Alytidae > Discoglossus > Discoglossus pictus. Next base: position 110,605,860 of record CM050168.1, on the reverse strand, counting down.
CAACGTGGTGTTAGCGGGTAAGGGCCGGCACGTGGTGTAGCGGGTAAGGGCCGGCACGTGGTGTAGCGGGTAAGGGCCGGCACGTGGTGTAGCGGGTAAGGGCCGGCACGTGGTGTAGCGGGTAAGGGCCGGCACGTGGTGTAGCGGGTAAGGGCCGGCACGTGGTGTAGCGGGTAAGGGCCGGCACGTGGTGTAGCGGGTAAGGGCCGGCACGTGGTGTAGCGGGTAAGGGCCGGCACGTGGTGTAGTGTTAATCCACCTATCGTGTTATATGCACAAACTGGAAGCGAGCCGACGACGTCCTGATGTAGCTGTCTCTAAGTAGTTAGGGGTTTTCAAGTGGTGTGGGGGGTCAGGGTCAGGGTCGGCAACGTGGTGTGGGGGGTCAGGGTCAGGGCCGGCAACGGGTGTGGGGGGTCAGGGTCAGGGCCGGCAACGGGTGTGGGGGGTCAGGGTCAGGGCCGGCAACGTGGTGTGGGGGTCAGGGTCAGGGCCGGCAACGTGGTGTAGGGGGTCGGGGTCAGGGCCGGCAACGTGGTGTAGGGGGTCAGGGCCGGCAAGGGGTGTAGGGTGTAGGGGGTCAGGGTTAGGGACGGCAAGGGGTGTAGGGGGTCAGGGTTAGGGCCGGCAAAGGGGTGTAGGGGGTCAGGGTTAGGGCCGGCAAGGGGTGTAGGGGGTCAGGGTTAGGGCCGGCAAGGGGTGTAGGGCTTGCTAACCCCCTACACCACTTGCCGGCCCTAACCCTAACTTGAAAACCCCTAACTACTTAGAGACAGCTACATCGGGACGTCGGCGGCTCGCTTCCCGTTTGTGCACATAACAGACTAGTTGGATTAACAATAAATTCTGCAGGAAACCCAAGTTACCAATCTAATGCTAAGGGGAAAAGTGGAGGAAAAATAAATACAAGCCCCAATAAATTAACAGTGAACAAGGAAATCTGGATACAGGGGTTGTCCTGTTCTTGTGGTTATAGGGATTTCACATTGATTAAAATAAATTGCCTAGAGAGCATCCATAAACTTTAGTAGCATGGAAAACAAAATTGGCCATTTAGAATCAAAAGATAGGTTATTCCCCTTCAGGCCCTTAACAGTTCGTTTCAATAGAAAAGGCTTAGGTGACATCTTCTAATGATTGTAAGAATGCAAGCACGGCCAAATGATCAATAATTGAACTTGAAATTCCTTTTTCAGTTCATTGCAACAGGAACCACAATAATTGTTTAGAATTTGAGGAGGTAAGGTTCTAGCTGCCACTACTCCCCTCAAGACCACAGGTAAGATGCCCAAGGATGGAGCAAGTGATCCCTTAATGAGATATGCTATTTCTTCCACACTAGCTCTCACAAGTGACCAGGGATAACAGTGCCCATCTCATCTGCCTCCAGAGCCAACTCCTTGAACTGCAAACGAGATCCTGCAGCATATTAATCCCTGCCATTGGAGTTCATCCAGGAATCCTGCGGCACCAAATTAATTAACCCCTGCAGCAGAGGTGCTTAAAGGATCCCCATAGAACCTAATAAATTAACCCTATCCCATGGGGGTCTATATAGACCAATTGAAAATCATTTTTAGGATAGAAACACAGATTTTATTCCTGCACTCTTGCTTATTTTAAAACATAACTTTTATTGATTATAATAAAATGTCTTAATCTTCATTACATTTAGCAATAATACCACGTGAAAACGTCTTTTTTTAAATTACAGGGATTATATGTAATATAATAGTGATGTATAGTTTAACTATCACTGCCAATGCCCAATTTGAAGACTGAATCAGTTGATAAAGGTAGATCACGTAGAAAAAAGGAGTCCGAAGTTGCTTACACAAACTAAAAAAAGGAAAAGAGAAAGAAAAGGCAACTATATGTCAGATTCAATTAGTATTTATACATACTAGTCAGATGTGGCATAAAAAACCCTTGGTTAAGGCCCCAATACACAACACAGTATGAATAACACCTGACATGTCAGCTCATTCAAGAAGGTGACCAATTTGTCATCTGATCATATTCAAAAATCCTTGCAGACAATGGCAGGTATGTGTGTATAAAATTGTATGAATAAATTATATTCAAATTCTCACTGCTGCTAAAATCTGGAGATGTACTCCAAATTGCTTATATATAATTCACAGGTTTAGCCAATAGTGGGTGAAAGTATAGAACACAATAAAACATAGCTTTTAATAAACCTCTTAAAACTAAAAATAAAATTGAGGAAGCTGCAGATGCATGCACCACAAAGCCAACACTAATTGCAATCAGGGAATTGAGTATGCAAAATAGAGCAACTAATGTAACCCAAATATTAGCAGCCTTATTAAATTGTGATTCAGTAAATTTAGAAGGGCTCTATTTAAGCACACACCATATTTTTTTTACAGAAGTTTTTAGTTAGTGAAGACCTTGCTTTTGGATAGAAGATCACTAACTAAAAACTTCTGTAAAAAAAATATGTTGTGTGCTTAAATACAGCCCTTCTAAATTTACCGAATCACAATTTAATAAGGCTGTATATGTGTAATAGGTTGGAAAAAATTGGCACACAAGTCTAAAAACGTGCAATAAAGCAATAATACCATCTTTTAAATAGAGCATAGATATATGATACATAAGCTTTGCATGCTCAACATATGTCCAAGATATTGCAGTTTGGATAGCTGGTGAAAATACTACAAGCAGCAGGGGTATACTAAAGAAATTGCCTACCTACACCCTCTCCACTGCTATACAGCTTCCAGTGGATGTGTATAGCGCAGCCGCGGCTTCCTCAGTGTGCGGCGTTGCTCGTAAGCAGCTAACGTGCTTTTCACAAAAAAAAATGCTTTATCCGAGATTCCATAGACACCATCGGGTGTGGCTTAAGTAGACTCTCGATCTGGGCAGCAATTTTTAACCCCATAGGGGCATATTATCTTGCCTAAGTATGTCATTAGCTAAGTAAACAACAATGTGCATTATAATATACTATTGTAATTACAAATATCATCTGTCCATAATACCAGCAAGGTTACAATCTTAGATACTACTCTATGTGATCACACTACCCTTGAAATAGAATTTATCCTAAATAAATAATAATAAAAACTGGTAATTATACATATATGCACATGTTATAATAGGGCAGCACCTATTATACCTGGTATAGAAACGTTTGTAGGCGTTGTGACAAATTAACGGATCTATCCTGTTATGTGCACGCACGGCACGGGAAGCCTCCTGGTGCCGGCCCACTTGCATCCCAATGTACTCCCTAACCCCCTACACCCCTTGCCGGCCCTAACTCTAACCCCCTACACCACTTGCCGGCCCTAACCCCCTACACTACTTGTCGGCCCTAACCCTAACCCCCTACACCACTTGCCGGCCCTATCCCTAACCCACTACACCACTTGCCGGCCCTAACCCCCTACACCGCTTGTCCAGATGTCGATGTCTCTAAGTGGTTAGGGGTTTTCAAGTTAGGGTTAGGGCCGGCATGTGGTGTAGGGGGTTAGGGCCGGCACGTGGTGTAGAGGGTTAGGGTTAGAGCCGGCAAGTGGTGTAGGGGGTTACGGTTAGGGCCGGCAAGTGGTGTAGTGTTAATCCACCTATCCTGTTATGTGCACAAACGGGAAGCAAGCCGACAAAGTCCCGATGTAGCAGTCTCTAGGTGGTTAGGGGTTTTCAAGTTAGGGTTAGGGCCGGCAAGTGGTGTAGGGGGTTAGGGTTAGGGCCGGTAAGTGGTGTAGGGGGTTAGGGCCGGCACGTGGTGTAGGGGGTTAGGGTTAGGGCCAGCAAGTGGTGTAGGGGCTTAGGGTTAGGGCCGGCATGTGGTGTAGGGGGTTAGGGCCGGCACGTGGTGTAGAGGGTTAGGGTTAGAGCCGGCAAGTGGTGTAGGGGGTTACGGTTAGGGCCGGCAAGTGGTGTAGTGTTAATCCACCTATCCTGTTATGTGCACAAACGGGAAGCAAGCCGACAAAGTCCCGATGTAGCAGTCTCTAGGTGGTTAGGGGTTTTCAAGTTAGGGTTAGGGCCGGCAAGTGGTGTAGGGGGTTAGGGTTAGGGCCGGTAAGTGGTGTAGGGGGTTAGGGCCGGCACGTGGTGTAGGGGGTTAGGGTTAGGGCCAGCAAGTGGTGTAGGGGCTTAGGGTTAGGGCCGGCAAGTGGTGTAGCGGGTTAGAGTTAGGGCCGGCAAGTGGTGTAGCGGGTTAGGGCCGGCAAGTGGTGTAGGGGCTTAGGGTTAGGGCCGGCAAGGGGTGTAGCGGGTTAGGGGCAGCAAGTGGTGTAGGGGGTTAGGGTTAGGGGCGGCAAGTGGTGTAGGGGGTTGGGGTTAGGGCCGGCAAGTGGTGTAGGGGGTTAGGGTTAGGACCGGCCAATGGTGTAGGGGGTTAGGGCCGGCAAGTGGTGTAGGGGGTTAGGGCTGGCAAGTGGTGTAGTGGGTTAGGGTTAGAGCCGGCAAGTGGCGTAGGGGGTTAGGGTTAGGGCCGGCAAGTGTTGTAGGGGGTTAGGGCCTGCAAGTGGTGTAGGGGGTTAGGGTTAGGGCCGGCAAGTGATGTAGTGTTAATCCACCTATCCTGTTATGTGCACAAAGGGAAGCGAGCCGACGACGTCCCGATGTAGCTGTCTCTAAGTGGTTAGGGGTTTTCAAGTTAGGGTTAGGGCCGGCAAGTGGTGTATGGGGTTAGGGTTAGGGCCGGCAAGTGGTGTAGGGGGTTGGGGCCGGCAAGTGGTGTAGGGGGTTAGGGTTAGGGCCAGCAAGTGGTGTAGGGGGTTTGGGTTAGGGCCGGCAAGTGGTGTAGGGGGTTAGGGTTAGGGCCGGCAAGTGGTGTAGTGTTAATCCACCTTTCTTGTTATGTGCACAAACGTGAAGCGAGCCGACGACGTCCCGATGTAGCTGTCTCTAAGTGGTTAGGGGTTTTCAAGTTAGGGTTAGGGCCAGCAAGTGGTGTAGGGGATTAGGGCCGGCAAGTGGTGTAGGGGGTTAGGGTTAGGGCCGGCAAGGGGTGTAGGGGGTTAGGGTTAGGGCCGGCAAGTGGTGTACTATTGTGAATGTTCACCAAGTCTTTTACTTAAGCAACGGCTGGTCATGCCCACGTATTTTTTTGAGGCATGGGCATAGATCACTCCCTTTGAGCTACAGTTAAAAAACTTTCTTAACGTATGAGAGTTATCTAAGCTGTCCTTGAAGGTTTATGTGTTCTTAATTTATGGGCATGCTTTGCAGTGTCCACATTTATAACTGCGTCTAACATTTGTTTTTACTGAAGTCTTAATATTCCTTGAAAAATGGCTGGACACCAGTGTGTCCTTTTAAAGAGGGGCATCTCGTCCAACTCGTGCTGACACCTCATTCTAACCATCCTTTTAAGTCACCATCCATTCTATGTACATTAAGATGGTTACTTAGGACTCTTAGAATTTGCTTCCATTGGGCATTAAACTTACTGATGAATCTGGTTTGGTCATCTTGTGGTTTATCATGGCTGTACCTCTTATTTGAAGAAAAAACTTATTGCTGAAGACAGTAATTGTGCGTAAGGATGAAATGAAGTAAGCTCACTATAAATTGATTCTTACCAACACAATAATTGGCCGTCATCTTGAAAAAATAACTTTTCACCTACTTCATGTTTTATTGATGTGTATAAGGATTCCAAATCACGTGTAATCACTCAGAATTATACCATCTAGTTTATTAAGAATGTCCATTGTGTCACACACACAAGAAGTTGTGACATATGGCAGTAGGCAAGTATCCACATATTTGCTAGCCTGCTCACACACACAAACAACCGTTCCCTGACACAATCTGTCCACAGTGTTGTTTTGTTTTTGTGGACTAGGCTTTTGTTAGCAAATATAGAGTGGTGGTCCTAGGTTTTATTATATTCAGAAATATGAACTCCTTCTTCGAGATAATGCCATCTTTATAGGCTCCTTGGATGATAGAAGCATATTGTTAGAGAAACTCACTTGTGAGGTCTCCCAAAAGTCTCCCAAGTCTTTTAGAACAATCTCTATCTGATAATTGTCGCATAGCTTATTTTACATATGCTTCCATGGGCCATAGAACAAAGTTTTCACCCTTATTGGATGGTTTGACCACTATATCACTCCAGGATTTGATGTCCTAAAAACATCTTCGTTCTGCACTGGTGAGATCGGAAGCATAGACATTGGACAATTTCTTTAGATCATTAATGACCATCTTGGTGTTAATTTAAGTTTGTGGGTAGTGATGTCCCGAACAGTTTGCCGGCGGACTATTCGCGGCGATTTTTGCATGTTCGCGTTCGCAGCGAACGGCGAACACATGCTCTTTTGAGTTTGCCCCCTATTCTTTATCATTGAGGAAACTTTAACCCTGCACTTCACAGTCAGCAGACACATTGCAGCCAATCAGCAGCATACACTCCCTTCCAGAGCCTTCCATCTGAAGGACAGCAACCCAAAAAGCCCTTTTTAGTGCTAGAACATCATTTATTTTATTTTATAATTTTTTTCTGTGTAATCTAATTGCACATGCCTGCCTGCCAGCGTGTGTGTGTGTGACAGGCTAACACCTAACAGCTTATATTGTGCTCAGTGAAATAAAACAACACTTTTTTGACTGTAATAGATTGAATATCAGTTGCCTGCCTACAGGCGTGTGTGTAGCGCCTAATGCATCTACTCTGCCAACTTTTGCCAGTGCACAATGATACGTCATATCTGGTGCAACCGTAGTGTACAGTGACATAAAACAACACTTTTTTGACTGTAATAGATTGAATAGCGATTGCCTGCCTACAGGCGTGTGTGTGAAGCCTATTGCATCTACTCTGCCAACTTTTGCCAGTGCACAGTGATACGTCATATCTAGTGCAACCGTAGTGTACAGTGACATAAAACAACACTTTTTTGACTGTAATAGATTGAATAGCAATTGCCTGCCTACAGGCGTGTGTGTGAAGCCTATTGCATCTACTCTGCCAACTTTTGCCAGTGCACAGTGATACGTCATATCTGGTGCAACCGTAGTGTACAGTGACATAAAACAACACTTTTTTGACTGTAATAGATTGAATAGCAATTGCCTGCCTACAGGCGTGTGTGTGAAGCCTATTGCATCTACTCTGCCAACTTTTGCCAGTGCACAGTGACACTCATATGTGGTGGCACATTAGATTGCACGCACAGTGCCCCAAATTTGAAGTGGGGGACCGACCAAGCATCTTCTTCCATCTCCCGCTTCCAAAAATCTATGCCATATACACGTCCCCTGATAGTGGACGTAACAGGGCTTAAACCGATAGGAATAGTACTACTTAACAGTACACACCTTATAATAATGCAGACAGAGGCAACGCGTATAATCTTCCATGCTGTGCAGTGGAAGCCCCCACACTGTGACCTGTGTATAATCTTCCATGCTGTGCAGTGGAAGCCCCCAGACTCTGACCTGTGTATAATATTCCATGCTGGCCAGTGGAAGCCCCCAGACTCTGACCTGTGTATAATATTCCATGCTGGCCAGTGGAAGCCCCCAGACTCTGACCTGTGTATAATATTCCATGCTGTGCAGTGGAAGACCCCAGACTCTGACCTGTGTATAATCTTCCATGCTGGGCAGTGGAAGCTCCCAGACTCTGACCTGTGTATACTATTCCATGCTGGGCAGTGGAAGCCCCCAGACTCTGGGAGTCTGAAGAAGAGGAGTCAGAGGAGGAAGGTGGCTTTGAGGAGGTGGAAGACCAAACACAGCAGGCGTCCCAGGGGGCTTGTTGTCACCTTTCGGGGACCCTCGGTGGCTGGGTGGAGGAAGAGACCTTCAATGACATAAGTGAGGACAAGGAAAGGGACATGGCTAGCTTGGTATCCAACCTTGTGCAAATGGGGAGTTTGCGGTTGTGCAAAGGGACTGTTTGCGGTTGTTTGCGGTGCATTAAACGGGGAGATTGGTCTGTTACTGTGAAGCGGGTGTGTAATGGAACCCATCACTGTTTTACCCTGTTTTATGATTATTATGGTTAAAATATGATCCTACAATATGTATGCTGGTTTATGCTCTGCAGAATATTAGCCAGACTTTTGCAGACCTAGGCTAATAGATAATCCTATTACAGAGATTCAAGAGATAAGAAAGTTGTAAAGGATCCTTGCATTTTCCAAAGTGTTTTTCTCTGATAAGAACAAAGAAGAATGATCTAATTAATGTCTGATTGTATCCAAGTTGCCAGGGAGGTGTGACTCACCTATTGTCCTATATGTGTATTGTGTGGGGGATATGTGCAATGTCTGTGTATTAGGTGTAAAAGATATTTTTACTAACTTTTGAACCCCTGGTCTGATTCATGCCATTTTTGTATATGTTGTTCCCCTGGGTGAGAGCTATTGAACGGTGCTGGACTTAAAGGTGTACCCCCTGTATTTGGGGTACATCCAGAATGTGGTTAAAATTGTGTCTGTTTTAATTGTGTTACCTGTTATCTGAGGGGAGGAGACGTGGGGGTTGAACCATGTATATAATTGGCTGTGATAATTATGTGGGTGTAGCCCTTCAGAGGGCACCATTGCATAAAAGGAGATTCCCTGTCATTAAAGCTAGTTCTACTTGACCCTTCAAAACGTAGTCTCATCTCGTTATTGAGGGGATCGCGATATCATACTGGGGATTGCTATGCTTCTGCAAACTCCCTTGAGCTGTAACTACTGAACGCTTGTTCCTGATGTACTATCCTTGGGTAGTGTGGTGGTTTTGGTGTCCGGTGCGGTGCTTGTAGGCCTCGGCGCAAACTAGGACGCGTCCATCAACGGAGGTACCCGGTCGGGGTGCCAGTAGATCTGTTACATTGGCTGGCAGTGGTGGGATGGCGTCCTAGTAAGAGGAAAAGCAGCACGGAGACACCGGTAACGTTTGGAGTTACAAATTGAGGGCAACGCTAGTATCCGTACAGCGCCCCTGGCTACAGCAGGATGGAACCGGCTAGTTTTCAGACAGCGTTTCATGATGAGGAGGAGGAGGCGGCCGCGGACTACAGGGATGCAGACAGAAAGGAACTCTGGTATGATGCCCTGGAAGATGCCCAATGGCGGCGAGGTGAGAGTCTCCCCAGTGATGAACAGCGGCTACAGAAGCGTGTGGCGATGCGGATGTATCTATTGGGAGAGCAGCCCCTGGATGAGTGGGTGACAAGACTAGAGACCCTGGTATGGCGAGAGCTCTGGCTAGACAACGCATACCAGGCCCTCTGGTGGCATACCGTTCGACTTACCCCCTGGACGGCTGAACACGACTTACCGGAGGGGGATGATTATGATGGCCCGGGTTTATTATGGGATGCCTTGGAGGACGATATTGATCTTGGCAGCACGGAGGGGTCTAGGTTTTGGGACATCTACGACTACCGGATGGGCATGTATGTCTGGGATGACGAAGGCGAGGTGAGCAAAGACATGACCCACCTGGTAACGAGAGAGTGGGAGCTGGAGCAGGACTACCAACACCTGCTCAGCCTTGTGCAGCCCCAACCTTCTCGACAAGCAGAACCAGACTTCATTGACTGGTCCTGGGATGACCTCCAGATGGCAGGTAGAGATGGGACCGAGGTCTCTCTACCGGCCCTACAGAGGGCAGAAGGTGTCGTCCTTCCCCTCCAGCGGCAGTGTGAACCACAGGGGGCAGAAGGTGTCGTCCTTCCTCCCCAGCGACAGTGTGTACCCCAGGGAGCTGAAGGTGTCGTCCTTCCTCCCCAGCAGCAGTGTGTTCCCCAGGGAGCCGAAGGTGTCGTCCTTCCTCCCCAGCGGCAGTGTGTTCCCCAGGGAGCCGAAGGTGTCGTCCTTCCTCCCCAGCGGCAGTGTGTACCCCAGGGAGCTGAAGGTGTCGTCCTTCCTCCCCAGCGGCAGTGTGTACCCCAGGGAGCTGAAGGTGTCGTCCTTCCTCCCCAGCGGCAGTGTGTACCCCAGGGAGCTGAAGGTGTCGTCCTTCCTCCCCAGCGGCAGTGTGTACCCCAGGGAGCTGAAGGTGTCGTCCTTCCTCCCCAGCGACAGTGTGTACCCCAGGGGGCCGAAGGTGTTGTCCTCCCCCCCCAGCGGCAGTGTGTACCCCAGGGAGCAGAAGGGGCCGTCCTTCCTCCCCAGCGGCAGTGTGAACCCCAGGGGGCAGAAGGTGTCGTCCTTCCCCCCCAGCGGCAGTGGGAACCCCAGGGGGTAGAAGGTGTCGTCCTTCCCCCCGAGCGGCAGTGTGTACCCCAGGGAGCAGAAGGTGTCGACCTTCCTCCACAGCGGCAGTTGGTACCCCAGGACTCCAAAGGTGTCGTCCTTCCCCCCCAGCGACAGTTTACCCTAACCAGGGGAGACACCAATCTCCCAGACGGCGCAGATGGGACCGTGGTCCCTGCGCCCGCAGCCTGTCCAGATCCCCAACTACCCTCACTGGGACAACCGGAGGAGGGGGTAAGTACAAATTCCCCTGCCCAGCTAACTTCTAATGTGGCCCCAGGGTTAACAGAGGAAATGGATCGCGATATCATACTGGGGATTGCTCTGCTTCTGCATACTCCCTTGAGCTGTAACTACTGAACGCTTGTTCCTGATGTACTATCCTTGGGTAGTGTGGTGGTTTTGGTGTCCGGTGCGGTGCTTGTAGGCCTCGGCACAAACTAGGACGCGTCCATCAACGGAGGTACCCGGTCGGGGTGCCAGTAGATCCGTTACAGGGTGTAACCCTTACACTACCTGATGGATACAACATCATACCTGATGTTTTAAAGCATGTTATTCCAAACAATTTAGGAATGTTAGGTGATTTATGCCCTTTATGGCTTAAAACCAGACTCAGTTATGTAATTTTCTGTGGGAGCTTTGCCATGGATCCCCCTCCGGCATGCCACAGTCCAGGTGTTAGTCCCCTTGAAACAACCTTCCCATCACGATTGTGGCCAGAAAGAGTCCCTGTGGGTTTTGAAATTCGCCTGCCCATTGAAGTCTATGGCGGTTTGCCGATGTTCGCCCGTTCGCGAACATTTGATGAAGTTCGCTTTCGTTGTTCGCGAACCCAAAATTTTATGTTAGCGACATCACTATTTGTGGGTATATATTCGACGGTGGTAAAAATCTGGATTTCATTTTCAAATTCTTGGTCCAATTAAGATTCAATGTTTTACCAGTTTCATTTTTCTTCATACGAATAACAAAAATCTTCAATTGCTTGCTGTTCAATTATCAATGTATTTGTCTCCTCTTTGTCAGATAATTTACATAATAATAATTTATTTGTGACTAACTTCACATCCTTCACCACATTAAAAAGATCAAAATCTGTGGTAGGTGAGAATGATAATCCCCTTTGTAATACATTAATTTGTAGAGTGTTTAATGTTCTTTTGGATAAATAACCACTTGTAATTTGTCATTTACCACCCCTGTCTTTTCATCCATGATCTCCTCTGTGGTCCTTGTCTGGATTTTGGGTCGGGCTTTGTTGAAGCTTGGATCCACATTCGTTCTGCTCCCTTTGTTCCTCTGAAGATCGAGTCTGTGTCCCCTCTGGGGGCCCAGGTCTAAAAAAGAGCTTGGTCCCCTGTATTGTGCATTTTCATAGGCACCAGGGTGGTTGTTAACTTCAACAGCTGAGGACTCGTATTCAGATGGAGATGGAGTATATAATGCACGTGTTCTGTGTCTCATTTGGTAATTTCTATATCTCTGAACCTTATCATCCCAATTAAAAACCTGGCCTTTTTCAAAATCTTTAGAATCTCGATTAAATTTATTACGTTTATTCTGATGATCTCTTTTTCTTTCCTATAGTTACATATATAGTTCACATTTGATCATCTTATAAGTATCTTGAAATTCTTCAAGTCCTTATTCAGTTTAGTAATCTCATAATCCAGGTCTTTAATATTATCACTCTCGTAGCCAGATAAAATGGTAAGCAAGGTCTCAGAGCAGGACATTAGTGCCTGCTCCCACTGTTCCTTTTATGAATCGAGATGAAAAGAGTACGAGAGAAAAACCTTACTCTAAGACTTCTGGGAACAATATGCCTAGCCAGATACTTATTGAAGGTGCTTTTATTCCAAAATTATCTGTGATGTCTATGCATTAGAACAGAAAGTTCCATGAGACCACCTTGCCAATCCATTTCATCTCTAGGGAGTATAAAGACGAAAAAGCTTTCTTTACATCATCCAACATTTTATGCTGATGAGCTAAGTAGTCTTTATTCAAATCAAATTCTGCCATGTTGCCAATCACGCTTATACAAATGGACAGTGGAGGGTTCCAAAAGAAATGCTATCATAAATAGCCTCAAATTATAATATACGAGTTATGTATATTGAAACTATTACTGCCAATTCCCAATTCGAAGACTAAATCTATTGATAAAGGTATATCAAGTAGAAAAAAATTGCAATTTTTTCCAACTTATAACACATTTAATATTTGGGTTACATTAGTTGCTCTCTTTTGCATACTCAATTGACTTATTGCAATTAGTATTGGCTTTGTGGTGCATGCATCTGCGGCTTCCTCAATGGTTATCAGCCTCAATTTTATTTTTAGTTTTAAGAGATTTATTAAAAGCTATGTTTTATTGTGTTCTATACTTTCACTCACTATATTAATTAAACCTGTGAATTATATATAAGCAATTCTCCAGATTTTAGAGGAGTGAGAATTTCAATATAATTTATTCATACATTTGTATACACACATACCTGCCATTGTCAGCAAGGATTTTTAAATATAATCAGATCTTTGTTATGATCACTACAGATGACCAATTGGTCATCTTCTTGAATGAGTTGACATGACAGGTGTTATTCATACTGTGTTATGTATTAGGGCCTTAAGGATATTTTATGCCACACGTGACTATTATTAATACTATTTGATTTTGTGTTCTCTTCATATTGGTACAATGGTAAATTTGAATATGACATATAGTTGACTTTTCTTTCTCTTTTAATCTTTTTAAGGATTATGAGCCACATTCAATTGGCCGATTTAGAAATTCGGTAGCCCGTATGTGAGGTCGCAAGCGATTATGCTATTAATTTGGCGTCTTTTTGCATCCCCCAATCGGGTTACGAGTTACGGCCTTGAGAAACTTGCGTCCCTCAAACTCGTAAATTACACCATCCCGTAGCCTTTGATCTGTCACTTTCGCAAGGCTAAAATCACAAATCCCTATTCAATTGCTACAATTCCCCAAGGCTGCACATACGTTCAAACCCGTAAATGGGAAATGTAGCCCAAAATCCTACGGGTGCTAGAGAGGACTCACAAGGGCTTTAACCCCATGAAGCAGGGGTTACAATCGGGACCCCCGGAGGGTCCCGACATTAACCCTTGCTGCGCTGGTCCCGATCGGGACCCCGCAGCATTTAAAAAAATCAAATTTCCTGCCACAGGTCATTAAAGGACCCGCGCTACCATTCTAATTAACCCCATCACTCATGGGGCTCTACACAGACCCCCTTGAGCCTCTAATTAACCCAATCAGTCCCATAAGGGTCTTAATTAACCCCCTCTAGGTAATTAACCCCCTCTAAGTAATTACCCTCTCAAAGTAATTAACCCCCCCTCTAAGTAATTAACCCCCCTCTAAGCAATTAACCCTTCCCAAGTAACCTACCACCCTCTAAGTAATTAACCCCACCTCTAAGTAATTAACCCTATTTAACCGTCATCATACCTAAGAAAATAAAGAAAATAATACAGAATACAGAAATATAAAAAAGCACTACAGAAAATAATAAATAAAATCACACATAAAATAAAAAAGAATTACAATTAAAAAAAAATACACTATCAAAATAAAAAATAATCTTACAACCTGAAAGGAAAGGAATATTTAGTCCACTGACCTGGCCAAAATGCCCCTCCAGTGGTGTCCAGCAATGCCCTGGTCTTCAGTCTTCAACAATGTCCTGACGTCCTGTCATACCTACAAAAAAAAACATTACAGTAAATAAAACAAACAAACAAAAAAATACTAACGGTGCTCCTCCACTGAGGAGCTCCCACCGCAAATGGTGGTTCACGCACATGCTTCGATATACAAAAAACAAAAACATTTGCATGTTCTGATTGGCTGATATAACCGTCAATCATACTTCAGCCAATCGGAACGCGCAAATGGTGTGAGACAATCAAAATGGGATACACCCCTATTGCTTTCAGCCAATTGTTACAATAAAAGTATAGAAAAAAATCACATTGAGCAGGGTGGCAACTGTAAACCCATTCTGATTGGCTGAAATATGATTGATATCTATTTCAGCCAATCAGACACTTGAAAACTCGGAGCCACAGAAAACGCTGCAACGGTCATTTGAGGTGGGAAAGCTCCTCCTAGGAGTCTAAACCAAGGGACTGGTATAGGAAGCTATATAAATGTGTGCTTAATCACAGACACCAGATCAAAGCGGTATCAATTACACCACTTAATCTGTTCAAAGGGATATCAGTTACAGTATTTGACAATCATTAACCTTTGTGGTTAAAAAAGAAAGCTTGTTAATTTTTTTCCCACATCAATATTTTCTGTCTATACAGCCTACAGGACTCTTATTCCCAAAGAGGGAACAACCAGTTACAGCGGAATTACCATTTTGTGGCTAATCAGACATAATGGAACCGGGACCAGGCGAGGTGCCCGCACCTAGGCGTGGTCATGAGGAATGAAAATCTTGGGACAATTACATATACATTCTTCTTTTCCCAAACTGCCCCAAATATAGCCTTTATTTTTTAAACTCAACTTCTTTTCCCAAACTGCCCCAAATAAAGCCTTTATTTTTTACACTCAACTGTGTGAACTGGTAGGAGCCTGGCAGCAACTTGTTATGATGCCAGTTGTGTTGACTCACAGCAAAGAAAATTGGTACAGTTATTACCACAGAACAAACTGACAGTATGTTCCCTGATTATATTTGTATTTTCCTCCCTGTCACCCACAAGCCAATCAGCAACAGCTATAGTAGGCCCTCATTAGCTACCTGCTCATGGGCTCACCAAACCAGGGACGGTCAACCTGGTGCTGATTGGGTGAATTTCGACTTTAGGAGCAGGGAGAGAAGCTAAGGGATTTCCCCAGGGGGGTAGGCATGACATGAAGAGCTTACTTGACAACTTGTTAGTCTTAGACAGGGCAGCCTGGTGATAAGGTCTGTACAATAGAGATGTGTTTGCTTGGGTAGATGCATGAAAGAACTAGGGTAGCAAGACAGATTCTACCCGCTTAAAGTATCATGCCAAAATTTGGAAGGAAGTGAGAAAGGGGGAAGCCTGTGTGATGTGTTATGTGATATGTTAGTGCTGCTATATATTAGCAAACATGAACAGTAAAATTCAAGCCATGCATGACTACAGCACAAATACATTTCTGTTTTTCCCTCTGAATCCGTTTTTTGTCTTCTTAGTTATATGTATATAATTCAGAAAAAAATAACTTTGGGACATATGTAGCAGCATAAACCCTTATGTTTGCTTTTTATGTTTTGTGTGTACAATATTTTTGCATGATTAAAACAAACCCAGATTTACTTCACCATATATTTCTTGTTTTTTCCCTTATCCTACCCTCTCCTCTAAATTATTTTGTATTAAGCTGATTTACTCTGCAGGGAGGTCTCTCAAAATCTTCAGCATAGCAGTTCATCATTCATCCATACTTGGACTTGGACTGATACCATTAGAATTGAGGTAGAATCTGTATTGTCTCAGATCACTGCTTCCATTGGTGCTGGATAATTGCCATTTATTTGATATTCTAAAAAAAAAATTATACTCTGTAGTGCTCTACTATTGTATGTTTTGTTTATACTTGTTGGTTGAACTGCCTTTTCTTCCCTTGGAGGCGCCTGCCATAGGAGTAAATTTGAATTGCACCACTCTGGGCCTTTTTTTGTCTCCATTATTTATTATTATTGTTCTTTTTTTGTAACGCTCCAACATATTCCCTAGAGCTATACAGGGGTTGAGTACAAGGCAGAAACTATTTTAAAACATTGCTATAGAATAGAGGGCTCTGTCTTTGAACTTAAAATCATATTGCTTTTCCTAAAGAACCTAACAAGATTGAAAACTTCCATTGTACATATTAAGGCTGATGGTGATAAGCTTCCTTAAACAGATGCATTTTTAGCCAGATTTTGAGGCAGGAGGATAGGCTAGCGGAGTGAGTCAAGGAGTTCCAAAAAATAGGAGCAGCACAAGGAAAGTCATGAAGGTTATAGTGAGAGGAAGTGGATAAAAGAGGAGGACAGGTCATTGGCAGAGCAAATAGGTCAGTTGGTGGCATATTTTGAGACAAGAGCAGAGATATAAGCGGTGTACAGTTGTAGAGGGCGTTATACATTGAGGTCATGATTTTACATTTTATTCTGGTGGCTATGGGATGCCAGTTGAGTGACTGACAGAGAGGTGCTGCAGACACTGAGTGTTAAGTATGAATTGGAGTGGAGACAGATAAGTGCTGGGAAGGCCAGCAATGAGAGAGTCGAAATATGATGGGGAAATGGATTATAATTTTAGTTGTGTTTTGTGTAAGACAAATTTTAGAGATGTTTTAGGTGAAAATGACAAGATTTTGTGATTGATTGTATGTGAGGAATGAAAGAGAGAGTAGAATCCAGTAGAACCTCAAGAAAACAGGATTGAGAGGTGAGAGGGATGGTGGCATTGTCAACAGTGAGATAAATTGGAGGAGTTGAAGCTGTGGTAGAGGGTCGGAAGATTAGGAGCTCAGTCTTTGTTGAGTTTGAGTTGGCAGGTGCACAGCATGATATGCTGGAGAGGCATTTGGCAACTCATGCTAGCAGAGAGGGGATAGATCGGGTACTGAGAGCTAGATTTGAGTGTCATCTGCATATAAATGAAACAGAAATATTTCTGGGGCCTATGACTGAACCTTGGGGTACCCCAAAAGTAGGAGGGCGATGTGATGAAGAGAGAACAGA
Organism: Discoglossus pictus; assembly: GCA_027410445.1. NCBI lineage: Eukaryota > Metazoa > Chordata > Amphibia > Anura > Alytidae > Discoglossus > Discoglossus pictus. The sequence continues at coordinate 110,588,918 of CM050168.1, read as the reverse complement.
GAAGGAGACACTAAATGTTCTTGGTATGATGTGAACCATGAAAGAGCAGTATCACAGATGTCAAGAGAGTGGAGAATTTGGATAAGAAGAGGATGACCAACTGTGTCAAAGGCAGCAGGAAGATACAAGATGATTAGAATAGAGAAATTACCCTTTGACTTGAAGGTGAGCAAGTCATTAGTGACTTTTTGTGAGAGCCAGATTGGAATGGGTCAAGGAAGGAGTTGGAGGAAATTAATTGAGTAAGGCAATTGTAAACGAGTCACTCAATCAGTTTTGAAGCCATGAGAAGTAGAGAGTTAGTTAGAAGCAGAAGCTGAGTAACAAAAGGGTTTCTTAAGAAAGGGTTTAATTATGGCATGTTTTAAAAGATGGAAAAAGATGGAACCTTGCTGGTGTTTCAGGAAAGGTTGAATATATGTATGAGAGCAGGGATAAGTGTGGTAGAGAGGGCAGGTATAAGTTGTGATGGAATAGTGGACAAGTTAGATCAGGTGGACAATTTGTAAGGTGATAGGATGATAGTAGACTAAAGACTTCATCCTGAGTTACAGGTTCAAAGGAGTCCATAATGTATGTGGGGTTGGGGAAGGGTAAAGGCTGGGTTCTGTCAGTTTGTTGAGATGGGGGTATGTTAGAGCACCTCTGAAAGGAAAGTTCATTTCGGATGCTTTAAATTTTAGTTTTAAAATGGCTGGCAAAGTCTTCAGCTGTGAGCCATGAGGGGGTAGGAGATGGGGTGGACAGAGAAGATTGCTGGATGTGGAAAACAAAGGTTTAGGGTTGGAGGACAGATTTGATATTAACAATGAGTAATGCTGTTTGGCACGATTGAGTGCAGAGATGTAAGAGTGCTAATTAAACTTGTAATGGAGAAAGTCTGCTGAGGTCCACATTTCCTCCATATTAATTCTGCATTGCAGGAGCAGTTTTGGATGTAGCGTGTTTGTGTAGTGTGCCATGGTTGTGGATGAGGGTTAGGGCATTTGCCTATGGTTTTGGGGGCTAGAGTGTCAAGGGTGGAAGTTAGAGTCAGGTTGTATTATGAGGTGGCAATGTCAGGGAAGATGAGAGTGGTGAGAGTGCTGAAAATGAGTTGTAGCACAGTGGAAAGATGTTGTGGGTCAAGTGTTTGCAGGTTCCTGTTGGTTCCTGTGGGTGGTGTCCGAGAATGAAGTTGGGCAGTGAGTGGAAGGTGTGGTGAAGTTAGGAAGTGGTGGTCAGATAAAGGAAGTGGGTTTATGACAAGGTTGTGCAGAAATTGGTAAAAATAAGGGAGTGTCCATCATGATAAGGTGGTGATTCTGTCAATCTTGAGAGGCCAAGGGAAGAGGTAAGTGAAAGACAGCAGAGAGGGAGAGGACCTAAAGGAAGATGGCTCCTGAAAGAGAGATGAAGAGTTAATAACAGAATGTTATTTCAGAGATAAGAGGTGATAAAACCAGCAGTTGGGAGTAGATAAACGCAAACAAAGTATGGGGCTGGATTCAAAGTAATGCCGTTGGATACACAATTTACCTCTAAAATGTTTAAATCACCTCAGTTATAATAACAGAGATACCTTCATACTAATATTAAGAATATGGTGCAGATTGTAAAATAACAGTAATGATGCTTCCTCCAGTGTCTGCAAGTACCTACATTTGTTGTTCAGATTGTGCAGTGTTCCCAATAGTAGAGGGACAGAGAGGGCCTGAAGGAAAACTGTTTCTTCCTTCTTGGAAGAAAAGTGTGTTATTTGCTGGGTGCACTAATTGTGTCCAGGTGAGAGGGGAGTGGTTTTTCTTGTGTTAAACGTGCATATAAGTTTGTTACTTGTCTGTGTCTGTTTGCCACTGTGATTTCCTTCTTGCAAGTAAAGTGTGTTATTTGCTGGGTGCACTAATTGTGTCCAGGTGAGAGGGGAGTGGTTCTGCTTGTGTTAAACTTGCATATAAGTTTGTTACTTGTGTGTGTCTGTTTGCCACTGTGATTTCCTTCTTGCAAGTAAAGCGTGTTATTTGCTGGGTGCACTAATTGTGTCCAGGTGAGTAGTCCTAAATTAAATGTAAACAGAAGGAGGGAACTAGTGAGCTTGCAAACACTTCTAGTGTCAAATGCAGTTCTAGTATAAGTGTAGGAGTTTAAAGCTTTACACAAATATATTGTTTATTTATTTTTCTCACTGAATCTTGTAGTTGATAATTATGAGTCAGTCCTGTGGCAACCTCAATCAGTGTACATCCTGCCACATGTATGCACTACTGGAACAGATGATCCAGAGTCCATACCTCTGAGAGAGGTGTGAGCATTTTGCCTCTCTGGAAGCTCAAATTGGAGAACTGGAGCAAAGATTTTCAGCACTTGGTGATATTGCTCCACTGGAAAGGGAGTTGGTGGTCACTGAGCACAGTTTAGCTGGGCCTAGCATGGAGGGTGGACTAGTGAGGATGTCCAGGGATGTAGCTTGGTTACAGATACAAGGGGATTTGCCAGACTGAGTGAAACTGTTGGAGATGTCCATTCTGGAATGGCAATGCCAGATAGCACTGTTCCTTCTAACAGCCGGGAGAACAGTTCAACTGGAGAAGTGGGAGGGCAGAATAGGCAGAGGTAGGGGACTCTATTATTAGGAATGTACACAGTGTGATTTGTCACCCAGATCCCAGCAAGCGAACAGTTTGCTGTCTCCTGGATCAGGTAGATAAATTATTGGGAAAGGTGGTACATATTGGTACCAATGACAAAGTTAGTGGAAGATGGAGTGTCCTAAAGAATGATTTTAGGGAACTAGGGAATACATTTAAAGCAAGGACCTCCAATGTAGTATTTTCTGAGATACTACCTGTGCCACAAGCTAGTCCAGGGAGACAGAAGGAGCTTGGGGAGGTTAATGTGTGGCTAAAAAAATGGTGCACTAAGGAGGGGATTGGGTTTTTAGAGCACTGGCTGACTTCTCACTTGGGTACAATCTATATAGCAGGGATGGATTGCACCTTAATGATGAGGGAGCTTGTGTGCTAGGGGAAAGGATGGTAGAATGGCTGGAGGAGTTTTTAAACTAGTAGGTGGGGGAGGGACTAGATGAAAGTAATGGGGTAGAAAGTATAGAGGGGGTAAGTCATGAATCAAGTACTCATGAGGGAGGAGATGGGGGAAGGGTTAGTATAGTCACTAGGGAGGTATTACTAAGTAACTCAAATACAGAAGCAGGCAAAACTACAAACTCATAGCATAAGGTGTATTCTTGCTAATGCCAGGAGCTTGCCAGGGAAAATGCTTAGAATTATTAGCAGTTAATGAGAAATTGGATTTAATAGGCATTACTGAAACATGGTGGGATGAATCTCATTACTGGACTGTTAATCTGGATGGTTATAACCTTTTTAGGAAAGATTGGGGAAATGGTAAAATAGGAGTAGGGATTTGTCTATAAGTTAAACCTGAATATAAGCATATGGTCAGAGAAGATATTTATAGAGGAATATTGGTAGCAGAATGTTACAAATACCAAATAATTGAAAGTGAGGAAATACAATTATTGTTACAAATTGGAAATGCAGCTAAGCATGGGCAAGTTCTAATAATGGGAGATTTTAACTACCCTGAAATTAACTAGATAAATGAGACCAGCAGTTCAGCTAAGGGGAGCAGATTCTTGAGCACACTTATGGATCATTATCTGGCCCAGGTTATAGATAAGGACATACTAGAAATGAGGCTATATTGGATTTAGTTATTACAAATAATATTGATATGATACCAAATGTTAAATTATGGCAACCTTTGGGAAACAGTGATCACAACACAGTCTCATTTGAGATTAAATAAAAAAAACAAAAATGTAAGGGGCCAACAAAAACTCTAAATCTTAAAACGGCAGTTTTTAACGGTCTAAAGGCAGCAATACAAAGTATAGACTGGGACAAAGAACTGACAGGTAAAAATACTGAACATAAATGGACAACATTTAAATCCTTACTAAATATACATACTTATCACCATATACCATGTGGGAATTAAAGTAAAAGGAGTAAATGACATCCAATTCCTCTTAACACTGATTTAATGATCAAGATCTGGAGTAAAAAAAAAGCATTTAAATTATACAAACAAGAGGGGACAGAGACTGCTTTACGGGAGTACAAGGAAGTCAACAAGGCTTGCAAAAGGGCTATTAGCTGGCTAAGATAAAAAAACGAAAAGTTAGTTGCAAAGGAGAGTAAGACTAACCCTAAAATAGTTTTTAAATATATTAATGGGAAGAAGCCCAGGATGAAAGCTATAGGAACAATTACAATGTGGAGCAGACTGTCTGATAAATAGTGACCAGGAAAAGGCAGATGAACTAAATAGATTATTTTCTTCGGTATATACAAGAGAGGTACCAAGGGACACTGCAGAATAATGGGGCTACACTACCTTCGCCAAATAATTGGTTAACACAGGAAGAAATTTAAAAGAAGTTGGAAAAAATAAATGTTAATAAAGCCCCAGGTCCTGATGGAATACATCCAAGGGTACTAAGGGAACTGGGCTCTGTAATAGCCAAACCATTATATCTAATTTTTCAAGATTCACTCAACACAGGGTCTCTACCAGATGACTGGCGAAAACCAGAGGGGATACCTATATTTAAGAAAGGAGCAAAAGCAAATCCAGGGAATTATAGACCAGTGAGTTTCACTTCAGTAATGGGAAAGCTTTTGGATTTATGAGGGATGGATTTATAGGTCATTTCAAACAAATCTAATTTGTTTCTATGAGGAGGTTAGTAGGAACTTGGTTCAAAGCAACTCAGTGGATGTAGTATTTTTGGATTTTGCAAAGGCGTTTGATACAATGCCACATTTTGTGCAAACTAAGGGATACATGAATTGCAGTAAATATCTGCTCATGGGTAGAGAGCTGGCTAAAAGACTGGAAGCAAAGGGTTGTGGTAAATGGAACATACTCAGATTGGACTAGTGTGGTAAGTGGGGTTCCTCAAGGTTCAGTATTAGGTCCTCTCATTTTTAACATATTTATTAATGACTTAGAAGTAGGACTGGAAAGTAGTGTCTGCATTTTTGCTGATGACACAAAAATTTGTGCAAGGTAATTAAATCAGATAATTATGTACTTTCCCTCCAAAGGGATTTACATAAATTAGAGGAATGAGCATCTAAATGGCAGATGAGATTTAATACAAATAAAGGTAAAGCTATGCATTTGGAAAGGAAACATAGCAATGCAATTTATAATCTTAATGGAGTAAGTATAGGGGTATCAGATATTGAAAGGGATTTGGGAGTACTTGAGGACAACCACCTAGGTAACAGTGCTCAAAGCCAAGCAGCAGCTACAAAGGCAAATAAAATATTAGCATGTATTAGAAAGGGTATGGAAGCAAGGGAAGCAAATATAATTCTGCCACTATACAAATCCCTAGTAGGCCCTCATTTGGAATATAGAGTACAATTTTGGGCACCACTTCTTAAAAAGAAAATTTGAAAGCTGAAAAAAGTACAGAGAAGGGCAACAAAACTAATAAGGGGAATGGAGGGGTTAAGTGATGAAGAAAGACTAACCAAATTAAAATTATTGTCTCTAGAAAAAAGGCGTCTACTGACAAGAAGACATCCTTTGAGGTTAGAAGTAAAGATATTCCACCTTAAAGAAAGAAAAGGGTTCTTCACAGTAATAGTGGTTAATCTGTGGAATTCTCTACCAAAGGAGGTGGTGACAGCAGATTCAATAGATAACTTTAAAAAGGGACTGGATATACAGTATGGTTGAATAAAAAGGGCATTCAAGGTTATCCCTATTAATTAGAGAGGGAGTATTGATCCAGGGAGGAATCCGATCCCCAGTTTCTGGGGTCAGGAAGGAATTAATTTTTTTCCCCTTTCGAGGCGATTGGCAATGTTTAAATGGGTTTTCTGTTTGCCTTTCTCTGGATCAATTAACAACTAATCTGCATATTGCAGATCAGAGGATATCTTAAAAGGTTGAACTGGATGGACTATAAGTCTTTTTTAAACTCAAACACTATGTAATTATGTAACTATGAAAATTGATCCTAAAAGAGAGATGAAGAGTGAATAATAGAATGTTATTCATCAATAAGGAGGTAATAAAATCAGTGGTTGGGTTAATGGAATGCATTTAAAATAAGGGGGGTTCAAAGTAAAGTCTTTGGTACAAAATTAACCTAGAGAAAGTTTCAATCATCTCAGTTATATTAACATATATATATTATGCAGTGGTTCCAATGGCAGATAAAGAAAGAGAGGTCCTGAAGAAAGATGGTTCCTCATTGCGAGCCTCTCCCCCCATGTAATTCAAGTTTCCTGCTTTGCACTGATCACCTTCGGCGCTCATTGCAAGCCTCCCCCACTCGTGGTGCTCATCATGAGCACCGCAATGAGCGCCTTCGACGCTCATCGCTTGGCTCGCAATGAGCACCTTGGTAGATGCTGGATAAATTTAATTTCTGGTTTCTTGAGTGCTACTATTGAAAGAGGCCTAGATTGGCCGCACATCTCCTCTAAGTATATTTGTCAGTGAGGGCTGTTCCAGCAGCAGCAGCTTTCACTCCTCACTTACACACCAGTACGTTCGGCTGCATTTTGTGGCATGACAACCTGGTTCCTGGCATTCGTTGAGTCCTTTAAATTTCGATTTTTATTTAAAGTACAGTTTTAAATTTTTGCTTCTGGTTGCTTGAGTTCTTGATAACTCAGCGTTTACTGTATATATATATATATATATATATATATATATATATATATATATACAAATATATATATATATATATATATATATATATATATACTTATCTTAAATGATACTGTAGCTAATCACCTTCCTACAAAATCTAAAGCACCAGTTAGGAACCATCCCTGATGAGAGGCATTTAAGATCGAAACGGTGTGAAAACGGACTGTGGGTAGGTCTCCTAACTTGTTCATAATCAGTTGTATGCTTTAATGATGTGTAATACCGCTAGCATATGCCTTAAAGAAGCCATGTATAAAGTGGTTTTGGATTACAGATTAAAATGTGTTGTGCACTAATTTGCATGCATCCCAGAGAGCACTGCAGTAACTGAATTTCTTAGAATTCTGAGCAAGAAATACAGGCCTCATCCCCTGTTTTAATATTTAGTAACTGACTCACCTGTGCACAGCAGGGATAGCATCAAATCCAGGCATGTGTGTGGCTCTCCAGGACTAAACTTGACTAACTTTGGTCTAGAACAACTCATACTTGTAATATTACGACTTGCTATCACATTTATTTTCACACATCAGCAATATTATGAATTTTGCACTAAATTGCTATTCAATTGGAACTTTACTAAGCCCTGCCAAAATTACTTACTCGTAATATTACTGATTTTGCTAAAATAATTGTGCACTTAATAGCACTTGTAAAGGCATCCCCTGGTAATTGGCGGTGACTTCAACTTCACCTTTAACTCAGCGATAGATAGATCAGAGAAGACTTTGGGTGATAAATTCTCCAAAACACTAAGCCAAACTAATTTGCAGCTAAATAGATTTGGTCTGGTAGATGCTTGGAGGGGACTTCATCCGGATCAGAGAGTATACACTTTATACTACCCCACTCATGCAACATACTCAAGGATTGATACTTTCTTAGTGGACTCCCTCTTCTATGATTGCACCCAAGACTCTGACATTGTCCCCTGCCCCTGGTCTGATCACGCCATGGTATCTATTAGGCTAACACTTGGTCCTTTCCATACCCTGTTTAATAATTGAAAAATTTACTGTCTAACCCAAACAGTGTGGCATTGCTAGCTGAGGATATAAACATTTATTTTGACACCAATGGAAACCGGGACTGGCTTTGGGTGGCCCATAAGGCTTTTATAAGGGACTCCTGTATTAAACTTGGTTCTCTACACAAAAAATCCCTTAATAATAATAATTAATAATCCCTAATAAATTACGTAAACAAATTGACAAGACTAGGCTAGAGGTAGATGGGGTGCTCTCTCATTACACCGAAAGAACTATGAGGAAGACAAAGCATCTATATTACTGGAAAGCTAACAAACCAGATACAATGCTGGCTAGAAGATTAAAGTCCAAAGACACCCAGTCTGGAGTTACTCAGATCAGAATGCCCACCGGTAAGACTTAATTTAGTCCAAAGGATATTCAAAAGACATTTCAATGTTTTTATCAACAGATATACTCATCTCAGACTCAAACTGGGGACTCGGACCATGACTTTTTTCTGAGGTCACTTGATCTCCCCTCAATAACGGAGCAACAATTATCTCGCTTGAACTCAGACGTTTCCCAAGAGGAGGTAAAGGCAACCATCCCGATTTTTAAATTGGGCACGTCCCCAGGACCGGATGGTTTCACAAACCTATATTATAAGAAAATGTAATCTTTGCTTACACAACACCTCACGTCTCTATTCAATGCAACCCTGAGGGGGGATCGTATGCCTCCGGAGTTAAATCAGGCCAACTTGGTTGTGTTCCCCAAGGAAGGTAGAGACAATCTTGAAGTCAAGAACTGTTGCTCTATCTCATTATTGAACAGGGATGTCAAAATCTTGGCTAAAATCATGGCATCCTAGATTTCTAAATTTTCACCTGAAATTATACATAAAGACCAGGCAGGATTTATACCATACAGGCAGGCTGGGGACAATGTCAGGCAAATCCTGAATATTCAACACCTAGCAAGTAAAGCAAAACTCCCAATGTGCCTCTTAGCCTTGGATATTGAAAAAGGCCTTTGACACTGTGGAGAGCCCTTTTCTTTATAAAACGCAAAAGTCGGCTTTATTAACTTACTTAACAATTATTATAACTCCCCACTAGCCGACCTGAAGCTTTCAAGAGAACATGGAGCCCAGATTCAGATTCAAAGGGGCACTAGGCAGGGATGCCCACACACACCTTTGCTGTTTACTCTTGTCATAGAGCCGCTTGCACAGGCAATTCGATCACATAAAGAAAATCAGGGTCTCCAAGTATGTTTACAGCACTATAAGTGCTCTCTTTTTGCTGATGATTTGTTATGCACCCTGACTAATCCCTTAACCTCTATTCCAGTGCTTATGTCTGTTATAGATAAACTTAATCTAGAGAAGACCGATGCTCTAAGCTTAGGCATTGCCCAATCTGACATAGAATCCCTGAAATCCAAATATAACTTCACCTGGCCTGAACAGTACATAAAATATTTAGGCGTCAACATTACACCTAAATTTGCAGACCTACACAAGGCAAACTACTCACCCATGTATAAAAGGCTAGACGAGGATATGCAGAGGTGGATAAAATATCTACTTTCATGGACTGGCCGCATAGTAGCCACCAAAATTAGTATTTTGTCCAAGATTTTATATCTTTTGAGATCTCTCCCTATCCCAATCTCCTTAAAAGAATTGGATAGGTTTCAGAATAATATGTTCCGATTTATTTGGAAAAATAAGTGACCCCATATCGCTAAAAGAATAATGTACAGACAATAATGTACAGTAGAGGGAGGCTCTCATGCCCAAACCTAAGGAACTACTTTAAAGCGGCACGGCTAGCCCAGCTACCCTTAGCACATTCTACTAAACATAAACCAAGTTGGGTATTCTTAGAAAAACAACAAATGTTCCCTCACAGTTGGGATAAGATAATCTGGGTCCCGGAAAGACTGTGTCCTCTTAGATCACACCAAAACCCAATGATAAATGTAACCCTAACCTCTTAGAGATGGGCTAGAACCAAAAGCCCACTTGATTTGGACATATCTCCTCTGTTGTCGGTTCTCTCCTTCCCTCAAGTATTAGCAGATTCTAGCGTAGTTTCTAAATATTGGTGGAGCTCTAGAGGCCTAGATAGGGTTGATCCATGTTTTATTGACGATTGTCTTATAACCTATGATCAATTCTGCCTGAATCATAATCTACCACAAGATGAATTATATAACTATTTAAAAATAAAAAGCTGGGCCAGTGAAGTGTTCAAAGACTTGGGGCCCCCTAAATCCTCTTGGATTTCACTAATTTGTAAAAATCTCCCACTCTCCAAGGGTATAGTAGGGTCATTGAATGACATTTTTACAAATACAGCTAATGATGAGAAGCCCAAATTCATGATTAGCTGGGAGAAAGATTTGGGAGAGGAATGGGTGTGGGAAAAATGGGTAGAGTCTTGTTCGAAGTTAAGCAGAGGATCATTTAATTATTTCCACTTAGAAACATCTCTTAAGGTCCTCCAGAGAATCCATTGTACACCTGATAAGCTACAGAAGATCTATCCCTGCGAAAGCAACAAATGCTTTAGGGGGTGTCAGCAGATAGGGGATCACATCCACACTTGGTGGTTCTGCCCGGTAGCCCAAAACTTGTGGGGAGACTTAACCCAACTTGCCATGTAACTCTTTAAAAAGACGATTCCAACCAAGATAAAATCCTACCTTTTGTGAATCCGTATAAAAATGTATGCTCGGTTTAGAACAAATTATTTCAGCTAATGGCCATTGCTATTAAATGACATATAGCCGGTAGGTTGAAATCTATGACCTTACGTTTTCAAGAGGTAGACAGAAAAATTTACGATATATTTATAAATGAGAAATTAACTTGCACTATTATAGATAAGATTCCTCAATTCCAAAAAAATTGCGAGCCTTGGTTGGAGTCAAGTACAACCCAACGAGGTGAGGACTTGGGGCGGAGGAGGCTTGACACTGGATTTCTCTTACAAAAGGAATGGTTGGAAAGGAGGTAACTATTTTGATACTTTGATAGATGAACCCAAAGCTATTACACCAATGTTCATACTCAGGTCTTAATAAATGAGCTAGAGATCTAATTTTAAAATGTCTATGGGAGCTATACTGGAAATCTCTAGACTAGCTTTTCTCTGCTATAATTAGCTGTGTTTATTTGTTGAGTTTTTATGACTGTTTACCTTATATATATATTTCTTTTTTTTTATATACACAGAGACTGTTATTGTTTATTAATAATCAAAAAAATAAAATGAAAAGTCTTGGTCAGCTTAAATAGTGAAATATTTTATTATGAAAAATGAAGCATGTCTGATGTAAACATTGTTCAGTATGATGTAATATTGCATTTGCCTTTCAATAAAATTATTATAAAAAAAAAAAAAACGAATCCCCTCCCCGCTCACACTCGATCATCTCCTTCCCTGATCCCCAATACAGATACACATGGGGGACTATATGCAGGCTGCACCTGCTAGATGATATCACAGAAGATGATGGCTGGATGAGTCACAACTGATGAGCTTATATAAAGCTTGGTTATTGCTCAGGATACTAAGGTGGATAACACTTAAAGTACACAAAGGAGATATATTTGATGTGAAGAAATCAAGAACATCTGAAAAAGTAGGAAGGGAAGGCTGAAAGCAAGGGATGGAGAGACCTTGGGTACAGGAACATCAGAGTACTCGAAAATCCATCTTACAAAACAGGAATGGAAAGAATCTAGAAAAAAAAGGTGTGAAGAGAGTGCACTTTCTATTGCCAGATGATGTGAGAGATGGCAGCAAGCACACTGGCAAAGCTTTTATGAGAAGACAGATATCACAGGATAACCAGAGAGAGACAGTCTGTTTCTGCTTCCCCACCTGCAATATACTTTAATTTGAAACTGGCACTCCCGTCTTTCGGCCTCCTTTTCGTTGTTTTGCATTTTTTCGGCAGCCATTTTATTTCTCGCTTGGGCGATTTTCGATCGTTAAAAAATGGCAAATATGGGTCAAATTAACTTGCAACCTGACTCACAGGCTCCCTGCTCCCCCCACACACACACTGTGCTGTGCATGAGTGTGTAAGTTAATTTGAGGAATATTTGTTGTTATTTTCGGGTCCTTCGAGTTCGGTGGTTCAGCCGTTAAAGTCGGATTTTTTGAGGCGCAGAGTGCATGTACGAGTTTTGGTCCTAAGTCTTACGGGTCGTAAGTCCCTGCGGCGCTCAGCGCGAGCCCTGCAATAAGTGTCTTCGGTGCTCATTACAGCCTGTCCTGCGCCGCTGGCGATGAGCGCCTGTGTCACTCATCTCGAACCCTGCAGCCTAAGTCCGGCACTCATTGCGAGACATGCAGTGAGCACCAACGGCGCTCATCGTGAGACATGTAATGAGCGCCAAAGGTGCTCATTGCAGCCTAAGTCCCGCAGGCCTTGCAGTTGCGGCCCGTAACGGCTCGCAGTCAACTACTCGCCTCGCTTCGCGTGACCAACATCATAAGCGTTCCGGACACTGACAACTACTGTATATATCTGATACTTAGTCTGTGCTGTATTGTATTGTGTGCACAGCCTTGTGATCATAATGTGCAAGGTTAGGATGTGATTGTGTGCAAGGTTAGGATGTGGGTGAAAGGCATATGAATGGTGGTAGATATATGGGTATGGCTTAAGTGTAGGCTTAGATTATGGATAAAGCCCTATCTTTGCCTGTGCAGTCTTTGTACAGTTTTGATCCTCTTTAACTGCTCTTCCATTTATACTCCTCTCACTGTTCATACTCTAATCTCCTGCTCTCTACTCCTCTCTGGAAGTTATAGACCTCATTACACTGCCTTGCAATTTAGAGGCAATAGAAAGCTCAAACATATCTCTAACAATAAATCTCAGAGACCAGCGCATTATGATATCCTGATCATTCTCTACAATGACGTCCTATATAGAATATCAAGCAATATAACATGCTATTCAATGCAGGAAGGGGCACTTGGGGTGAGTTGACCCAAAAATTAACTTAGTCCCTATATAAAGTTTAATGAAACCCTTTATTTTAAATTTTAAAGCCTTACTTTCACATGTGATTTTAAATGATTTAGAAAGATGTTGAAACTGTCATCATCTGAAAAACTATAAACAAGAGAATTGTCAGTCTTTCTTAACCGCCCACTAAGGCAGATTGTTTCCAATAATTGATCATTTGCTCCTGAGGCTCTACAACTATTGGCATCAGTGTAAGCCATGTGCAAAATCCTAATACTAAATTGTCACTTTCATAGGATCCCTTTGTCCCTTAACAGCTGCTTTTATTGCAAGAACTTTGTTTAGTTACTAGACCTATAATAATTTCATGTATAATAATAGGGTTTTAATGTGAGCCTAGAGTACCTATGAAAGTCTCTGAGGAGACTCCACACACAACCAACATGTTGTGAAGGACTAACAGTAGAAGATCATAATGGGTTCAGCAAGGTGAATAAATACTTTATTGTGGAGGATCCAGAAAATATGTGTTAACTGTATTGGTCCCTTTAAGAGCTGGCACCACTTCCAATCCCCCAGCATAGGCATTATGTGCCATTACGCCTCAACCGCAAATTGGCACTGCAGTGCTACCAGCTTTTCTGTGTGCTGTCTAGAAAGGGAGAATTGGCGTGGGAGTTAATGAGACAGAGTTTCTCAGTGAAAGTGATCAGATCTAAATCAAATCAGATGAGATCTAAAAAGGTTGAACTTGATGCACTAAAACTCTTTTTTAAACCTTAATTACTATGTAATTATAAATGCTATGATTGAGGAAGCAAAGGTTAAGATACTGTATGTTAAGTACTGTAACCCTTTGATTGGGTTTAGTGGTGTAATTGATATACCTCTGAACCTTTGTCTGTATTTAAAGGTACATTTGCATATGTTCCATGCCTGTTCCTTGGCTCAGATTCCCCACAGCCTACAGTATAACTAGTATAAATATGGACAGTGGAGAAGGTTGAACCTGACCTCGTGACCAGGTCCTAGCAACCCGATCACTCCCCAAAAAGGAGGACTACCCTGCTTCTGTCTACTCCTGGGAAAACCCGAGTCTTGAACTTGCCCACTAACTCAAGATTTGTGGACCCTGGGTTTGAACAGCTCTTCAGTTTAGCTCCTACCATACTTTATCTTGGCACCCAAAGAGCCCTTTGAGTAGGTTTATGTCGATTCAAGCCCTAAAGAAGACTAAGTACTGTATATACTCGAGTATAAGCCGAGTTTTTCAGCCCTTTTTTTAAGGCTAAAAAGGCCCCCCTCGGCTTATACTCGAGTCACTCTCCCCCCGTGTCTCTCTAAACCCCCGTGTCTCTCTAACCCCCCCTTGTTTCTCTCTACCCCCGTGTCTCTCTACCCCCCCCGTGTCTCTCTACCCCCCTGTGTCTCTCTACCCCCTGTGTCTCTCTACCCCCCTGTGTCTCTCTACCCCCTGTGTCACTCTACCCCCCCGTGTCTCTCTACCCCCCAGTGTCTCTCTACCACCTGTGTCTCTCTATCCCCTGTGTCTCTCTACCCCCCTGTGTCTCTCTACCCCCCGTGTCTCTCTACCCCCCAGTGTCTCTCTACCCCTCCCGTGTCTCTCTACCCCCCGTGTCTCTCTACCACAGGGAAGGGAGAGGGGGGAAGAGACACGGGAGAGAGAAGGGGACACAGAAGGCACAAGATGGACACAGGGGGCAGCACATTTCCCACCCTCGGCTTATACTCGAGTCACTCATTTTACCCAGTATTTTGTGGTAAAATAGGTGCCTCGGCTTATACTCGGGTCGGCTTATACTCAAGTATATACGGTAATTATTATTTTTTTTAAAAGAATTAACCAAATATCAACCATTTGGATTCCAGTGATCTACAAAGTCCATATAATGACAATATAGTGTTCATTAGGGCAACATCAGATCTCCTTAATGGACTCCTGTAATACAACAGGTTCCATTTATTTAATAACTGATTTAAACTGTTAAAATGTACACTAGTTCTTTAAATCTTACATTTGTAAGATTTCAGCAGCTTTTTTCCATCCCATCTCAGATGTCCAGGTTGTGTGATCTGCTAAGGATGTTGTGCTGATAGGACAAAAAAATCACTTCTATAAGAGCCTTGGACAGATTAGTTGGCGACTGCAGGAAAACTTATTCAAATAAGGACAACCTCCTTAGAAAGTCATTTCCCCCACCACCTAAACTGCTAATAAAGGGTGGAGAGAAGCACCTCTTGGATTCCTTGCAAGTTCAAATTTAAGCAACATGGAGATTCTTTTTTTCAAATAATGATTGTATTGCTAATCAATTTTGGGGGCAGCATGGGTGATAACCCATTTTAAGGTATCCCCCGGCTGTATCTCAATGATCACTGCTTTCGCCTTAGAGTATAGCGTTGCAATCAGTCTCCTTCCTATTCCGTCTGACTGGCATACTTTTGTTGTGTATGAACAGCCAGGAATGGCACTTCCTCTCTCCTATACTGGGGTGTAAATATAATAGGCGCAGAAGTTGTGTTTATCTGATTAACCATACGTTAAATGCATCCTCTGTGTCAGTCCAAATAAACATCACACATCATAATTGTTAGTTGGTTATGTTGGTTATGTCCATGTGTAATGGAGAATAACTTAAATAAACTTAACTAAAAGAATCATGAATCAAATCAGTAAACAGTATATTGCTGTGTTAAGAATGAAAGATTAATAAACAGTATAGACTATATAGTATACTGTGAGCATATAACCCTATTCTTTATAAATGAATCATGGGATTATTTGCTATAAAAAAAGTTAGAGAAAGCATATATTCAGGAAGCAGCAGCCTGCCTCAAGTTACAACACACACATACTCACATACAGGCTTGTATATGATTATGTTTGTTTTAACAAAATGGATAGAAAGAGGAATAACTTGGGCCTGGGGAGGATGCACAAATTTGAAGGGGGCTTCGGCAAAATAAAATCTAAATAAGCTCACAATCAGCATATTTCTACAAAGAGTATCCCCACATAAAAATAAATTAAATCTTTACATATAGGTAATTATGTTACTATTTGCATAACCATATTACACACAAGACAAAAAACTCCACTTCTTTGTATATTAGTTTAATATAGTCCTGCACTTATATATCCACTTTATTGTTCTTATGAAGGATAGTTAAGTAAAGCTTTATAAGAAAAAAAAAAAACTTTTACTATGCATTTAAGCAATCAATGACTATTTTTTAGCCCAGGCATATGTCTCCACCCATGAATTGGTAGTGGGATCCTCTCAAACAAGCATACGGTACCTGCAGTATGATAGTGGGTGGCGACTAGAAAGTGTATTTGTGTACATTGCAAGCAGCTCATGTTACATTAGTGCCTCTGCTTATGTGGGTTTTATAGAGGGGCTTCAAAAGGTTTACAATTGGTACTTTCCCCGAGTTGCTTTCATTCCAGAGACAAAACATAATTCACAGGGGGAGAGAGCTGAAGCTTATACAGCCTGAAGCAAATCTTTTAAAAAAAGGTAATTAATTGTTTAAATGCAAAGCATTTGCTCATAGTATTTGAAATATGTTTATAAAAATCATTAAACAGTACCCAAACATATTTTGTATCTATTTAATGCATCATAATGTCATGTTCTAAGTCTTTGATCGTGAATATACAGTGTTCACTCAGTACACTAAGAAACCCACCCAACTACTTTCCAACATCATTCCTTTATTCCTAATAACTCTTTTTTTTTCATTTCCACTGTCTATACCAGTTCCCTAGCATACAAAATAATTACATTATTTATGTTACCACACATTCATTATTTGCAGTATTTAACCTTGAACACAATTTATTCAGACACATGAAATGTGTTATTATTACTTATTTTATTGTTTTAGTTTGCTAATATATCAATGACAATTCACTAACTGACTCAAGTGGTTTTTTTTACTAAAGGGCAAGTTCCGCCTAAACTTATTTTTTTAAAATTTATTTTGAATCACTTTACTTGAAAAATAATAACAAAAATATTACAGTCTCTAATTTATTACTTTGTATATACATTTATGCTGCTGTGCAATCTACCATTTTGCTTTCAGTAGATCAACTTCCTGAGGTGGGAGGTGACTTTGAATACACAGGAAGTTTGTACCTGCGCAGTGGAAAGTGGCAGTAACAACTGCCAGTGTTCCCTGCAGCACTAATGGAAAGCTTGTTAGTCTACAAGTTACACAATTTAGCTGAAAGTATCCAGATGAGGATCAGATGGGCAGTCTCATCAGCCCATTCTGTCTACATAAAATGATTGGCTTAGTTAATCATTGGTCCATTACATCATTTTATTATCACTAAGTATTTTATTTTTCCCTCTATTCATTTGTTAGCTTATGTAGATTTACTAACATTTTCAAAACAAAAAGGAAACAAAAATCAAATCAGGTTAAGAAAAATGAATGTCTATCCCCATTAATTAGAATTTGCATATAATAGTTTCTTTTAATTTAAAATAATACACCTTAAAGAGACACTCAGAAATGGAGATACCCTTACATAGTTTCCCATCCTTTACTGGATATTATGACCGTCCGTTCCATATCCTGGTGGTCAGTAAAAGTTTACAAGTTGAACTTGCCCCTTAAATCACACTCGAACTTGTAAATCCAGCTGTCACCAAATGGTACTTCCATTGCGTGACAAATGTCACATTGTGACTTGTCCATCTCACGTCTTCACTACCTCCTCTAACCTTTGGAATGGGGTCTCAGGTGCCACTGTCATTTTGCCTTCCGTTCCATTTCACATAAATTATTGTTGAGGGTGGGAACTAAAGATCCTCATTATTACTGTTTAAAGCCCAAGAGTATGGTATTCAGCCACCTGTTCACCTGTTCTGCTGCATTTTACAAGGCTATAACTCTTAGAACAGACTTCAAAGCCACCACAGTTAGGAACTGGTTTGGCTTTTGTCAGAGAGACCTGGTCACCTTGTAGTGACCTTAACCAATTGTTTTACTGCTGCCACCTCCTTAGACAGAAACATAATAAAATGCTGCGTCTCCTCACATCCATCCCACACGCAGACACTGGAGAACTTCAAGTTCACATGGGAAACACCAATAAATATATTTTACGTTGGACTAATTGGGAACTCATAGTTACATAGTAATATCAGCCTTTTTAGATCTCCTCTGGTAGTTATAATGTGTGGATTAGTTGTTAATTTATCCAGAGGAAGGTAAAGAACCCTTATGGTGAAGAACCCTTTTCGTTCTTTATGGTGGAATCTTTTTTCTTCTAATCTTAAAGGATGACCTCTTGTCAATTGAAAAATGCTAGGCACAAAAAGTTCCCCTGACCAAAGCATTATATTGCCCTTAGATGTATTTATATAATATATATATTCCCTCTTAGGTGTCTTTTTTCTAAAGAAAATACGTTTAATTTGGTTAGTCCTTCTTCATAGCAAAGTGCCTCCATTCCCATAATTCATTTTGTTGTCCTTCTCTGTATCTTTTACAACCCTAAAGTGTCCTTTTTTTTTAAGTGGTGCCCAAAATAATATATGCTAATATTTTATTTGCCTTTGCAGTAGCTGTTTGGTATCGAGCCCTGTTACATAGTGTAAATAGTTGTCTACAAGCATTCCTAAATCCATTTCTATTGTGGATACCCCTAGATTTGTTCCATTAAGATTATAAATTAAAAGCTTATTTTTCCCACATACATAAATTTACATTTATTTGTGTTAAATCTCATCTGTCATTTAGCTGCCCATTCTTCTTATTTATGTAAGTCCCTTTGAAGTGAAAGTACATCATTTTCTGTTTTAATTATATTTACTGAAGTTCATATATCAGTTATTTTGTGCAATAGCCTCCCATGTGGCACTGCATCAAAAGCATTTGCAAAATCCAAAAAGACTACATCTATCAAGTTGCCTTTGTCCAAGTTCATGTGTACCTCCTCATGGAAACTAATTAGGTGTGTTTGACTCCTATGCCCACTTACAATTTTTTTCACACAGACTATCCCTTATAAAGCCTTCTAAAAGCTTCTTCACTATAGCAGGGAGGCTTAAAGGTTTCCTGGATCTGCTTTTGCTCTTTTCTTAAATAAAGATATCACATCTGGTTTTCTCTAGTTATCGAGTACCGAGCCTTTGTAGACATATAATGGTTAAATATTATAGAACACAGTTTCCTCACTACCCTTGGATGTATTCAAACAGGTCCTGGCGGATAAATAATATCCATTGGTATTTCTTCCTGCGTTTACCAATTATTTGGTGAAGGCAGTGCGTTCCCATTTTGTTGCAGTATCCTAACCATTGGTACCTTTGTGGTGTATATAGAAGACAATTTTTTTTTTGGAGCTCATCTGCTTTTTCCTGATTCAGTTGGCCTGCTTCCTATTTTAAAGTTCCAACATTTTCTTTCCCAGCCTTCTTTCCATTAATATACTTAAAAACCTTTTTCGTTTTGCTTTCCTTTGCAATAACCTTTTCATTTTCTATTTTAGTCAATCTAATAGCTTTTTTACAAGGCTTTTTATATTCCTTGTACACACATAAAGCTGCCTCTTTTCCCTCTTTCTTGTATACTTTAAATGCCTGCTTTTTACTCCTTATTTCAATATTTAAACCATTTCTAAGCCACATGGGTTGTGATTTGCTTCTTTTATTCCCACATGGTATGAGCTTATATGCATGTATATTTAGTAACGTCTTAAATGTTCTCTATTTATTTAAGTAACAACAAAAATAGAAGTGCTAAATCAGAGAACAAACTAACCTTGACAGGTTAGTTTTATGGACATGATAATCCACTCCGAGAGCAGACTCTTTTAGAACACCTGTGCCATTCACAGGAAGAAATATCCTTATTATATCCTAGTATATAAACCTTGTCTTACTCAATATATTGATTCAGGCCCAAAAGAGCAATCGATTCTACCCTGAACAGAGGAAACTACAAAACCAGACATATGTTTAAGAACAGAAATGTGTGCCTTGGGTTTGCAGTTTCTTCTGTTCAGGTCAGAATTTTCTAGTATTTTTTGGGGTTGGGTCACTCTATTGAGTGAAATCAGACTTATATACTATATGATTTTTCTTCCTGTGAAATGCACAAGTGAGCTATAAGAGGCTGCTCTCAGAGTGTATTGAACTAAGCTACTAAGGTTAGTTTGTTTTCTGATTGAGCACCTCTATTCCGTTTTTTTTGTTTATTCAAATGTTTATTTAAGGATACAGTCTCCTTAAGGGTGATAGGGGACGCCACACATGGACCCTTTGCTCACTGTGCCATAGGCAGTTCAGCTACACCTCACTGAGGAGGCCCAATCAAGGCAAAACGTATGTCTGGGGTTTGCTGTTTCTCTTGTTCACAGTAGAATTGCCTGGTATTTTTATATATAAAATAAATATGAATATATATATATATATATATTTTTTTTTTTTTTAAATATATATAATATTTGTAATTATATTGGGGTAAGGGGCATTGATAATTTAAACAAAGAAATAAAAAAAAATGTTTTGAGGGGCACTGCAGCAATAAGGCCCCCTCAGAGCAGGGCAGCTTTTACCCAGTATATTAGTATTTTATATATTTTATTTAGATAACTAAAAAAGCCTTTCCATTGGCCATTTAAATTGACAAAGTACTTCCTCATACCTTTTAGGCTGTGATCGGCTTTAGTCGCCCTCCTTTGAATCCTCTCTAATTTAATAATATTGTGGAGATCCAGTCTCCAGAACAGGATAAAGTTTATTAGATGTCTACAGTCAGAAGTCTACAGTGTGAAATTAATACCTCTCTTTCTCGGCTGCTAATTCCTTTCCATATGTGTACCAACTTCTAGAGATCTGGATCTGATTGACATCTATTATACTTGTTGACAAACCCAGCCTATTTATGAATGATCCTGTGGATCTGCCCTTCATTAACTGTTGTATTTGATATGACTTGACCACACAAGATGCTATATGACGGTCAAAGGGGCATTTCCTCCATTCAGGTATAAATTACATCATACTCACTGCGAGCAATAAGCTGCTTGACCCATTGCCAACCAGAGCAATTAAAACAGAATGACCTCATTAGTTGGCTGCTTTTATGATTGGCTGTTCATTGAATGAGGTCACCTAACACTGAATGGAGTAGTTTAGCCTATGTGTGTCTGGCTGTCTTTAGCTCAGATTGAGTAAACAGACCCTAGTTTTGGAAAGCCACAGGTTGCCTCTAACTCGGAAGAAGCTGCAGCCCCCTCCCTCCTAGAACTGGCACAAAGAGCCCATTTATCTGCTGTCTATTTTAGAAGAGGGGGCACTGCATGAAGAGTTGGTAATAAAATGTCAAGCAGTGCTTAGGCAGACATCTGGTGCCTGTCATTTCCCACAAGCAACAATGGTCAGTAAATGTGTGTGTGACCAGCAGGGACACCTGCCAGTGATGAGTACAACACACACATCCTGCCAAGAGCTTAGTGGAGCCTCCTCACCCTCTCATTGCGAGAAATAGGTCACTGTGTAAAAGGATCCATGGTATTTAATGTGGAAATGAGCTACTGGGCATAGGGGCACCATCAGCTGCAGACAGATAACCACTCAGCACAGATTTAGCAATTTTTTTCATTAAATCGGACATATTTAAAACACAAACAAAATAACAATAATAATAATAATTAATGTACATTACTAATATATCTTATAAATATATATTTTGTGGGCAAATTTGCATGTCCCTGCCAAGGTTTCCAGAATGCAGTGTAATAACTGTATTTCTCGGAATTCTGGGCATGAAACAAGTTTTTTAACTTGTTTTAGACGTTCAAATGTGAACACAAATGTACTATTTATTTACTATATATACCGTATATACTCTCTCTACCCCCCGTGTCTCTCTACCCCCCCGTGTCTCTCTAACCCCCCGTGTCTCTTTCCCTCCCCCCTCCTCATCCTCAGCCCCCCTCCTCATTCTAACCCCCCCTCATTCTAACCCCCCCCCCCTCATTCTACCCCTCTAAATACCCCCCCTCTCCCTTTCCCCTCACTTACCTGCATCTGAAGCTCCTGCTCCGGCCTCCGCTCCTTCCGGCGCGCATGTGACGTGGCGCGCATGTGACATCACTGCATTAGCATATACCGGGTGCCGGCACCTGGTATATGCTAATGCAGTGATGTCACATGCGCGCCACGTCACATGCACGCCGGAAGGAGCGGAGGCCGGAGCAGGAGCTTCAGATGCAGGTAAGTGAGGGGAAAGGGAGCGGGGGGGGGGGGGATATTTAGAGGGGTAGAATGAGGGAGGGTTGAGGATGAGTAGAGAGGTTGAGGAGGGGGTTGAGGATGGGGGGTTTGAGGTTGAGGAGGGGTATTCAGGAGGGAGGTTGAGGAGGGTGGTTGAGGATGAGGAGGGAGGTTGAGGAGGGTGGATAGGGGGGTTGAGGTTGAGGAGGGGTTTGAGGATGAGGAGGGGGTTGAGGATGAGGAGGGAGGCTGAGGATGAGGAGGGAGGTTGAGGAGGGAGGTTGAGGAGGGGGTTGAGGATGAGGATGGGGGGTTGAGGAGGGAGGGTGAGGAGGGGGGTTGAGGAGGGGGTTGAGGAGGGGGGGTTGAGGATGAGGGGGTTGAGGAGGGAGGTTGAGGATGAGGGGGGATGATGATGAGGGAGGTTGAGGATGAGGAGTGGGGTTGAGGAGGGAGTTTGAGAATGAGGAGGGGGGGAAGAGACACAGGGAAGGGAGAGGGGGGGAAGAGACACAGGGAAGGGAGAGGGGGGAAGAGACACAGGGAAGGGAGAGGGGAGAAGAGACACCGGAGAGAGAGAGGGGGACACAAGAGGGGGACACAGAGGGCACAAGAGGGACACAGGGGGCAGCATATTTCCCACCCTCGGCTTATACTCGAGTCACTCATTTTACCCAGTATTTTGTGATAAAATAGGTGTCCCTGCTTATACTCGGGTCGGCTTATACTTGAGTATATACGGTATATATATATATATATATATATATATATATATATATATTTATATATATATTTATACATACATATAAACTTAATCCATTCCGAACGGCAAGTACCAAAAAGATTGAGTACCCAACTTACATAAGGAGTAATGTAAATTGGTTTCAGCAATTGCGATGAGTACCAAGGTAGCGCAAAGCGTACCAAGGTTTTTTGCTCATCCAGACAGGTTGAGTATCGAAAATGTTCAGTATATATATATATATATATATATATATATATATATATATATATATATATATATATTTATTTATTTAAATTTTGTACCTTGAATAAATGCACTTAAAAATATTAATTCATTATTATTTTTTATATGTAACTAGCGACTTGCCCGTCAAAAATGACGGGGCAATAACATTTTAACCGTGACAATGCTGTTTGCTACACAGTGTAAGGCTTTTGCTCCTCTGTGGACCTTCAGCGCTCATTGTGATCCTATGCCCTTGTATACTTCAATTGTCCGGCTTTGCAACGATCACCTTTGGCGCTCATTGCGAAGACAGATATATAAGTAAAGTGTAAAATGGCAAAAAAATTTGAGTACAGTGAATTAAAAAAGTCATATGAATTAATAAATGAATATACTTTACCTATTTATTTTTAATATGCAGCAATCAATATCCTGAAGAGCTAACAATCTATTTGGATTTTCCTGCATCTGAAAATGTACAGTTGGAGTGTTGATCATCTGAGGAGAAAGTGTCAGCAATGTGGCGAGTGTGCAGTGTAAACAGGCTGAGTGTGCGAGGCCAAACCGTTTGTTTAGGCGGGTACAGCGTCATTTTAGAATCCAAATGTTATGAGTTGTAAGTTAGTGTTGTAAAATTGAGTCTTTTTTCTATGCGTTACTTGGGTCGCAAGCATTTTCCGTCCGTTGTAATGGTATATTTTGTATCTTCTACGTCCCTGGCTAACTCATACATGCAGTGATTTTTGCGACTCATGTCCTTTAGCCTCGTTTTAATTTTTTTCGTCCACCATTTCTCTTGTCACTTAGCAGATTTTCAAATGTGAAAACTTCTTAAATGCGACAGAAATTTGCGTGCAACCTCACTCCCAGACATCCTGGCTGTCCCCCCGTGCTGTGTGTGATGTTTGTTTTATGTGGTATTTTTTTGTTGTGTGCTTTTCATGTTTGTGGATTTGCGTGGTTCGGCCGTTAACTTCGTATTTTTGCGACCTCATATATTTTTTTTCTAAGTTCCCTCGGGTCGTAATTGTTGTTTGTAAAAGTTGTCCGTCCTTGTCGGTGTTTTCTGCGCTTCGAAGTCATGTAGCCTTGTTTTAAATTTTTTTTGGGCCGCCATTTTTTTTCTCGCTTAGCCGATTTTTAAGTGGCGACACTCCTTAAATTCGACTTTAGTTTACGTGCAACCTCCCCCCCAAACATCCTGGTTGTACCCCGTGCTGTGTGTGATTTTTTTTTAGCCTTTGTTTTTAATTTTGAGTATTTTTGTTGTTTTTTGATATACGCGTTTCGGCTGTTAACTTCGTATTTTTGGGACCTCGTATTTTTTATTTTTCTAAGTCTTGCGGGTTGTAATCTTTTTTGTCTAAGTCTGTATTTCCTCATTCCGCGTTATTGTTTTTTTTTCTAAGTCCCACAGCTGTGTTTTTTGTTTTCAAAGTCCCGCTTTTCTGGGTTGTTTTTTACCGCACGTGAGGCGGCGTAGAGCCTCCACCTCCGCAAATGAGACACTTCGGCTCATTGCAGTTTATGTCCACCTTCGGCTCATTGTAGCTGATGTGGGAGCCTCCACCTCCGCAAATGTGGCCCTCGCTTCGCGAGGTCTGCATTTGTGGCCAGAACTGTGTCCCTCGCTTTACGAGGGACGAAGTTCTACGAGTTCGCTTTGCGAGCTCGCAAAGAGTGACGACAACTCGCAGTTTGACAACTATTATATGTGATTATGCTACTATGTAATCTACCATGTAGTTTTCAGCAGCATAGGTGGGAGGAGACTGTAAATACACAAGAAGTGTCTGTCTGCACAATAGCTATATGGTAGTTACATCTGCCAGCGCTCTCAGCACAACTAAAAATAATATACAAGAATATGTCTATTCAAACAGGATTATAAGTAGAAGCAAACATGGATTTATGAGGGATAGGTCATGTCAAACAAATCTAATTAGTTTCTATGAGGAGGTTTGTAGGAACCTGGATCAAGGCAACTCAGTGGATGTAGTCTTTTTGGATTTTGCAAAGGCTTTTTATACAGTTCCACATGGAAGACTATTGTGCAAACTAAGGGATACAGGAATTGCAGTAAATATATGCACATAGATTGAGAGCTGTTGTGGTAAATGGAACATACTCAGATTGGACTAATGTGGTAAGTGGGGTTCCTCAGGGTTCAGTATTAGGTCCTCTCCTTTTTAATATATTTATTAATGACTTTAAAGTAGGACTGGAAAGTATTGTCTCAATTTTTGCTGATGACACTAAGTTGTGCAAGGTAATTAAATCAGAAAATGATGTACTTTACCTCCAAAGGGATTTGCATAAATTAGAGAAATGGGCAATTAAATGGCAGATGAGATTTAATATGAATAAATGTAAGGTTATGCATCTGGGAAGGAAAAATAGCCATGCAATTTATAATCTTAATGGAGCAAATCTAGGGGTATCGGATATTGAAAGGGATTTGGGCGTGCTTGTGGACAACCACCTAGGTAACAGTACTCAAAGCCAAGCAGCAGCTGCAAAGGCAAGTAAAAAATTAGCACGTATTAAGAAGGGTATAGAAGCCAGGGAAGCAAATATAATTCTGCCACTATACAAATCCCTAGTAGGCCCTCATTTGGAATATGGAGTACAATTTTGGGCACCACTCCAAAAAAAGGAAATTTTAGAACTGGATAAAGTACAGAGAAGGACAACAAAACTAATAAGGGAATAGAGGGGCTAAGTTATGAAGAAAGACTAACCAAATTAAACTTATTTTCTTTAGAAAAAAGGCATCTAAGAGGGTATATGATTACCCTATATAAATACATCCAGGGTCAGTATAAAGATTTGTCAAGGGAACTTTTTGTGCCAAGAGGTTTTCAACTGACAAGAGAACATCATTTGAGGTTAGAGGAAAAAAGATTCCACCTGAAAGAAAGAAAAGGCTTCTTCACAGTAAGGGCAGATAATCTGTGGAATTCTCTACCACTGGAGGTGGTGACAGTGGATTCGATAGATAGACTTTAAAAAAGGATTGGATATATTTTTAAATAAAAAGGGCATTCAGGATTATCCTGGTTAATTAGAGAGAGAGTTTTGATCCAGGGAGGAATCCGATCGCCAGTATCTGGGGTCAGGAAGGAATTTTTATTTTCCTTTTTGAGACAATTGGCAAAGTTTCACTTTTTCTTTTTTTTTTTCTGTTTGCCTTCCTCTGGATCAATTAACAATTAATCCGCATATTGCAGATCAGAGGAGATCTTAAAAGGTTGAACTTGTTGGGCTAAAGGTCTTTTTTCAACCTCAATTACTATGTAACTATATAAAAATGGAGCTTAAATTAAGAATACAAGTTGTAAAAATATAAAGATTGTGTTTGTTTGCTTTCTAAAACATTTTTATTAAAAAAAAATATAGAAAAAAGTGATATTCTGATACTTTATTATCGTTTATATGCAATTATACCTATCTGGAAATTACCCTTTTGGTTTCTGCTTCTACTTCCCGAGATGCAAAGAGACTTTGAATATATTATTTTACAAGCGTACACCCTCCTGTGAAAGCCGAAAAATCATCTCTGGAAAGAAAATGGAACATCACAGTAAAGAATAATTATAAAAGTTAAACAAATAAAGGTTGTGTTAATTTGTTTTCTAAAAATACTTTGCCAATCATCAAGTTTTGAGGAAAGAATAGAAGAAAAAAAAATGACACCTGTGATTGCTTAATACAAGTGTACAAATCTATATGGATGTTTAAAAGGGTGGTACAGTCAGTACATGTACAGAACCTGTATTGAGCATTTTGTGCCTTCATAGAATTTACAGATACAAACTATGGGCCCTATTCTATTGGCTGCTCGCAAATGCCTCAAACTCATAAATTTGACTCCAAGTGTATAAATGTTTAGATGTATTCTATTGACTCCAGCTCGCAAATTCCGACCTTAACCATTCCTTTTTAAGTCAGATTTCTCTGGGGGGGAGTTATCATATCCTCTGACAATATTTAAGCAAGCCCGTAATTTACTTTTCAAACACAGCCAATAGTAAATTGTCATCATGAAGTCAATAAAAAAAAGGAAGTTACACGTAACTTGCAATCGGAGCCTACAAATTAATGAGAGCCAATCGCATATAATAGTTCTGGTAATTGCGAGTTTGTTGGTAACGCTATGTTAAATGTTATGACAAACTCGCAATGACCAAAATTATGTAACTCGCATCTGCAATGCGCGGCCTAAGCCGTGCATGCGCATTGCGACATGGGCCGCTTGTGCGCATTCCGCCGGGGGACGTGTGCATGAGAAGTTCGCCGGGGGCACGCGTGCCCATTGTGCATTGGGAGCGGGAGGGAGAGGGTGGGCGAGCGGGCAGGAGCAAGAGGGAGAAAGGAGACACAGGGAAGGAGAAGGGAGAAAGGAGACACAGTTGAGGGAAATAGGAGACACAGGGGAGGGAAAAGGAGACACATGGGAGGGAGAAAGAAGATGCAGGGGAGGGAGAGGGAGGGAGAAAGGAGATGAGGGAGGGAGGGAAAAAGGAGACACAGGAGGGAGGGGGAGAGAGAAGGGAGACACAGGGAAGGGAGGGAGAAAGGAGACACAGGGGAGTGAGAGGGAGGGATAAAGGAGACACAAGGGAGGGTGAAGGGGAGAAAGGAGACACAGGGGAGGGAGAGGGGGAGACTCAGGAGGAGGGAGCAGGGGAAGAGACACAGGGGAGGGAGGGGGAAAGAGACATAGGGAAGGGGAAAGGAGACACAGGGGAGGGAGAGGGGGGAAGGGGTGGAGAGACAGAGGGGGAAGAGACAAAGAAGGGGGAAGAGACACAGGGGAGGGAGGGGGAAAGAGACATAGGGAAGGGGGAAAGGAGACACAGTGGAGGGAGAGGGGCAAGGGGTGGAGAAACCGAGAGGGAAGAGACAAAGAAGGGGGAGAGACACAGGGGAGGGAGAGGGGGTAAGGAGACACAGGGGAGGGAGAGAGGGAAGTAGACACAGGGGGAAGGGACACAGGGGAGGGAGAGGGTGGGGGGAGACACAGGGGAGGGAGAGGGGGGAAGAGACACGAAGGAGGAGGGAAGAGACACAGGCGAGGGAGATGGGGGGAAGGAGACACTGTGATCAGCTCTCTGCCTGTCAGTGCAGGGTTGGGACAAAGCAGATTACAATACAATGGAGGTGTTTATGTACATAGTCCAGTTGCTGGAGGCATGCAGTCTGTCTGTTATGGTGGCTCATTGGCCTAAGGTACAGGAACTGGAAAAGGGGTCATTGACAGTCAATTGTATTTATGAGTAGAAAAATACATTTTGTGTTTGTTACATCAATTCTTGGGAGCAGGATCATAACGTTGTGTTTAATTATTAGTGGATAAAGGGGTGCAAAAGGAAATAATCAAATACATTTTTCCCTCACAGACCCAGAAACAGGCAGGTAAAAACAGTGCAACCACAGCACTCCAGTAATGTGAAACCCCCTCTAATAGACACTAATTCAACCAACATATTATGGATCCCTCCAGAGTCCTGCCAAGACATCAACATTTATCTTTTTTTTCTAATTAAAAATTAGCTATATGACTTTTTCCTGCTTGTTGTTTGGTCATTCAGTTGAGTCCCACTCTCCGTGTCACAGCTTCATTAAAGTACACAAGCCCCTTCACCATGACAAGGTAGAGATCCAGAAGGTTTTTTCCTGCTTAATTATAACCTTAGACAACGTTTTCAAACATATATATTTTTGAACAAGCAGCTATCTTTTTGCATAACTGCATTGTGTCATCTAATAGAATCAACTGACAAAAGAAAATGGTGTCCTGCAGCAAAAAATAATTACATATAAAAATTAAAAATGTAAAGGTTGTGTTTATTTTTCGTTTGAAATATGATTTTTACCATTATCAAGCTTAGATATTTAAAATACTATATAAAAATGTGACCAGAACTGTCACCTACTTCCGCCTTCTTGCCCCTTGTCACTGGACCTAGCCCTATTCAGTAATACATTTAAAATTAGATATAATACTCATTACCAATGTTGTTTTTGTATGAAAATAATTTTAATTTCAGAAAACCCACACTCAAATTAAGTGTCATATTTATAGTATAACTAGCGAATTGCCCGTCAAAAAATGACGGCAATGAAACTGTAAGTGAGCTAATGGTGTTTGGTGT
Organism: Discoglossus pictus; assembly: GCA_027410445.1. Lineage (NCBI taxonomy): Eukaryota > Metazoa > Chordata > Amphibia > Anura > Alytidae > Discoglossus > Discoglossus pictus. The sequence continues at coordinate 110,559,820 of CM050168.1, read as the reverse complement.
ATAATAATAAAATAAATAATACATTAATAAATGAATATACTTTACCTATTTTGAAGTAATATATGCAGGAAGCATTCTGTTGAAGAGCTGGCAATCTGTTTTGATGTTGCTGCAGCATTAGTGGTGTGGAGCTGCTGTGTAAGCGTGCTGAATGTGTGGAGTGTAATAGTGTGCGTGCGCGAGACCAAACCGTTAGCGTAGCTGTGTACTTCCGCATTGTATAAGTTATTGTTCTAAAATGGCGGCTAATGTGTGGTATGCGGCTGTGGCGGAATATCCGTGTGGTGTTTTGCGTGTTTAGAGTGTTCAGGCCATTTTTTCTCTCGCTTAAAGAATTTTTGAGTGTCTAAACTCTTTTATTTTGAGTTAAATTGAGGTGTAACTTCATTTTTTTGAGGTCCTGGGTGCCTCCCCTTGCTGTAGGTAAGCTTTTTATGTATGTGTTGTGTGTATTTATTGTGTTTTTCATTTTTTCATGTCCGCGAGTTGCGGACGATTTTTGCGAGGTCGTAATTGGTCGTAACGTGTCTCGTGCTTTTTTGCGAGGGCCGCAGTTGCTGGCAAGTCTATGCCAGCAACTGAGGCCCTCGATTCGCGACGGTCGCGGGCTCGCTATGCTCACAACTATTAGTATAATAATATGGATTTTTTCAAATAAATAAATACAGTTTTGTAACCATTGTGTTCTATTTTGCTGGAAACCTTTTTGCCTTTGTTCCTTAAATTATTAGACACCGAGGGTGAATGGGAGGAACAGTAAATGCAAAACTGGCATTCCAAATAGGACAGTTGAAAATAGAAGTAAATAGAAGAGTAATCACCATTAGGTAAACCTCCCACTCAAGCTATCTAAGATGGAAGTACATATGAAATTGTACAAAATGCTTTTATGCTTTTGATTTACATAGCAAAACCAAACCACAAAGATCCTTTAGCTTATACAATCAAGGCTCATAGGTAAGGTGTTTACAAATCCTGCCTTTGCTAAAACGGTCCACAATTTTTCTTAGACTGTTTACCTAATCCATGACCTAGAATGGATTTTTCTGTGTTATATGCCAGCTCATATACAATAATTTATGCATCTGGATACATAGCTGTCCCACCCCACCTACAGCACATCCTCCCACATTTGCTTATTTAATGGCTCACAGTTTCAAACCTTGTTGTTTCCCAGATCCCTCCCTCTGTTCATCTCATGTCCTGATCACATTATTGTTTATTTTTCCACCCTCACTCCTATATATTTGTCTCCATGTTACTTAATCCTTTATGTATTGGCCTAGATCCATTCATATTCAAATGAAAGGGCAGAATGAACCTCTTGGTCAGTCTGCTCTGTCTCAATAATTTACTCAAAGAGTTTTAATTAATGATATTTTGATTACTGCAACATAACAAATAAGGACCATTGTAGTTCAAGAAAAAATGTCAATTGTTTGTCAAGTATCTGACAACCTAACAACATTAACAGCTGCGCAAGACACGGAGATAAAAAAAAGTTTGGGGGGAAATCTGCATTTTTGAAGACTCTGTTTATAAGTACTGGTATCCATTTTGTATTTGTTACATCACTTCCTGAAAGCTGGATCATGAAGGCGTGTCTCTTTGCAATCAGCAGCTGGATGTGTAGTGAAGGTGAACCATTAATTGGATACATTTGAAATTGATACCACATCCCTTCCCCCTCACTGGACCAGAAGCAGACTCCTTGCTTTAGAAAATGCAATTACAGCTCTCCAGGAAATACCGCTCTCTCACATGCAACTTCCACCTATATATCATGGATTCATCTGTGAACCAGCAGAGGCATCAAAATGTTTTTTTTTTTTAATTCAAAACCAATTTTATGATATTTTACCTGCTTAATTCTGCTCTAAAACTTACATCTTTGTCATTGTACAGTTATCCTTTAAAAGGACTATACAGCAAAGCTGCAGTTAAATAGCAGAAAAAGAGATGACCTAACACCATTCTATAGATCCCTTGTCAGATTGCAGAGAGAATCTGGTTTGTGTAACATTGTGGTGCAGTGGTTAGAAGCACTGTTTAAATGATCTTTCTCTAAATCCTGAGATGGTATCTCCATAAGGGTATTAATAAATCAGAAACAGTTCAAAGGTGGGAGACTAAAATGGTGCATGTCTGTGCTGTCTAACGGAGAGAGGACAGACATCATGTCCTATAGTTCTATATAAGCATATAGTTTTAACTAAGGCTTTGAGTGTTTGCAATAAATTAAACACATTATTTTTTGTTCTTTTTTTCTAATTAACATTTTTCCATTATCAAGACCAGTTAAATTAGTCAAAAGCGCTTATTATCATGGATAATTAGAAAGGCAGTATTGATCCAGGGAGAAGTCCGGTCGCCAGTGTCTGGGATCAGGAGGAAATTGATTTTTTTTTTATATATATATTGTTTTTTTATTTTTTTATACAACTAATTAATTAATAGTTAATCCGCATATTGCAGATCAGAGGAGATCTTAAAAGGTTGAACTTGATGGACTGAAAGTCTTTTTTCAACCTTAAATACTATGTAACTATACTATGTAACTATGTAACTATAATTATAAATTTGCAGCTTCAGTGATTTTGGCTGCCTGTTATTGGGTGAAATCTGAGGCCTCAAAAAATGTTACCTATAACTAATTTATATTGAAATCAAAGAACCAATGTGGTCATTTCTTTTCTATATGTTCTTTTGTTTAACTAAATTTGATAATAGAAAAAATGTTTTTAGAAAGTAAAAAAATATATATACAAATTTACCTTTACAGTTTCCAACAGTTTTAGATGCAGTTATTCTTTACTGCATGCTTCCATTTTGTTTTCTTGCCTGCTGTTTTTAGTTTAGTTTTTCAGAAGAGTGTGATCTTCACAAACTAATTAGCTTCTCTTTAGTTCTGATGAGAGCACTGACAGTATTAAATGCCACATTCCCATTGTGCCTACATTGTGGTGCCCATTGTGGCGCCCACATTGCAAATACAGAACTGCAGGACATGATGAACGCCCCTTCCTCCACTACTCAAAAACACAGACTAATAAACAGTGATTTGAATTCTTCCTCCTCAGGAGCACATACACAAGTGACTGATTAAACCATGTAAAGCAGGTCCTGTGTACATGTCTCACAGGTGGCCTGACCTTCTATGTTTACTGACAAATATTGTCTGGTTTTCAAGTGTTGAGATCAGAGCAGTGATACCTACTCACACCGGAAATACACAACGCAACAGTGTGTTTTCACACCTCTTGTTACAAGGGCATGTTCTGCTATGTTGTATAGTAGCACCTGTAATTTAGTCCCAGACACAATGACCCTGACCTACAACCCAACAGGACATAAATCTCACACTATACAGTTTTATGTCCTTGTTAGTCTTGCTCTCTCTGTCTGGCTGTTGGTGTTTTCTGCTTTTTTTTGGTCTTGTTTGCTCTCCTGCTCTGTAATCAGAATAACACAATGATGAAGAACTGCAAGACAGCAAGTACTAAATCAAAAATATTTCACAGAGGTTGTGTCCTTAAGTAATTGTGATTCAGAGTAAAAATATGTTTTCTAGAGCTCAGTTTTCCTCTAAAGTTTTATAGAAAAGTTTATATTTAGATGGCTGTGACTTTATAATGTGTGAATATGTAAACTGAGTGGGCGGTTTATGCTATGGAGCCTTACTCTGCCATTGAGATCCACTGTCAAGTGGCTATTTGAAGAGGATGTTTTAACAGAAGTGAATACAGATTACATATGATCAAGAGACTAATGAATATAAACCAATAAAACATTTTAGTTATAGAACCACTATAATGCTCCAAAATTCTGCACTATTATTAGAAATTAGCATTTTCCAGTTGTAAACTGATGTGTTTCGCTTCCCCAGAATATTACAGCAATCAGGGATAAAATCCCCAAAGGTTCTAGTGGTCTCAGCTTGATGGGCATTTTATCAAAGCTTTGATGTTTTCCTGTCTTAAAGTTCCATCAAAAAATGCTCTTGGTAGTGCAAAATGATAATGGCCACATTGGATTAGGCAGGGTGATTTGCTAGACCCCTTTATATTTTTCACCACCATTTCACTTGTTCAGCACTTTGATACTATGACCCGGTGGCACCTGGGCGCGCTTCCTCCTGTGCACTGGGGGGCTGGCGCAATGACGGAGGAGGCGGGAGCGTCACGTTCGCGCCATTTTGCCTCACTTTGCGGCCCTCCAGCGTGGTGATCGGAGGCATTTACGAAGCTCCTCCATTGTTGAGGTTTGTTTTTGTTTGTTTGTGTGTGTGTGTGTGTGTGCTGGTGGGTAGTGTGGGTGCTGGGGGTAGTGTGGGTGCTCTGGGGGTTTTAGGGCATTTCTTTCATTGCATCCGTTTTGGTGGCCCTCATTATAAAGGGTTAACGCCCTGGGCCTATTATTCCCTGCACCTATACTTAACACCTTCCTCCCCCCCTCCTTTCCCCTTCCATTTGTTTTTTGTTGTCTTTTCCCTGTCTGTGTTTTTTGTTCTCCATTCTGTGTGTCCCTGGGTGCCAGCTCTTGGGTGACTAGGGCCAGTTAGGATGGAGGCAAGTGACGTCATTGAGCTGGAACGCCTCCTTGAGTTGCTGCGCTCCAAGGCCTTATGCCACAGAGTAAAATGGCTGGAGGACCGCCTAGGCGCTCCAGCAGGCGAGTCAACCCCCTCCCCTGCGGTCCCTCAGGCACAGCTTTCAGTGCCTGAGGGACCGCAGGGGAGCGGGAAGGGTCACAATAAAAATAGGTGTGATGGAAAAGCCCAGCGGTCCCACCTAGGGATTTTGTGTGTGCGGATGAGTCCTTGGCTGGTACTAATGCTACTGTCTTAAAGGGCCAGCAGCAGGGCAGGAGTGGACCAGCCGTTAGTGCAGCTGCGCTTCATAAAAGGCGCATGGAGATAGAGCAAGAGATGTTAAAGGACAGCAAAGTGGTGAGCCCAGCGGTTGTGGTCCAAGTACCAAGGGCGGCACCCCCAGCAAGGACCAGGAAAGCCACTTCCAGGTACAGTCCGATCTCTTTTAAGGTGCCTAATAAAAGGCAAAAAGTGCACAAGGTCCCACATGCTCCGCCTTGCCCAGGGGCGGTTGATCCTGTGGTTGACATGGCTCATAGACAGGCACGAGCAGTAGCGTCCGCAGTTGACAGCCCACCCTTAGACTGACTTAATTTTGGAGGTTTCGGGGGCCCTTGGGGCTTGGTAGACGAGAGGGACTCCTCTCAGGATAATAACCTGCGGTGTCTCCAGAAACGGTTAGGGTATCGGATGTGTCCATGAGAGCAACGGCAGTATGCTCATTCGATAATTTAGAGGCCCATCTAACATACTAACGTATTTGGCGTAGGGAGTTTGTTGAAATATTTTCCTTACTCCCACTGTCGCGGTTTGTCAACCCTGCTGATTCCTCTATTTGTGGGGATATAAGCGATAGGCGTCGATTTTCCAGGATCCCGCGCACATTTGACAACTGGCTTCAGGCTTTTTCTATAATGGCGTGTCATAGGGGGAAAATTCCCCATAAATTTCCTCTTCATCTATTTGGAGGAGATTAGAAGTGCTTATCGTACCTACGGCGGTATGGCATGGTGGAAATACGATGAGGATTTCCGCCATTGCATGGCTTCCAAGCCGAACATGGCTTGGAATGAAAAAGCCATTGCGTATTGGCTGAACCTAATGACGCCCATGAGGGCCGGGCTGCCCTTTCGGACAGGGGCAAGCGGGGACAGCCACCCGCACCCAGGGCAAGTGGCAGGCAGATTTGCTACTCATTCAATGAAGGCGTATGCAGTTGTGCGCCCAACTGTCACTTTTAACATGTCTGCTCCAACTGTGGGGGGGAACATGCATTGGCAAAAGGCTTCAGGCCAAAGGACGCAGAGAAGCCCAGTGAACATGCTGCAAAAGGGCTGGACGCCAGTGTTGCTAACCGCAATGCTCCCTTGGCTAGAACGTTACGGTGATCAGAAGGGGAAGACCTCGGCAGCACAGCTGCTGAGGGTTGGGTTCCGGGATGGCTTTGCAATCCCATGTAACACGGGTTTCGCCGGCGGTCATCCACTGAACCTTAAATCTGTATGGGATTACCCGGGGGTGGTTAGGGAGAAGGTAGGCAAGGAAATAGGTTTGGGCAGGGTGGCAGGCCCGTTTGGGTCACCCCCATGGCCTCACCTGAGGACCTATCCCCTGGGGGTGGTGCCTATGAAGGAGCTGGGGAAGTTCCGGCTCATACACCACCTTTCCTAGCCTCTCGACGCTTCGGTTAATGACGGGATAGACAGGGAGCTGTCGTCTGAATCATATGCCTCCTTCGACGCAGCTACGGAAATCGTCAGGCAGGACGGTAGCGGGGCGTAGATGGCAAAGGCTGACATTGAGTCTTCTTCCGGTCCATCCGGATAGCCACCACTTGCTAGGTTTTCCCTTTGAGAATGGGTATTATGGACCTCTTACCAATGGGGTGCTCCATATCTTGCGCATTCTTCGAGGCGTTTAGCACGTTTTTGCAGTGGGTCACGTGCAAGAGATCTGGGTTTAAAAGAATGGTGCATTACCTGGATGATTTCTTGTTTGTGGGTCCGGCGGGTCATGACACCTGTCAGTTACTGCTTAGAATGTTTCAAGCTATGGCGGCGGAGTTTGGCGTTCCATTGGCTCACGAAAAAACAGAGGGCCTGGTCACGACGGTAACATTTCTCAGAATTCAGATTGACTCAGCGAAAATGGAATGTAGCCTGCCAAATGATAAGGTGGCAGACCTCCAGGCGGATTTGGTAGCTCTGGCGCAAGCTAGGAGGGTTACGCTGCAGAGGCGGCAGTCCATACTGGGGAAACTGAACTTTGCATGCCGTATTATGCCCATGGGCAGGGCATTTGGCCGGTACATGGCCATGGCGACGGCAGGCATAAAACAATCACACCATTTTGTTGTGGTGTCGGTGGCAATGATGGAGAACGTTCCTATTTGGCTGGCATTTCTAAACGGGTTTAACGGAAAGACACTTATTCAAAGTAGGGAATTGTCTAACAACAATTTACAGCTCTATACGGATGCATCAGGGGGCTGCAGTTTCGGGGCATATTTCAATGGCAGCTGGTGTGCGGGCAGGTGGCCTGCTGATTGGGTGGAAGCTGGTTTGACAAAGAACCTGGCATTCCTAGAGATGTTCCCTATAGTGGTTGCACTGCACATTTGGGGCAGTAGGCTAAGGGACCAGAAAGTCATCTTTTTCTCTGACGATATGTCAGTGGTACATGCCATTAATAGGAATACAGCGAAATCGACCCCAGTGGTGCGGCTAATTTGGGACCTGGTCTTGGCTTGTCTTCGGTTAAACACGTGGGTTAGGGCTAGGCATGTCCCGGGCTGTAAGAATGCGATAGCTGATGCCCTTTCTCGTTTCCAGTGGGAGCGATTCAGGCGCCTGGCGCTGCATTCGGAACAGGAGGGCTGCAGCGTTCCGCCGGAACTTTGGGAGCTTGGAGCACAGAAATAGCGGCACTGGTACGGCAGTCAATAGCTCCAGCCACGTGGACGGCTTACAAAAAGGTCTGGGAAAAGTGGCAAGACTTGGTGGAGCTGGCAGTTGGTATGGGCTCGGAGGACAAGATAACAGGCATCTTGCTATGGTACTTACTCCGCAGTAAGAGCGAGGGCTGCTCAAGAGCCGCGGTTGGGCGGCAGGTGGTGGCATTAGCCTTCATGTTTAAGTTGGCTGGGATGGCAGACCCGACAAAGGTGTTTCTGGTGAAGAGCGTGATTGGTGGTATGTTTAAAGGTGAAGTAGTGTGGGACATCACGTTTGCTCTGTTACTTCGGATCAGTTCTGCGCAGGGTTACGTGTGTAGCTCTCCCTTTGAACCCTGCTTTTCCGTACTGCCTTTTCTCTGACCTTTTTCGGTGCATTCCGAGTAGGGGAACTGGTATCGGCTAGCAAACGGGGTGCCGGGGCTTACAGCTAGTAGATGTCTGCCTATACCAAAACAGCTTGGCGATTTGGCTCCGGCGGTCGAAAACAGACCAGGAAGGCAGAGGGAAGGAAATTATGTTGCACAGGGTGGGTTCGGAATGTTGCCCCGAGGATTGTATTAGTAAATATCTTAGGCGCAGGCCACGAAACCTGGGCACTCTCCCACTTCAAATTATCTCATAAATATTCTGGGTATATGTTGGGATTATGTTTTCAATACATATTAGTAGCGGTGATATAAGCACTCTCATGTAATATCTTTGGAATGTCACTACTGTACCATTGTAAAGATATTGTAAACTTTAGATCATAGGTTTATTACATTATGCCATGTATTATAAATACATTCAAGTGAAGAATAATGAATATTGATTAAAAAGAGAGGATCCAATTATAGTACCATAGTAAAGTGCCTGTGAAATATATACAGTGATAAACAAATCTTAATTTATAGATGATAGATAGATAGATAGATAGATAGATAGATAGATAGATAGATAGATAGATAGATAGATGCAAGTTTATTACTAAACACATTCATAGGAACCAAACAAAAAAATCTCAGTAAACATTTTGCTGCTCACTAGACTGATCCACAGTCCGCATTAAGTAACCACAAGTGCTGGGGTGGATATATCTGAAACAATGAGATACATTCAGTACTGGGACACGTGAAGACAGCGGGTGCTCTGTGGGAGTGGAAGGAAAACACTATCTGTCTAAACAATGGAAGTGTAAGCTGTTCTATGTGGGTTATGATTAATGCCAATACGCCCTGCGTAGCACAGGATGGCAAGTGACAGCATGTACCGATGATACCTACAACATCCAGACATATTCAGACTAATGATACCTACAGTATCCTAGTACGCTCAGAATGGAGATACCTACAGCATTTTGCCACATTGAGACTGATGATACGTACAGCATGATGAGACACTCAGCCTGGTGTCACAACCAAAGATCGGCCTCTGGACCTCTCTCTAGATTGCTACCATGGATTTTGACGTGATGGTTTCCCAGTACCTGACTCTTCAGATGGTGATCATCTGAGGCTGTGGATGAAGATCTTAAGATATATTAATCGGGGATTGTGTGAACATTTATAGGGGGTTAAAAAATAAGGTATCATGAAACATTAAAGGGGTACCAGAGTTTCCTGGACTATCAGTACATCTAATAGAGGGGAATCAGTAGTGTATGGGGAAAAAAGTTTACATGAAAAAATACCAAAATAAACATTTAAACACATACCTTAAAGTTAGCAAAATATCTTGACATTTCTATCAGTTGAAAATCAAGGTTAACACCCTCTCCAAACCCAGCAGCATACAATTTGAAAAATTATTTTGGCCAATTAGGAGTAAGCAGAGGCTGAAACATTTTGTATCACAATCCTGGTATTGCTGTCTGTGCTGCAAAGCAGCCTGTGATATGTAGTCTGGCACATGTTAGAAAGTGCTATGTATTTTCATATATGTGTCTCTGTGCAGCACATTCACACTAGATTATGACCCTGCAGATTGTCTGTTTCCCTGCATCAACTGCAGCTGGTGTTTTTTCTCTCTCTGTCTATATGTGGGGAATTTCAGCTGTGACCCCAAAAACCATGTGACTGGCATAATTTCCTTTAGAGGTCACAAACTGTACCTAGATGCTGGGCAGCAGGGTACACTTAATGTAAGATTCCTAGGGGTGTGCAAATCCAGATAACAGTATTCAGCATTTAAATATGTAAGTACATTCAATGGGAGCCTCTTAGTCTTGCCACATGGTGAGGTGACGGATTGGTGAGAGAAAGCATGATAGGACTTCTTTGTGTCCATGTAAGCAGGTCCTTTTACGGAGGGGGCAGTTAGAGCCAAATTCTGGCTTTCCAACTTGTCAGTTCCATAGGTCTAAAACCTTGGCGGCTTCAGTCGCTTGACAGTGGCAATGTTCTGTTTCAAATTTCCCTCCCTTCTCTAATCTGATCAATAATCAGAGCACCTTGTCTGCGCTTATCCCAATGTACAACAGCATTTGTCCCAATGTCTTTTCAAACGACCCTGCGAAAACTCAAATAGCCCTACACCCTTATTGACACCACCTTGAGCCATTCATAAGCTACAGACACACCCGTGTAGTTTAAATAGGCCAATAGCAACAGTGCCTACTGTCTGTGGGAAAATTAATGGAATTTTTCACCAGTTCTATCCTAACAATTAGGCTCATGATGTCCCATCCACAGCCACCAGTGAGTAGTGACATCTGGTAATACCTACAGCATCCCGAAACACTCAAAATGATACCTACAGCATTTTGGTAAGCTCAGACTGATGATAAATACAGCATCCTGACACACTCACATACCTATGGCATCCTGGCACAATTGTAGTGAAATTACCTATAGCATCCTGACATACTGAGAGTGACAATACCTACATTATCTCGGCACACTCAGACAGGCGATACCCACAGCATCCTGACATCCTAACGGATAATCCCTACAGTAACCTAACATGCTCAGAGTGGTGATACCTACATCATCCAGGCACACTCAGGGTGATGATACCTTCAGGATCCTGCCAAATTCCATCAGACAATACCTACAGTAGCCTGACACATTCAGACTGACAATACAAACTGTATCCTGACACAATTAGATGGACAATACCTACAGCATCCCAACACAATACCAACAGCATTTTTATATACATATATATATATATATATATATATATATATATATATATATATATATATATATATATATATATATATTCAGTACATACATATGCAGATGGAGAAAAATGTAAAATGCCTGTTCTTTGTAGCTGCCATTTTGTAACTATAACCTGAATTTTGAAACTCCTAACTATTAGGGAGGGTAATATCAATTTAAATTGCTAAATAAAGTAGTATAATAAAAAATCTTAAAATATAAAAATAATAAAATAATTAGGTCTTGGGCGTAGATAAAATGTGTTATTTTGGTTCAATTGGAAACGTACTGTGAACACTTATTTTAGAATCAATAACAATGTCTCTGAAAAATGACTTTTGAATATAATAAAAGGGATTATAATGTTTTTTTGATTTTAGCTAACAATTTCTATATATCTAGTAGTATATAAATATCCTTATTATTTTGCTATAATTAATATCTATACAAATGATTGGTTCATTTTATTATGTATGTTTTCAAATATTTTTTAAGTAGCATATTCAAAAGGTTTGACGTCAGTAGCTGCAATTTTGTTGACCATTTTACAGACACTTTTTTCTACTGAACTTTAAATAAAATTGTCAGTCTGACATTTGATAATGGTAAATATTGATGTGTTACTTGGGATAACAGGTTATGACCATACATGTACGCATATCCGGTTCCTGTCAGAAAACCCATAAAAACATTGTTTTTTGTATCATTAGTCAGTTACAATATATACTCGAGTATAAGCCAAGTTTTTCAGCCCTTTCTTTAAGGCTAAAAAGGCCCCCCTCGGCTTATACTCGAGTTACTCTCCCCCCCCCCCCCCCCTTGTCTCTCTAACCCCCCCCTGTGTCTCTCTACCCCCCCCCGTGTCTCTCTAACCCCCCTTGTGTCTCTTTCCCTCCCCCCTCCTCATCCTCAACCCCCCCTCATTCTAAACCCCCCCTCATTCTAAAACCCCCCTCCTCATTCTACCCCTCTAAATACCTCCCCCTCTCCCTTTCTCCTCACTTACCTGCATCTGAAGCTTCTGCTCCGGCCTCCACTCCTTCCGGCGTCTTGACAAGGCTTTCATGTGACGTCACGTCATTAGCATATACCGGGTGTTGTTAATTTGTTAAGTTTGTTTTTGACTTGTATCTACCCTGTTTAGCGCTACGGAATATGTCTGCCCATTCACATTACAAATAAAGGCTAAAATAATATATATATATATATATATATATATCACATATTATAATTGTCTAACTGCGATTCGTCGTCACGCTTCAGACGAATCGCAGTTTGACAATTATAAAGTGCTGCGCATTGCGCAGAGCGCGGTGCGAGCCGCGCATGCGCAGAGCGCGGCGCAAGCCGCGCATGCGCAGAGCGCGGCGCAAGCCGCGCACGAGCCGCGCATGCGCAGAGCGCGGCGCAAGCCGCGCTTGCGCGCAGCGCGGCCCGACACAAGAGTGAAGAAGAGGGGGGGTAGAGGCACAGAGGGAGAGTGGGGAAGAGGGGAGGGAGAGTGGGGGAGAGTGGGGAAGAGAGGCACAGAGGGAGAGTGGGGAAGAGGGGAGGGAGAGTGGGGAAGAGAGGCACAGAGGGAGAGTGGGGAAGAGGGGGGGGGGAGAGTGGGGAAGAGGGGGGGGGGGAGGCACGGCACAGAGGGAGGGGGAAGAGGCACAGAGGGAGGGGGAAGAGACACAGAGGGAGGGGGGAGAGACAAAGAGGGATAGGTGGGAAAGAGACACAGGGGAGGTAGAGGAGGGGGAAAAGACACACAGGAGGGAGAACAGGGGGAAGATACACATGGGAGGGAAATGGGGGGGGGGAAGAGGGGAACAGACACAGGGGGAAGGGGGAAAGAGACACTGGCCAGGGGGGAACAGGCACAGAGGGAGAGGGGGGAAGAGGCACAGAGGGAAAGGGGGGAAGAGGTACAGAGAGAGGGGGAAAGAGCCACAGAGGGGGGGGGGACAGAGGGGTGAAGAGACACAGTGGCGAGACACACAGAGAGAGGCGGGGGAAGAGGCACAGAGGGAGAGGGTGGAAGACACAGAGGGTGAGGAGGAAGAGACAGGGAGGAAGAGGCACAGAAAGAGGAGGGGGAAGAGATACAGGGGAGTGAGAGGAGGGGGAAGAGACACAGGGGAGAGAGTGCAGGGGGGAAGATACACAAGGGAGGGAAATGGAGACACGAGGAAGGCCGGAACAGACACAGGGGGAGGGGGAAAGAGACACAGGCCAGGGGGGAACAGACACAGGGGAGGGTTGGGGGAGACACAGGGGGGGGAAGAGATGCATGGGTGGGAGAAGGGGGAAAGAGACACAGGGGAGGAGTTTAGAGACATGGGAGGGAGAGGGAGGTAAAAACACAGGGGGGCAGAAGATACAAAGGAGGTAGACAAGGTGGAAGGAGACACAAGGGAGGGAGAGGAGGGGGGAAATAAGACACAAGGGAGGAAGTAGACAGAGGGAGAGACTCGCAATGAGCTCCAAAGGGGCTCATTGCAAGGCCTGTGATGAGCGCCAAAGGCGCTCATCACAAGGCCAGTAAAGTAGAGGGGGAGAGGCTTACATTGTGTGGCAAACAGCATTGCCAGGCTTCAGTTTTTATTGCCGTCATTTTTGACGGGCAAGTCGCTAGTATATATATATATGTTCTGAGCCTAAGGGAGGGAGGAGTGTGTGTTCCTGTGCTGAATAGATTAAAACTTTTTTTCCAAGATACTGTAGCAAGAAGTGTGGAAGACACAGATGTGGCAATGTCTACTACAACAAAGATTTTACCCAAAAAATCTGCTTATGCTCACAGCCTTTACAGATGGTATTAAGTTCTTAAGTTAAAAATTTAAAAACTTCTGAAGTTTATTACAATGTAGAGCAGTCCATCAAGAAAATTATTAATTACTGAATCACAAACATTCAGGGTTTTTTACCATGCAACGTTTCCCCCCTACCTGAAAAATAAATGATCTAAAATGTAGAAGGTTTACTTTCAAGAGTCGAAGTCTTTAAAAAGCTTTCTGTCTTTTAGTTTCTGTGTAAATGTCCTTTTCCCAGTGGCGGAGCTAGAGAATGGAGAGCCTTGGTGCAAAAAAATAGGGGCCCCCTTCAGATGAGAGGTTGTAAAAATATGTTTGCGCTGCACGTCACGGTGCCAGTTTACTCAGTGCCCTTCCCCATTACCCCATCCCATAACAGCTCCTCTACCCAAGAACCTTTATCATTTCTGCTCCCCCAAGACCACTTTCAATAGTTGCTCCCCTTCCCTTACCTCTTGCCTGTGTAAAGCTCCTCCACCTGCAGCACAGCTTCAGGACGTGAGCTCTACACTTTTCAGCAACATCCTCTATAGGGGTGGCCCAGTACCTCTCAACATCCACCCATCCCCCTTAGAATCCATCCCTATATAGCACCCAGTCCTTGTCAACCGCCATTCAGTCCCAGCAACCATCCACAAAACTGTACCCATTACCTCTCAGCACTTACTTAACATTGCACCCATACATATCTCCTTTGCTCCCCCTCGCAGAACCAATCACCCTATACTATGCAGCCCTTGATCTTTTATATTCTTCTCTGATGCACATCCCCAGCATGCTGAAATGCTCCATACTGCCACCACTTGGAGCTTTAGTAGAAATTCTCTTTTTTTAAACTGGCGCACACTCATTTCTGGCTGGGGGTATGCGGCCAAGGAGGCCAATGGAGGCCCAGGGGAGGCTAAGAGGGGGCCGTGGTAGGATGGCCTGGGGTAAGGGGCCACAGGGGCTGCTTACACTACAGAAAAAAATGTAATGCAACAAAAAACTTCACAGCATTGGGCCCACTTATAGCTCCTGGTCAGTGCAATCACACGCTCTCTACAGTGTTTTTTTTCACTTATGGTCAGAAGTCTAACATTGCTCCGTTGTTCTCTATTACAACCAGATTCACCTACAATGGACATTTATTTAAAAAAAGGCTTCTATGTTCATGATTGACACATCTGTTAATGTTGTTAGTTGGTTACATAAAACACAAAAATAAAGTATTTGTCTAAACTACAATAATCCTCAACATTTAGACTCAAGTATTTAAATATAATGGCATTTTAAAAAAAGGCACAGGAAAAAAGTTTAAATGGAGAAGGAGCAAGACAGAATTTTTTTTTTTGATTAACAGCGTATTTAAGGTTAATAATACAGAGTACCTGTATAGAGGTAGTGTAGGACAGTAAGAAAGAGTCTAGTTTCAGTAGGATTCAAAGGTGTAAGCCATATATCCAAACTGACAATAATAACGTAAGAGGAGAAATGTAGGGGACAGGGTGGTAAGACAGGTGAAACAGAAAGGCAGAAAGGTGTATCTACTCAGAACAGTCTCATCACCCACCAAATAGAAAGCCTAAAGTGATGTGGCAATTGAGCTTGCAATCTACTTTAGGAGTTTGGAATACAAGATTGCAAGTTATATTTTTGAAATGTCTATATTATTCAATGAGTTATACTAGTTTTAGACAGCATTTGTGCATGTTATCTGAATCTTTTTTTGTCAGTTATGGTGCTACACTCCCCATCAACTATTTTGTTATAAGTGTTACAAGCAAACAAGCCCCAGGTAGTGCTGTAGCTAGTGAATGGATGGTCCTGGTGTAAAATAATTTGGGGGTCCCACTGGCAACTTCACTATACACCATAGATGCTATAGTGATCATTAGATCCATCACAAAAATAAGTAGGTAGCCAGATCACTTCTAGTTCACTTTCTATAAAAATAGTCAATTACCCCTCTGAGACCCTTTTGTCCAAGCAGGGATCCCGATCCTGTCGTGGATGCACCGTCCGCATCAGCATTAGCTCTGTCATTGGCCCTGGGTGACATAACAAACATGTTATTCTATATATTTAATTTTCTAAAAGGAAAATACAAAAATACATATTCTTAATATAAATTAATGGAGTCCCCCACAGTATTATGCTAGTTCATTCCTTTATAATTAAAACACAATGGACAAGAAAGGATCAACCTACATTAGTACTTCCAAATAAAAGGTATTGCACTCACGTCTTATGTGATTCAAGGCCACCAGTGTGGTATGGTGTGTTCTCCTCTTCTGCAATTATCTTTGTTCCAAGTCACCAAAGTCCATACTAGATAGGGGGAAGAAAGCAATATATCTCTTAAATGTATTTATTAAAATGGTTGCAGAGCCAATAGTCATTGGTCTTTTTACATTAGTTACAAGTAACTTGAGAAGTCAATGACAATTTAACAAAGCAACATTATAAAAAGCAACTAACACAGGAAATAATTTATATGCCAAAAAATGATCTCACTGGGGCTACAATGTGTATGAAGGAAGAAAAATATGGGTAGAAAGCATAAAGAAAAAATAAAGGTAAATAGAATAAAACGTTATCTAGCATGCATTTAAACTACTACAGGTTAAAAACTATTCCTTTGAAACTATTTATTTAGAGATACACTTCTTAACAAGTATGCTAATAGACATGTTGAAAAGACAATTGTAATGATCCCCCAATTCCTCTAGGCATTTGGCTCATGAATTGCAGCGACCCTTGTTGTGGCTTGCACTGTATCTTTGTGTTAGAGTGTTCACTGGTCGTAGATGACAAGTTAAGAGTAAATGCAGGAGTACTTGATCAGAAGTAATAATTAATTGCTTAAAAAACTGTCAAGGTGCAGTAAAAAGTTTATACTCTCTTTGGAACACATATACATAGTGTATTTTAAAGGAGAAAAGGGACTTGTGTAGTCGTTATTCTACTCGATCTCATCAGACCATTCGAGTGAGGGGATATCGAACAAAATCAGAGACCTAGGGTAGGGGTCTCAAAACTCGGTCCCGGAGGGCCGCACCCAGGCCTGGATTTGAGGATTTCCTTTCTGTTCACAGGTGAGTCAATCAGGATGATTGAAGAAGCAATAGTCTCACCTGCTTGCAGCAAGGATATCCACAAATCCAGGCCTGGGTGTGGCCCTCCAGGATCGAGTTTGGAGACCCCTGACCTAGGGGGTAGGATTGGTACAATTACTAGTTCAAACCCCATCAGAACACTAGGTTGTGACAATAATATACAAATGGATATTCATTGCAAATCATAAACAGTTAATATTAACACAAATATGCATGACTGTATTGGCATAGAACCATTGGGATGGAATGGCTAAGTTTGCCTTACCAATGATAGATAATTGGTGGATTTTCTAATTTTACAAGAAGACTGAAACCGACCGAATCAAATAATGGAGGGAGGAATAAAGGTTTAGATATCTGGATCTGATTGTAGAACTATTGGTATATTGGAATGATAAGGATATTGTCAGTCATCTAGTTTGGTGTATGGGGATTCTATTCAGACTGAGGGTCATGCCATAAAAAAGTATATTTTCAACATTAATATTTTTATTTATAATATAAAATGATGGATCTCTCTTTTTCCTTTTCAGTATCTTTTTTGGCCCACCCATTTCAAGGCCTCAAGCCCCTAGTTTTCACACCCCTGTATTAGAACATGTGTGTGGGACATGTGACTGTGATATAACCAGTGATGTGTGAGATGTATGCAGCAGAGACATATTTCTGACAGAACAAAACTTATTGGGTTCCCAGCATTGGCATCACACCCATGCACATTACCTCATAGAACTGGGGGTATAAAATAATTAGGGAGTCTCCCTGGCCACTTCTCTATACAAGATATGTGCAGTAGTGGTTAATAGAACAGTCAAAATATATGTAGGTGACCAGATCAACATCTAGGGTAATCAGACCACCTTTTTAACCCCTTGCCCTGAAGTAATTACGTATGTTGAAAAAATAGTTCAAGCTTTTTAAATCTCTTCTGATACATGTAATAATAATAACTAATTGTTAATTGATCGAGAGGAGGGCAAAAAAAAAAAAAAACCTCATTAAAACATCTGTCTCATAAAAATCTTCTTGTTACAATGTTACATTACAATGTTCCTTTCGCCTCTCACACTACCCATATGTTGATGATTCTGAAGCCTAAAATAGTCACAACTACAACCAAATAATACCATACACATGTTCAGATCTGAACACTCACATACCATATAACATACATTACAGATACTCACTCCTTGACATTCAGTTCTTTATCTGGCATACCCTAATTAGAGAGTCTCACAGGGTGCTGCCCAAGGGAGGAATTAAAAGGTTGGTTTTCTACTTTTGACTCTTTCATATTTTCATGCTGACTAACATTTTACAGTATAATAGCTAATATCTGCTCTTTTAAAGGAATGTTAATTATCCACTACAATCCAAAACGTTATTGTGTGTGTCTGTATCATTCAGTCACTCTCTGTGACTTCATGGGCCCCAGCATGGCTTCAGGGTTGTGTGACCTCTTGGTTCCCAACTGGAATGAACCCAGGTTACAGCGTTGAAAGCACTGAATCCTAACCACTGGACCACCAGGGATCCCAAAACTTTCTTACATGCAATTAAAAAAACATATTTATTATGTTAATGCAGAGGTAGGTTAAAGGAGTCTATGATTTCCTTATTGCTCAATAGCTTATCATCTTTGATCCAGGTTCCTAACCTGTCCAACCCCCTTGATTTCCACCAAGAAAGTGAATCTTCACCGAAGCCCTTTGGAGATTGTGGGTGATGAAGAGTAGGGGTTAGACAGGAAGGGTATGAGAACAAAGTGAACCCTCGCCCATTTCCAGCATTGTATTGTTTGATGTATAACTGGGTGCCAAATGAGAGTGTCTCAAGAGAATGGCGCTAATAAGTGGTCCTCCATAAAAACCCATGCCGGTTGATGTTGTGCCAAGTGGATAATAGGAATGAAGGAAAGTTGGGCGGCCCTATAATATTTTCTCATATCAGGGAGTCATAGTCCTCCTTTCGATTTATGCTTAAATATCTTATTGATCCTCGCTGGTTTGTTCTGCCAAAAAGACTTTCCTTTGGATCCCCATAAGTTTAGTTAAATTGATGGGTAAAGGAACGGATCGGAAAAGGCACAAGAGTTTAGGGAGCACATTCATTTTGAAGGCATTTATTCTGCCTAACCAAGATATCGGGAGTTTATTCCATTTTATCAGATCCTGACTTAAAGATTAAAAAATCAGATGGTAATTCTCCTTATATAAGGAGCTCAAAGGAGGAGTACTTGTGAGGCCCAGATATTAAATATGCCCTGGAACCTAATTAAAACTAATCTTCTCTCTTAATGTTTGTTTTAAACAGTCAGGTATGGAAATAGCCATTGCCTCTGTCTTATATACATTTATACATAAGCCTGAAATGTAGCCAAATTTGTGAACAATGCCCATAATTGAGCTTAATGAGTTGACTGGGTCCGTTAGTGTACACAAGATGTCGTCTGCAAACAAGGAAATTGTATAGTGAAGGTGCCCAAATTGTAAACCCTTTACTGCCGGATCCGATCGAATGGCCTGTGCTAAAGATTCCATTGCTAGGGCAAACAGCAAAGGAGAGAGCAGGAAGCCCTGCCTTGTACCCCTAAAGATGTTGATCGCTGGTTTAGTTGGACCCGGCAGTTTCAAATGCGCCTGGGGGTTGTTATAATACATTTTTATCAAATTTACAAACTGTGTAGGATTCAACACTTTATTGATTCTCTGGTCAGAACCCAGGGCCTTCCCAGGGGAACCTGGTTATCTTGGATCTATCTCAAGAATCCCACAGCAAAGGGAATAATAAGTGGTATATACGATCTATATAATTCCCCGGATCCATCAATCAAAGGTAGTTACATGCAGGAATGGGAGAAAGATCTGGTGGAGAGTTAGAACATGGAAAAATGAGAAGTCTACTGGGGGAGTATCAAAAGCTGTAAAAGTGCTACACCGTACTTATCTCACCCCAGAAAAATGAGCGAAGTGGAAATGCTCGGCAGATCCAAACTGCTTTAGGGGCTCTAATTCCATTGGCTCATTTATTCATATATGGTGGGACTGCCCGAGAGTGAGACTAATATTGGAAAGTATTTCTAAATTGGCATCTAAATGATTTAATATCCCCATGTGAGAGACTATGGAAACATGTTTATTGGGAACTCTGGTTACCTTGCTTTCCCACACTCAAAATAAAATTATTATTTTTTTGTATTTGGCTACCAAAATTCATATAGCTAAACAGTGGAAGCGGGGGGGCCTAAATTTACAGGTAATCATAAATAAAATAGACTATATAGCTACAAATGAAAGAATTACACACTCTCTGGAGGACTCCATGAATCACTTTATGGAAGTATGGGGGCCTTGGTTGATATACAGGGAACGGCGGATGATTTAGGAATCTTCCCTATATACATACACAGAGGGGAGTGGGAAGGAGGACGGGTGGAGACCAACTTCATCGGGAGGCGCAGAGGCCCGGAAAGTGAGAGGACTGGCAAGACTACCAAATACTGCAAAATGTATTGATGGTGATCTGTACTGTTTGATGTTTTTTTTTTTGTTCTTTGTTATCACTGATTATTTGAAGGCTAAAAAGGAAAGCAATTGACCTAAGATGGTTCCCATATATACTAGATATGGGTAATTATATAGAGTCAATGGCAAGACACAAGGGATAGTGACTGGCGACAATAGGGAACCATATTAGTCAGGAGTTGGGAAATTTAGTTACCTAGGATTACAGCTAATTGTATAATACTTCAGATAACAGATTATATGTTCTGGAAATATATATAATTATGATGTTAATGAAATGTATGATATGTCTTACCTGATGTGTGATCCGATTCCCATCTAATAAAAAAAAAATAACGAATACAAAAAAACATGTTTATACATTATAAAAGTGTTTTTCCTGTGGAATAAAACATATATTAATTGAAGAAAATGAACACTAAAACAAGAGAGGCAGATAAAAAAAAAATGGCCTCCATTCAATTGCAAGCCCTCAACTCGATCTCTGTAGGCCGTATGTCTGCGAATGTGTTGCGGGCTCCTGTTCGTCTCCAATTGCGATGCTATTCAATTGAGCAAGGGTGCCAGTTATGGGCCGAAGCCCCAAGCCCGTAAAGCCTATTTTTACCTGTAACACTTCCGGGTATCCGATCTGATGAAGCGCTCCAAAATCAGTCAAGTCAAGTTGCGATCCTGTGAAAGGTCAATTAACCAATAGGAAGCGGAGGACGCCAATCAACGCTGCGTGAATCGGTTTAAAAGACTGTGAAAAGCGTAGTTCTTTGACTGTGCTTTAGCTGAGAAAGTCAACTCACAAGTCTAGGCGTTGGTGTGTTTTTGAGAGATATAGAGAGGGATAGACAGAGACTGAGATAGAGAGTGTTAAAAGAGAGATAGAGAGTGTTAGAGAGAGAGAGATAGAGAGTGTTAGAGAGAGCGAGTGAGAGTGCCAGAGAGACAAATAGAGTGTGTTATAGAGAGGGAATGAGAGTTCCAGGGAGAGAAATAGAGAGTGGTAGAGAGAGCGAGTGAGAGTGCCAGAGAGAGAAATAGAGAGTGTTAGAGAGAGTGAGTGAGAGTGCAAGAGAGAGAATCACCAGAGGAGAGTGAGGAAAGTGAGGAGAGAGAGATGGGAACAACGGAGGAGTAGAGTGAGGAGAGGAGGAGAGATAGAGGTATGGAGAGAGAGGGAGAGGAGGCAGCAGGCCAGGGAGGGGAGATACAGGTGGAGGAGAGCATGAGGGGGGAGGGATGTGCCCCCAGATGTAGGCACACATGTAGGAGCAGATGGTCAGAGGCCTGATGCCAGGGGGGAAGGTAGTGGGGATGAGAACAGGAAGGCCAAGAACCCCAGGCACAGTTGGCAGGGCAAGAGGTTGTGCCAAAGCCCACAATTATAGCCAAGAGGAGACAGAAACCCTCCTCGGGGAAGTCCATGCCCGCCATTGCATCATCCATGGTGGTAGGGATGTGAGACATGGCAATAAGGCACGTGCCTGGAGTGAGGTGACTGCAGATGTGGCTTCATTAGGAGTTGCAAACCATGATGTTCAGTCAGTTAAACACTGATGTGATGACTGCTGGATGAAGGTGAAGAAGAAGATGGAGGTAGAGGCCAGAGCAGCCAGTGGGACTGGTGGTGGCCCACCACTCAACATCACATACTGTGGATGGGAGCGGGCTATCAAGGAGTCTTTGGAGCCAGCAGCAGTAGTGGGCCTTCCAGGACAGTTGGACATTGGCTATCAGGAAACCCTGCAAAGTGAGGATCATATTCACCATCACACCCTTATATGCATGCACATAACCCAATCTCATGACCATGAAGGTATGTTCCTCAACCTCCTTTCTGTGTCACATATTCTGCTAATCAATTTCTGATTATTCCTTAATATCTGACAACACACTGTGTGGATTAGATCTATATGACATTATCCACGATTATATTCATCTGTTTTATTGAGCAGATATAGACAAGTTGTAAGTGCTATGCACATGACTGGTTTCTCCAATTACTTGGAGTGATTTCTGATGATCCTTTTTCTCACCAGATTCCGGTTGCAGTGGTGTAGTGACCACATGTGACCCTGGTAAGTGCTATGCATCATGCTTATTCTAGACTATGACATTACCCCCTTTGGGTATCTTTTTGTTCACAAGCACAACCTATTGCCCTTCCGATATCCACCCACACCACACCCATGATGTTATTGCACAGTCTTGTTCATTCCTGATTGTGCTCTGTGTATGAAATAAAGCTTTGTTATACTGTTCACACCGTGTCAGTGTGTTGTCAATGGTTGGGGTTTTGGGACATCCACATACATCCCATGTCTTACATCAGTAAATTAATGAGCTCGAGTTACTATGCAATAGATTAATACATAACATAACAATAATAATTAAATAGTAATATTAACATTAGATATCATATCATAATATATATCAGATCACATATATAGTTGTCAGTGTTGGGAACGCTTACAATATTGGCCACACTTTATAGTTGTCAGTGTTGGGAAGGCTACCGGATCGGGCTACCAGATCGACTGAAAGCTCAATTGAATGAGGCTCAATGTGTTTGTTCCACCTTTATCTTACTAGTGAGGGAATCTAAGCACAATATGTTCAGATATCATAATGCTCACTGTCACTGTTTCCTGTAACATTAAAAGGGAGGAAAAAACAATCCCACAGTTTATATTAAATGCACATTTCAATGCTATATCAATTATTTCTCATACAAAAATAACTTTTTTAATGTTTGAAATGGGATTTTTAGAAATGGATGATAGAAATAATTGAACTATAGTGGCCCGTTAAAGAAATATGTGAGATTTGTGTTCCTTTAAATTATAAAATATCCTGCTGTATTAGCTTGTTTAACTTTTAATAGATATAGTAAAGTCTAAAATGTTGTCACACAATAAATAAACACTTATTTTAACTATTACAAAGATTTTGAATTATAAGTGAACTGAAATTCAGTAAACTCACTTTTTTACGCAACAAGATACATATGATTTGAAATGTTTTGAAGAATAGAAGCATCATATTTATGTTTCAATAATTTTTATTGGCTCACATGTAAATGTAAGATAAAGCAGAAGGGAAAACAATATGATATCAGTAAAAAGCCATGGCATGTACATTGTCGATGTAAAAGATACAATAAAAAATATAAACATAGCCTGAAGATATACATTATTGATTTACAACTGAGCATCGCCACCAACCATTTTCCGTTTTCAACAATAAAAATATATAACAAAACAAGGGTAATAAGAAGGGGGAAGGGAAGGAATTAAAGGCGAATTATCCTATTATATATAAAACAATTTTTTTCCAGATTCTTAAGGTTAGTACTATAGTAATAAAGAAGAAGCATCATATTTATAATATGCTCTTTATAATAAGCTAATTTGATAATAGGCAAAACATTATTAGAAAGTTACGGACTTGAAAAACTTGCGTACATCTAACTCGTAACTTACTGCCTCCAGAAGCCTTTGATCTGTCACTTTCGCAAACGTAAATCACTATTCAATTGCTCAATTTCCCCAAGCCCGCAAAAGTATCCACACTAGTAAACAGCAAATGAAGGAGGAAATCCTACATGTGCTCGAGAGGACCCGCAAGAGGCTTAAACACATATTCGTAGCACTGAAAATGCAAATAAAAAATCTATACTGCACTGTAAATAACAGGAAAGCAATGAAAGACATTAGAATTAATTGCACAACAGTCTCAAGCTCGCAAATCTGCAGGAAATAAACTTTAATTGTATGTGTCATTTCGGGGTTAAAACGATCAATGAGTAAATACATATCAGGCCACCCATATGGACTAGACCAGTATTGGCATTCATTTTCCTAATTCTTTATTTTCTATGTCTTGAGAGTCTGATCGCATATCGGACCCCCAAACCTCATTGATTGACATGTAACCTCCATGTTTTACTGCCATAATTCGGACAGTCTCATTTCCTATTGGCTGATTTCAAATGGGAGGTTACGGGCTTGCTTAATTGATCGTGTTCCTGCCCTCATCTGCTCCGAACCAGTGCATGGTTTACGGTGATGGCTTTAAGACCTTTTGCAATAGAATAGACTCGCAAACAGAGGGGAACTGGAGCTCGCAACTGACTCACTTGCAGACAATCGGCTGTCTGCGATCGAGTTACGGGCCTGAAATTGAATGTGGCCCAAAATGTCTTGTTAAAGGGACATATAAGGTTTCTAGATTATACTAGGGCTACAATATACCTATCAATCTCTTTACTTTTGTGTTCTCTGTTTTTTCCCCGCCAAAAAGCTTACAGCTAGCTGGTTTCACCCTCTGCAGCTCATGAAGGACATTTAAGTAACAGGGGTTGCATTGTCTCATACTAACCAATCAGTAGCAGATCACTGACAGGCTCATTTCAAATATTGCACTTCAAAGTCTGTGCATTCATGAGCTGGATTAGCTGCAGGGAGCGGACCCAAACAGGTATAAATCATGTTATTTTAGGCAGAAAAAAAACAGAGCTTTCAAGCATTTCTTAAAGTAGATAAAAGCAAATAGATATATTTGTTGATGTTGTTCTAAATATAATAGTTACATTATATTGCTACTGTAATCCATAATGCCTTTGGAAAGAATGCCACAATGGTATGACACTTTATATTAGGCTTCACTGGAAGTACAACTCACAGTAAAATCACCCTCCCTCTCAGGCTCCAGGCAAACAAGTATTGCTCCAGAGATCCGATATGAAAGACAACATACACAGGCAGTCTAAGATTTATTTCTAAAACTGCTTGTGTGCTCATGGCTTATACAATTTGTTAGCTACTTAACAAACATGACTCCCCCCCCCCCCCCCCCCCCCCAAACTACAGAAGCTCTTTTAATAATTTAACATGTTTGTGTAAAGGACACATTTGTCACATAATAGTGTATATTTCACATTCATTCCTATACACAGTACTGAGCGCCCACTTGTGTCCCCCCCATACACACCCTGTGCAAACACATTTCCTTTGGTTTATTCGATTCAATTGTTTCTTGCAGACAGTCTGATTGCAGACTGAGATCGAGCACAGGCTGAGAGATCCCCCCATTAGACATTGAAAATAGTCATACGCTTTAAATACAGTCTCTGTATTGCTCCAGTACTCTACAGCTGAGACAATCAATGATTTTTATTTAAAGAAAAAGACTTTTGTGGATATGAAGTGAACATCTGGAGTCCTCATTTTTTTTATAAACACAAAATATTTTAATATGAAGGCATTCAGAATGGCACAGGAAACAATTATAGGGAAATACATTTAGGAAAAGAAAAAATATGTAGCTTAAAGCTTATCTAATGGATCAATGAAATTACCCAAGAAAATGAGCAAGATGTTTAATGAGACACTGATCCATATTCAATGTTTTAAAAAATCAATATTCAATTTTAAACTTACTGTCAATATTCAGCCTTGTATCCACCCTCTATAAGGTTAGTGTGGGAGGTGGCTTTATGCAAGTTGCTAAATATTCAGACACAACCAACACAATGATTTCTATTGGCTGGTGCAGGAGCTGCAAAGCACTGGGCCTAAAGCAGGGTAGTGGCCCTCTGCTATTCACACTAATTTATTAGAGGACGTCAAATAATTATGTTATAGGAATGTGATCTGACCACCCGATGGGGAAACTGACCAACAACATATATTTTGCGCTTTTTATTGACTCATGTGGGGTTGTGTATGTATGTGCAAGGGAACTCCCAAATAATTTGGAACAGGAGTCCTCCATTTACTAGCTCTGCCACTGCTCTCAGAAAAAACTTCACACTCCTCCAATATCAGGGTGGAGACAAACATTATGTTATAAGCTAATACTAATCTTTGAAAACAAATTTGAGTATTGTTATTACAAATGATTAAACATGAATTTATGATCAAGGCATAATTAAATAATGAAGTTAAAATGTAACTACCTCTTCTTGCTAGGGCATTACAGGATTCCGGTACAATACATAATAAATGTAATAATTCAGTGGAGGCCCTGTGTCGACCCTGGTCTACTGTAAGATAAACCACTGTGCAATACAATTTGTATAAAAAAATCTTTATGAAGTGTTACCTTTAGAATAGCAATTTTCTATCTCTCATCAGAGATTGTAGTTTGTATCAATTTGAGAGATTGTTGGAATAGTGTCATTAAATCCCTAGAGGGTTTATTAGTTGGAGGTAGACATGGGTGGAACTACCAGTGGTGCAATGCACCAGGGCCCTCCTCTAAAGGAGGCCCAGCCATAGAAAGGGTCTTGACAGGCTGCAGCTATGCGAAAGGGTCTTGTGGAGGAGTGCTGTTATGGGAAAGGGTATTAGGGAGGGCAACTAGGTGAAGTGAACTGAGGGATTGGCACAGAGTGAGTTGGTTCCAAGGTGGGAGGGCCCAGTGTAAATATAAAAAAAAATAACAGCCCCACCTTGGGAGGAGGGCCCCAATTTTGTTTTTGCACCGGGGTCTTACAAGTGCAGAACATTGTTATTATACCCCTCTATATATCAGTAACATAAGGAAATTGAAACAAAAGGCAAAGAAATGCCAAAGGACTGAAAAAAATAAAGTGGAATTGGATCCATTCCAATGTATACATGGTTTCTACAGGATACTTCTCTCAGTTTTGACCTAAAGTGCAAAGTCTGTGCACAATGTTACACTTTTGTTGGTGTCACACATAGTTAGGCTCCCACTTTACTCATATTTTAAAGTTGGCCCTGTATGCTACCAGATATTTACTTAGAGACAGATTTTACATTCTGGTCGGAGGAGAACCACATCTGATTAATGGCTGAAAAAGCAGGTTTTCAAGAAAGATTTCACTAACAAGGTATATTTCAAATGTGCAAGTGTAAGGCATATGGAACAATCAAGAGCATGTCATAAAGGACGATTGCACAATGAAAGAAAAAGTTTGAAAACTTTCTGACTATGACAATATTCAGGAAAAGGCATAACACTTGTAAGAAAAAATGATGCCTCTGCAGCACCAGGGAGAGATGTTACATTGGTGGAAGTTGTGAGAGAGGGATGTTTATATCTTTGGAGAGCTAAAGTTGCACTGATAAAAAGTATCTGCTTTTAGGCTAATGAGGGGAAAGAGGTGTGATGTCAATTTCAGCCTTATCCTGTTATCAAACAAGGTTCTGCCTGTTCCCTCCTCCTGCACCCCTCCCTCCACTAATAACTACAAACACGCACCCCATCATCCAAATCTCAGGATATGATGTAACATACTCAAAATGCATTCATAAACAGTCTTGAAAAATATCTTCCCCCAAAAATGTTTTATGTCCATGGTTTATACAGCTACTAAAATTATTAGTCATTAGTCATTTTTCTTGTACTGCAATTGTCTTATACATTTCAAATGTCACTGGCATAAGATACACCAATCTGAATTTTGGAAAACTCATATTGCTTGGAGAAACAAAAGTGCAAAGGCCAGCAACATCGTAATGCCTTGCCAGACTATTTTAGAGTGACTGGCTTAGAGGAAGTGGTATATTATTTTTACTATCCCCTCGGAGTAACTGGGTAATAAAACAGACAATGGATTTCAATATCACTTTCCAAAGCACACAACAATATTGCTTTAGTAAACAAGCAATATTAGAGGAGTGTACTGTTTTCCGTATAATGTTGATCTACTTATTTCTATTTAAACTCTTTTTCAGTGTATAAAATAAGTTACGCTAGACATATTGTAAAAAATCTAGCTTAGACTTATGCAACTTCCTATTGAAAAAGTCATCATTTTTATAACTCATTAAAAAGAGTGCAAGTTTTAATCACATATAGTTGTCGTAGTTACGAATGTTGGTCACGCAATGTTAAAAGTTATGGGCTTGCGCATGCGCAATGAGGACCAAAGGCCCGCACGACTTTGCTCATTGCAGCCAGAGGCGCCGTCACACATGCGAGATGAGCGCCGTTGAAGCATGTAGCACGTAACTCCAAAAACAAAAAAAATATTAAAAATAAATAAATAAAAACACACTTACACACAGCACAGGGGGAGAGCCAGGAAGCCTGAGGTTGCAAGTGATTGTAAGCATTATTTACAGAGTTTCGTCACTCAAAAATCAGCTAAGCGTGAAAAAGAATAGAGGACGAAAAACGTAAAAAATCTGAAACAAGATGAAAACGAGGCTCTGCAACCCCAGGCACGCAGAACTTAGAAAATACATAACTGCACAAACGGTAACACTTCCACTAACCACGCCAGGAACGTAGGACTTTGAAAATACAACCGAGGACCAAAAGCCTCACATTGTATGACAACCAGCACTGCCAGCCTTACAATTTCATTGCAGGCACTAACACTTAACCCAAGGCAGTAGGGCCCTAAACTACCCAGGCCTATAAAGTACAAAGGCGCTCATTGCAAGACACGCTATGAGCGCCAAAGGCGCTCAGTGCAGGGCTTGTGATCGGCGCCGAAGTTGCTCAGAGGGCTCATAGCCTTACATTGTGTGGCAAACAGCATTGCCTGGCTTACAATTTTATTGCCGTAATTTTTTGACAGGCAATTCGCTAGTATACAGCGGATATAAAAAGTCTACACACCCCTGTTAAAATGACAGGTTTCTGTGCTGTAAAAAAATGAGACAAAGATAAATCATTTCAGAACTTTTTCCACCTTTAATGTGACCTATAAACTGTACAACTCAATTGAAAAACAAACTGAAATCTTTTAGGTGGAGGGAAGAAAAATAAAAAATAAAATAATGTGGTTGCATAAGTCTGCACACCATCTTATAACTGGGGATGTAGCTGTGTTCAGAATTAAGCAATCACATTCCAAATTGTGTTAAATAGGAGTCAGCATACACCTGCCATCACCAAGTGCCTCTGATTAACCCCAAATAAAGTTCAGCTGTTCTAGTTGGTCTTTCCTGAAATTTTCTTAGTCGCATCCCACAGCAAAAGCCATGGTCCACAGAGAGCTTCCCAAGCATCAGAGGGATTTCATTGTTAAAAGGTATCAGTCAGGAGAAGGGTACAAAAGAATTTCCAAAGCATTAGATATACCATGGAACACAGTGAAGACAGTCATCATCAAGTGGAGAAAATATGGCACAACAGTGACATTACCAAGATCTGGAGCTCCCTCCAAAATTGATGAAAAGACGAGAAGAAAATTGGTCTGGGAGGCTACCAAGAGGCCTACAGCAATATTAAAGGAGCTGCAGGAATATCTGGCAAGTACTGGCTGTGTGGTACATGTGACAAAAATCATGCATCATGCTTTGGGGCTGTTTTTCTTCAGCTAGAACTGGGGCCTTAGTTATGAACAGTTCCAAATACCAGTCAATATTGGCACAAAACCTTCAGGCTTCTGCTACAAAGCTGAACATGACAACGACCCAAAGCATATATCCAAATCAACAAATGAATGGCTTCACCAGAAGAAGATTAAAGTTTTGGAATGGCCCAGCCAATCTGTGGGGTGATCTGAAGAGGGCTGTGCACAGGAGATGCCCTCGCAATCTGACAGATTTGGAGTGTTTTTGCAAAGAAGAATGGGCAAATCTTGCCAAGTCAAAATAGGCCATTCTGATAGACTCATACCCAAAAAGACTGAGTGCTGTAATGAAATCAAAAGGTGCTTCAACAAAGTATTAGTTTAAGGGTGTGCATACTTAGGCAACCATATTATTTTATTTTTATATTTTTTCTTCCCTCTACCTAAAAGATTTCAGTTTGTTGTTCAATTGAGTTGTACAGTTTATAGGTCACATTAAGGGTGGAAAAAGTTCTGAAATTATTTATCTTTGTCTAATTTTTTTACAGCACAGAAACCTGACATTTTAACAGGGGTGTGTAGACTTTTTATATCCTCTGTATATATGTATATGAAAACTTTGAGTCTGACTAAGAATATAAGAGCAATCAAGAAAATGTCTAGAGGCATCCATAGTACTTAGGTGGACAAACTGGGTAATAAAAAAGGCCAAGTACAGCAATTCTCCTAAAAGAGAAGGAAGCAACATAAAGTTGATCGTAGTACAACGAAAGGGCAAGAGCAGCTTAACACGTATCTCATGCCTCTCAAGGTGAGAGTCAATTTTATTATTGACATAATTTGTTTGTGTTGCATCGAATGATCTGCAACAAGTGTGTGTGCGCTTTCTCTCCCCCATCTCTTGTTTCCATCCCAGTGAGGGTGTAATAAGCAGTGTTTTCCTGTGACACTGAAATGGTTATATTAAGTGGTTTAATTTGTTATTTTTAATGAGGGATTATATATGATATCAGTAATTGAACAAAAACTATTAACGTTTTATTTATATTTGGACTTTAGTGTTGCATGGGAAGTGAATTATTCAAAAGGCTGTCTTCAGATTTTTTCAGACCAGTGTGTATGCCTTCTGTGGCAACTGCAGGAATGGAGGCATGTAAAGACTCCTACCAGAACAGACTCCCTGCGAAGATCCACTCTTGCCCCATGAACACCTAATAACGAATGGAGAGAAGCAGATTAGGCTAAAGAGTTTTATATATGTCCATGGAAAATAAATTATATTAATTGAAGAAAATTACTGCAAAAACAAAAGAAAGCCAGCTAAAAAAAAATAAAGGCCCCAATTTAATTTTCCGGATTGCAATTACTTGAGCCCGTACTGGGACCTGTAAATGTTACTGATATTTATTTGGCTACATTTTGATACTCGCATTCCAATTGCGGGAAACAGGCTCAAAATCACTGCGGTTGTCAAAATCGTAACTCCGTTCTATCTTCCCCTTTGATGATTCACGCCTGTAAATGCTACCAGTGCCAAAGATGCAAAATCCATATTTAATTACAACAATTCAACAAGCCCGCAATTGTCTTCAAACCTGTAAATGGCAGATGTATCAAAAAATTGTAAGAATACTAGATAGGACTTACAAGTGGGTTAAACACCTGGTTGTAACACTGCAAAAGCAAATAAAACCAACATATTATTGCACTTAAAAATACTGGGAAAGCAATGAAAGGCAAATCTACAATAAAAAAAATATACTTTTTATGTTATTTCTGTGTTATATTGATCCCGGGAATCAAGGAGTTAATACATATCATGGAACCAGCATGGACTAGAACAGTTGATTTATTGATTTCTACATTTCCGGATTGCGAGTCCAATTTGCAGATCGGACTTCTAAACACTTACATCCTTATTGAATTGCAATCCGACCAATTGAATAGGGTTCTATTTAAGCACAGAGCATATTTTTTTTACAGAAGTTTTTAGTTAGTGAAATTCTATCCAAAAGCAAGGTCTTCACTACCTAAAAACTTCTGTAAAAAAAATATGCTGTGTGCTTATATAGAGCCCTTTTCAATTGGCCGAATTGCAATTTAATAAGGCTGCAATTGATTGTAGTTTAAACTCCATGTTTTACTGACGTCATGATGACAGTCTCATTTTCTACTGGCTCTGTCTAAAATGTAACTTACGGGTTCATGGTTTGCGTGTTGTGGCTGTGAGAAGGTAATTGCAGGCTTGAGTCAATTTAATACATCTATATATGTTACAAATTTGGGTCCTTTCCCTTTTCTCCTGCACCAGTGCTGTGCGCCCCCACCGACGGAGCGAGCGCACTGCTGTGAGCACGCTCACTCCACCGCCACCTAACGCTCGCATGCCGTACTACACTTAGTTTAAAATAGATTGCTCTAGGGGAGCAATCTATTTTAAACTGGATGGATGTAGGGGTGAGGGGTGGGGTTAGGGTTAGGCATAGGGTTAGGATTAGGTATAGGGTTCGGGTTAATCATAGGGTTAGGGGTTAGGGATGGGTTTAGGGTTAGGCATAGGGTTAGGATTAGGCATAGGGTTGGGATTAGCCTACAGTTAGGGTCCTTATATTTATTTAATTTTTATTTTTAGATATCTATTGTATAGTACACCACATCACCACTAGGTGTGCTCACCGCATTTTTAGAGATGCAGCGCAGCCGAAAAGAAAAAGATCCCAAATTTGGAATCCGCAGCCAAAAGTTCAGTTTGAAGGTAATTATGGGCTTGTAATTAAATAGGGGCCAATGTGTTTGATCCACCTTGATATTACCAGTAAGAGGAACTCTAACAAAGGACTCGTGGATACTCTGTTCATGGAGTTTTCCTATATGGTTTACATTCAAATTAATGGGAACCCCTGATTTAATACATAAGGACCAAGCTGGCTTCCCCATAGGCAAACTGCACATAATATTAGGAGGACATTGAATGTAATACACTTAGCACTCCGAGATAGAACTCTGCTTTGTGTTTTGGCCTTGGATATTGAGAAGGCCGATGATACAGTGGAATGGCCTTATCTGTATACAACCCTGACTAAATTTGGATTTAAGGGACGATTCATTAATTTGATCCAGTCTTTGTATCATTCACCAAAGGCCAACCTCAAGCTACCAGGGAACAACTATGGTAATATCAATATCCAGAGGGAGACCAGACAGGGATGCCCCTTATCCCCATTGCTGTTTGCACTGGCCATTGAGCCTTTGGCCTAAGCTATAAGATGTAAACCAGAAATGTCGGGTCTTAAGGTGGGCCACCATCAACTTAAATGCTCATTATTTGCAGATGACCTCCTGAGCACACTAACAAACCCTAAAATCTCTATAGTGAACTTAATGTCCAGCCTTACGGATTTTGGTGCAATTTCGGGCATTAAGTGTTGGGATTTCCCTAACAGAATTAGAAGAACTGAAAACTTTAACATAGTTTCACATGGCAGCGTCAATCTATTAAATATGGTTAAAATTACATTTATCCTGGACTGGGTGCATTACCACAGATAGAATGAACATATTGCCAAAAATCTTCTACTTATTCAAAACTTTAAAATTTTTAGTTGATATGAAGGAAATAGATAAACTGCAAAATTAAGTATTTAAATTCATTTGGGGTAATAGACCCTCGAGGACAGCTAAGAGAACAATGTATAGACACAGAACACAAGGGGGCTTTCTTGCCAGAATCTTTGGTTGTATTATAGGTCGGCACAGCTAGCGTTTGTCCCGATTGCTCATTAGATCAAACTTCAACCTTTAATAGTCTTTGTGGAGAATTGGCAACTGAAGCCCCATACATGAGACTCATTACTATGGGACCCGAACTTATAGTACGCTAAATAGCTTTACCCCCAATCCTATGATTAAACTAACCTTATCTACTTGGGCCTGGGCTACAGCTCGGCAGCATTTTATCCCGCCTCTTTCACTTCACTATTTTTTTAAGTAATTTCCTTCTTTTGATGTCAACCTCAGAGCGGAATCCAAACAATGGTGGCTTTCTAGTGCATTAAATAGAGCAGGCACTTGGTACGATTCAGACAAGCTGATTTCCCATAAACAACTAATCCCCCAACACCGTATTCCTCCAAGGGAGCTATGGAACTATAGAAAGTTCAGACAATGGCCTGCATCCCTGACAAGAGAAACCGCGCCTCCAAAGTCTACCTGGCTTTTGGTGATATGTAAAGACTTACCTTCCATTAAGGGAACACTAGGCTCCATGTATTCTGTTTTTAATGACCCTAAACTTCTTTAAAAAACCTCCATCTTGATTGTATACTTTCAATAAATTAAATATCTTTCAAATATCTTTCACCTGTCCTTTGAAAAGTGAATATCTATCATGATTTATATATTTTTAGTCTCAATGTGTCCTTATAGGTGATTTATATTTTCCCACTTTTCCTTAAAAGCTCTTAAGATCTATGTGTAATAGATGAGCATTTATTGGATTTGACTGTTTATACAAGTTTGAGTAACTCTTAATATCAAGTGCTGAGAGAAATATTATCGGGGATATTGAACTTATCACATATATAGTTGTGAGCATGCGAGTTGTTGCTAACACTTGCGGGCTCACGTAGCGGGCTGTGGCCCTCGCAAAGCGAGGGCAGTGGGCGAGGGCCTCAGTTGCTGGCAAGGAGCGCCGAAGGCGCTCCATGCGAGCAGCTGTGACCCTCACAAACTTAACGTCGCAACGCAAACAACACACCAATTACGACCCTTGCAAACTTTTACTAGCAACGCAAACAACATACGACACACAATAACACACATTACGACCTCGCAACACTCGGACGCAACTCGCGAACATTACAAAATTCAAAACACAATACATACACACAGCACATACATAAAAAACTTACCTACACAAACAGGAAGCACCCAGGACCTCAAAAAACCAACTTACACCTTCATTTCACTCAAAAAAAAAGAGTTTACACACTAAAAAATTTCATAAGCGACAAAAAAAATGGCCGCTGAGCAAAACGAAAACGAGGCTACACACGCAAACACCATACGAGACACGTTAGCACACATTACGACCTCGCAAAAATCGTACGCAACACGCCGACATACAAACATTTCAAACACAATAAATACACACAACACACACATAAAAAGCTTACCTACAGCAAGAGGAACCATCCAGCACCTAAAAAAAGCAAGTTACACCTTCATTTAATTAAAAATAAAACACTTTAGACACTAATAAAATCGCTAAGCGAGAGAAAAAATGGCCGACGAACAAAACGAAAACGAGGCTACAGCACTCTCAACACGCAAAACACCACAACACACTCGCAAAACACCACAAGAAAAATTTGCAAAACACCACGAAGCATCTACGGATAATCTGCAAAGACGCATACCACAGATAACCCGCCATTTTACGCCAATGCGGAAGTACACCACTACGCTAACGGTTTCGTCTTGCGCACGCACACTATTACACTGCACACATTCATCACGCTTACACAGCAGCTCCACACCACTAATGCTGCAGCAACATGAAAACACATTGACAGCTCTTCAACACAATGCTTCAAAATAGGTAAAGTATATTCATTTATTAATGTATTATATATTTCATTATTACACACCAAACAGCATTAGCTCACTTACGATTTCATTGCCGTCATTTTTTGACGGGCAATTCGCTAGTTTAATAATAATAGGCTTAAGTACTTTACAATACTTTGTTTTCAATATAATATGGCCTTGGATGCTCATAATGGTATTTAAAAACTATTATACACACTTTTAATGCTTGTATGCAAGCAAGCTACACGTTATTGGGGAATTCACAATATTAGGTTTTCACTGAAAATATGAATTTAAACATGTAGTCAATAAATGTAACTTTATATCTATTAAATAGTTCTTACGTTAATGAATCGTGTGTCAAGTTTTTTTTTATAATCTCCCTTTCTATGAACTGGGACTCAATACTCATTTCAAATGTTTCTCACATAATAATTAATATAGGTTTGATGATTTTTACTTTATTCACTGGTAATACACTTCACCAGTATTAATTAACAAATTAATAACACAGTATATGTTGATCATAATTATTTTGCTATTATATGAAATTACTTACCGTATCTTTATCTAAAAATTTATTAATGTATATAATTGATTAGAGATTACATGAAATAATTTCCTTTACTTCACCACATATAGAAAGCACTGTCTATTTTGTCACATTTTGGATTTATTGTCATGTTTGTCTATACACTATTGATACATATAAGTGGAATTCTGTTCATGGCACAATTTTACAGATAAATTAATTCATCATTCTCTATTTTTTCATTAAGTGGATAAGCTCCTTATTTAGAGAGAGATGAGACTGATTATGTGACCCAAACACAAATGTGGATATATTTGTTTATAAAATATATATGCACATTTAACTTATATTTATTAAAGCTATATGCTTATTAAGATCTTGATAAATATAAATGCATATAATCATATACCCCTCATGTGTATGATTTCCATTACTTTGTTTGTTGCCCAATCATGTATTTATTTAATATTTTATACATTGTATGCTCCAATCTAGGTGTTCTGCTGCAATGCGATTAAATAATAAACACCTTGGCCCTCATTCAATTGCAATTTGGCCAATTGAATAGGGCTCTAAATAAGCACAGAGCATATTTTTTTTAAAGAAGTTTTTAGTTAGTGAAAACCTTGCTTTTGGATAGATGCTTACTAACTAAAGTTAGAAGTATCTGACCTTTAAATGTGCATATGATATATTCAGATACCAAAATTCCAGTTTCCAACAATTTACCATTTATCTATAAAGGGGAGATATTTCCTTTGTATGTGTTTTTAATTTAGTTTTATCCTGTATATGCGTCGCTGTCTACCATATGGTATAATAAAATGTATTTTTGTAAATATGTAAGATAATATTTTTCCCCATATTTTCTGAGTGAATATTAATCAGTGTTAAGCACTTTTGTGGGAGCTAATAACTCCTTTCAGGTTGACTACAAATGACCCTAAACTAGGCCAAAAGCAACATAGCCTATCAATTTTATAATATATATAGGAAAGTCTGGTGGTGCTTTAGGAGGGCTGGCGAGGCCGGAGGAACCGAGATTGCTATGAGAGCTGTTCAACTCTTTTGCTATTTTGGATGGTAAGTACGCCAGATGATTCCCTTTGTTTCTTTTTCCCCTTTTTTCGTTTTACTTTTTTACATTCCCCTGTTTTCCCTAATTTCATTTTACTCCACTAGACGATTTGAGTAATAAGTTAATTTATAAATAAAAAAATAAAAAAATGAAGACAAACTAAACCAGATAGGTCTAAGACTCTATTTAATCTTCCAATCGTCACAGCCTAGTGATGAACAATTGCTTATTTTAGTTTTGTTATCCTTTTATTTCTTGTATTATTATGTTCTCCTAGTTATGACCGGACAGCTGGAAATTGTTTATATGTTTGGAAAATTATCTTGGAAATGTTTGTGTGCTACAAAAACCTTATATATTTGTGTGACCTTCTGTATCAGGTCATGTTGTATTAATCACTAATAAAAAAAGATTGATAAAAAAAATTAATGGGAACAAAATTATAATTTGTTGCAGTTAAGACATCCATAGGACTCACTGGCACCCTTTTCACTGTAACATATCAGGACAGAGATGGAGAAAACAATCCCTTGTTGTTTCATTTTAATTTATTTCTTCTGCACTATAGAAAACCTTTGCAAAAAGCCTCGGTCTCCTGAAAATTAATTACGGTACTTCCCCAGTCCAGTTAGGGAGCTCTTCTGAGTCATCGGTTACTCCATCTACTGGTTGTAACTAATAATAGCTAAAATAATCCAGCAAGAGGTCCTGAGATTGTTGGAAAAGTTGATTATACAGTGATTACAGAATTGTTATCAATGTGGATTTGTCTTTTTAAAAAGCATGACAGCAAATATGAGGCTTTCAGGTCTCTTGAATTGTCAGTTGACTCATTTAGGGGTATGTAATGTAGCCATATACAGCCATATTACCCTAAGCAAGACAGTGCTTACCAAGCAGTTCTCGGAAAGCTGCAAATGCTATTTTTTTATTACCAATTTTCACAAAAGCACTTAACAGACTTTGCAAAGCTTATTTAATTTTGTCTTATATTGACTTAGACGTGGGCATAGTGAAGATGAATTCTAGTTTAGTAGACGGGTAAAAGAGCAAATGTGGAGAATGTTACTCAAAGTTAGGTAATAAAAAACAATATACATATACTAGGAAATGGCCCGTCAAAAATGACGAGAATAAAATTGTAAGGCTGGCAATGCTGTTTGCCACACAATGCAAGGCTTTTGCTCCTCTGAGCACCTTCTGCGCTCATAGCAAGACCTGCGCTGAGCGCCTTCGGCACTCATCGTGGGGATAGCAATGAGTGCCTTTGGCGCTCATTGCAATCCTCTCCTGCTTGCGGTGCTTATCGCGAGCCGCGTGCTTATCGTGTGGCTCTCATTGCAAACCTTTCCTCCCGCCTACTGTACGGGCCGCTCATTGAAGGGTTCGTTAACTTGCAAGTTTTGTCCTTGGGAATGCCATGTGTCTCTTTCCATCCCCCCGCCCCCATCATTTCCCTGTTTGTTTCTCCTCTGCTGAATGTTTGCGTGGCGTTGTTCATGTAAGTGTTACTGACTTTGCCGTCGTGCGTGCCTGGCATTGGTGAGCCTCGTTTTCATCCTGTTTCAGTTTTTTTACGTTTTTCGTCTATTATTTTCCTTGCTTAGCCGATTTTCGATTGACAAAAAACGGCAAATATGGCTCAAATTTGCTTGCAACCTCTCTCCCAGGCTTCCTGGCTCTCCCCTTGTGCTGTGTGTGAGTGTGTAAGTTAATTTGAGGCATATTTGTGTGCTTTTCCAGTTCAATGGTTCGGCCGTTACATTCGTATTTTTGCGAGCCCCACAGTCCATCTACGTGCTTCGAGTCCTAAGTCATAAGGGCCGTAATTTTGCATCCGTCGCTAAGTCCGGGGGGCTCTCGATGAGGCCTTATTGCAGCTAAGCTCCGCGTGTCTCGGGATGAGTGCCACCTAAGTCCAGCGTGTCTCCACCCCTGCTGCAGCTGAAGTCCCGCATGCTTCAACTGCTCGCCTCGCAGTGCAATGAGCACTTTTGGCGCTCATTGCAGCCTAAGTCCTGCATGCCTCAATGCCTCAACTGCTTGCCTTGCGAGGCTCGCAAAGCGTGACGACAACTCACAGTATGACAACTGTATAGGTGATATATACTAGGAAACTGCCTGTGAAAAATTACGTGAAACAAATTGTAAGGCTGGCAATGCTGTGTGCCATACAATGTGAGGCTTTTGCTCCTCTGAACACCTGCTTTGGTTTTATTTTCAAAGTCCTGCATGCCTGGCGTTGTTACTGTAACTGTTACTATTTTCGCTATTGTGTATTTTCTAAGCCCTACGTACGTGGAGTTGCTGAGCCTCGCTTTCATATATATATATATATAGTTGAATAATCAGAGTATTGCAGTGAATAGTGATACTTTTTTTTATTGGACAAACGTATTCATAATAAAGTGACAAGCTTTATTCATCAAATATATATATATATATATATATATATATATATATATATATATATATATACTGTATATATATATATATATATATATATATATATATATATATATATATATATATATACATATATATAAACACAATCAAGTCCAGTGCTACTTAATTACCCATGTATATATAGACAGGGATGGAGAAAAATATCTAAAATTTAGGAGCCAGAAAATTTTATAGAAGCCAATCTAATCAGGCTGTCTTTTAAATATAAAAAAAAAACAACAACATGTATGAATAAATAAACTGCAAACCTTACAAATAACCAAAAGTATGAGATACAAAATACAAAACCATATAGCACAAACATTCAGATATCTCCATACACTGCATTGCTTACAGTTCTTGTGTATACTATTTTTTTAGGTGTACAAACAAAATATATTGACAAATTAAAGTCCAAAATAATCTAACTTAGATAGATAGATAGATAGATAGATAGATAGATAGATAGATAGATAGATAGATAGATAGATAGACAGGCAGATAGATAGACAGGCAGATAGATGTGCCTACAAATACATTGTACAATGCACGTACTTTTCAGATATATGCACTGGAGGAGTGGACTCCTAGATCCTTCTGCGCATGTGCAAGACACAGATAGAGGGAGAGAGAGAGACACACACACAGACCAGATACAGACACACAGTCACACAGAGGAACAGTAGAGATCAGACAGTGATAGATAGGAATACAGGAATATAGATATAATAAGAGATATAAATAACCCTTTTAGAGTGGGTGAGTAGTTCTGCAGAAGTAACTGTGCAAGGAGATATAGAGGCATCAACTAAGAGACTGATGGAGTAAAAGCCTGAAGGAGAGAATAGAATAGGTATAGAGAGACTGGGGCTGGCATAGGGCAGGGGGGAGGTGCCAGGGATAAAGAGGGAATAGTGAAACTGAGGGAGAGACATAAGAAAGGGGCAAAAAAGGAGGTGTGTGAGATAGAAACTTCTTGAGAAGGATTATCTTGAGATATCCTGCTGAAAGATATCCAGAGAGATAACTGGGAGTACCTACCTACTTGTAGAAGTGATCTGAGAGAAACTTACTGAAAGGACTGCCTGAGAGAGAACTTACCTGGGACAACATGATCTGAGAGAAACGGAATGAAAAACTGCCTGAGAGAGCACCCACCTAGGAGAGCGATTTCTGACTTAAGACTATATGAGAAATAATTATCTGAAAGCACTTTTCTTAAAGCCTGAGAGAAAATATCTGCGAGATAATAATTTTTACATTTTGTTCTTATATTGCGATTTTAATCCTCAAAAAGATCTTATAAATAACATTTTTGAGAGAAATATCTGAGAGGTGAACCTGCTTAAGAGTGAATTATATCGCAGAGCACTGTGTGACTGCCAAGGAAAGACATCTCTGAGAGATACTTATCTGAGGAACATTTTTTGAGAGGTGAACCTAACTGAGAGAGAATTACCTGAGGACCTACCTGAGAAAGAATCTTCTGATGATCTTGAAAGGAAGATTTTCCTGAGGGAGCACATACCTACCTGCATTGTGACCCCTGTGATAGGGTTCTAGTTCCCAAGGATCTGTCCAGAAAACACCTGTCTGAGACATTCTGTCTGAAGGTAGATCAGCTTGAGAGATAGCTTGACTAACAAAGGACCCATCCCAGAGTCATTCAGAAGAGAAAGGTAAGGAAGTGCTGAGCGTGTGTTAAATATAAGGCTTTATGTAGCTACATGTACCATGTCTGGAGAAGGTAAAAACACAAAGTGATGATTTGGGGGATATTACCAGGTACTCTGTAATGGTTTGGTTTTGGTACTCATTGATGGGGTGTATAGTAATGATTTGAGTACTTAGAGTATTTTGATTGTGCACAACTGCCTATGCTGGGTATCAGATGTCTTCTGATGTAGTTTATTCATTTAGAGGTATCTTGGGTGGATGTTGTTTTATGTACAGGCTATTTGTTTTAGTTTAATTGCTTCTTTGTAAAAGTACTTTTTTCTGATTTTTTTTAATTATATAAAGTTTAATTTGAATGGGGAATAATTACAATAAACATTGTGTTTTGTGTAGTGTCAGTCAGAAGTACTCAGTGGATGGTGGTGGTTAGCATGAGAACTACTGCATTTTGTTAAAGGAACTCACCAAAATCAAGTTGTTTTTTGGTTATTTGTAAAGTGCATGAAAAGCCAGCTGTACATTGTATTAGCCATTTTTATAAATTACTGAGAAATACACATTATGTGGGTTGCATTTGCATTACACAAAACACAAATGTTTATTGTAATTGTTTCCCTTCAAATTAAGCTTTATATAATAAAAAATCAGAAAAAATGTCATTTACATAGAAGCAATTAAACTAAAACAAATAGCCTGTACATAAAATAACATCCACTTGAATACTAATAATCATCCAGTTTTATGTGCTAATTAGAATTTCAGTATGCTTGTCTGTCACTAAGATAAAAAAACAATACCCTCCAATTTTGGCTAGAACTGCTTTACTGTACACGGCCTTACTAACTACAAGAAGATAATTCAAGCAACAGATCTAGTAGGAATTACATGTTGCCATATGCAGAATAAAGCAAAAAGATTCATCATTAGTGAGATAAGACCACCAGAAAAAAAATATGTCTTGAGTTGGAGAGTAAAATATGTATAGCCAATTTGTTCAAGATTTAACTTTACAGAAAAAAAATCATTTAAAAGGTAATTTAAAGTAAAAATCTCAGTTCAGAAATGGCAAGGAAAATACTATAAAAAAATTGAAGCATGCCTGGGATTCCTATCTGGGCATAGACGTTTAGTGATCACGGGTGATTATTTCATTGTATAGGGCAGTGACGGGCAACCTGTTTCCTATTTGGCCCGAGTCCTCACAGTGCTTTAAATCTTAGTATTTTACCCAAAGCAAAATGGTAAAATTGCTGTAGGAAAGGAATTAAACAGCGATATAGTTAATGAGGAGAAGTATTTAGGAGTACAATTGGATATTGTTTTCTAGTTTTAAAAGTATGTAATGTACATTGTATTGTTGAAGAGGGACACAATACCATATTCCAGAGAAAGGGCTGGGGGGCACGTGGGAAGTCTGAAAGCTGCATGAAAGCCCCCGGGCCACCTGTTGCCCACCCCTGATGTGGGGCATTAATTACCAGCAATTCAGGGTAGGCCTAGATGGTCAGTATGTGCAACTTATTACAAATACACAGTGAAAGGTGGTTTTGTGTAATAGAGACCTACAGATGGGAAGTTACTGGTAAATTATGACTTTACCACAAGTTATCGATTTCGGCAGTTAACGAAAGGTAATTAGTTTAGGGTTTAAAAATTATAGATAAATAATAGTATTATACTAAGTTTAAAAGTCATTTACAGGGAAAGTGATTACATACAAGAGGGTTGTTACTTCTATCTTAAAACAATTTGGAAATTCAGGTAAATATACTTGCACAAGAAGCACCATTTTGTCATTAATATTTTATGCTACCTGTTTATAAATATGCCTCTTAGTCACAGATAGCCTAACTTAGCCTAACCCTAAACCCCTAACCCCCTACACCCCTTCCTGACCCTAACCCTGTAAACCTAACCCAAAAACCCCTAACCACTTACTGGCCACAAGTCGACAGCTTCCTCGGCGCAGGGCTGTGCAGCATGCGTGCGTGCACATAACAGATGCACGTGCACGTGTGGTAGCATAAAATAGGAAAGCACCACATAGTCTTATTCACAGTAATTACTTTATTTGTATCTATCACACTTTCTGTAAAACAGTAATTTTGCACATTACTTATAAATAATAAGCCATCCAACTTCAAATCATGACATTTTGTTCTTGCATTTTTCTTTTTCTGGAAGACACTTCCTGCAGTGTATTGAATCATTTGATATATTTGAAGGTGTGTGACCCTTCTCCCTTTTGCTCTCTACTCTACTGGTTACCAAACCTCCCCTCAAGACCCACCAGACATGCCATGATTTAGGTCAATCACTGTTTGAACAAGGGTAAGGTAACTAGTATCCGACAGACAGTGGAGTCTCAAATTGCTTCACCTGTGTAAACTACACAGTATTTGACCTAAATCATTGTCTGTTAAGTTTTCAGGAGAGGTTTGGGAACCACTGCTCTAATCTATACATATTAACAACCTTATTAAATTGAGATTTGGCCAATTGAATAGGGCTCTATATAAGCACATAGAATATTGTTTGTA
This sequence comes from Discoglossus pictus, assembly GCA_027410445.1. Taxonomy (NCBI): domain Eukaryota; kingdom Metazoa; phylum Chordata; class Amphibia; order Anura; family Alytidae; genus Discoglossus; species Discoglossus pictus. The sequence goes on along the minus strand of CM050168.1, from coordinate 110,516,578 downwards.
CAGAAGTTTTTAGTTAGTGAAGACCTTGCTTTTGGATAGAAGTTCACTAACTAAAAACTTCTGTAACAAAATATGCTCTGTGCTTATATAGAGTCCTATTCAATTGGCCGAATCGCAATTTAATAAGGCTGTGTATCTTCAGAACTGGACATATTGTATTGTTAGGTAAGAAACTGACTTTAAAAGGGACAGTTTGAGATAGTGAATTGTATCCCTGCCTGCTGGCCTGAAAACAGGGTCAAACCATTTGAAGAAATTAAAACTGCCAAGTAAATTGAAAAAAATTAAATTAGGAAATGGAGTGTAAAATAATTTTGATGTGGGATACTGAGCAGAGTACTCAATCTACACACCACTGGGAGGTAAACTCAGACATCCTCCCGGTGGACAAACCCAGGAACACACCAGTGCCTGGAACAGGACAAGTGGGGAAAGCACTATGTACATTTCATTTTAAGCACAAATACAGGGCTCTCCAATTTTTTGCAATGTGTTAAAATTGTTTTTGCCTTGTACTTAACCCTTGTATAGCGCTACAGAATATGTTGGCACATTACAAATAAAGGATAATAATAGAAGTGCTTGTGATCCCGAGCGTGGCTCGGGGTTGCCGCTTTAGGTAATGAAAATTAACCCAGAGCCACGCTTGGGATTACCACTAAGGTGGTTAATAAAATTGTTTGCATGAAAAAATTTAACGGAAACAGTTAAACCGTTAGCATGGAGTTTGCTAAATGTCTTGCTTTTGCAGAGTTTTCCCTCAATGTTGACACCCCCTGAAATTCCCAGGGAAAATTAGCATACATTATATAATGTATCATTTTGGCCTGGGGATTGTGCAGGCATGCCCAGTTAGCAACTGAAGTCTTCCCTACTGTGGCAAGTCACATGATTTCAGACACTTTCCTTTCCTTTAGCCAATCGGCAGCTTTTATATCGGGTACATTTTTTTAATATGCGCAGTGCCATTGCTGAGGGGGTCTACATCACCCCCAGCACATTTTTTTATTTTTAAATGTTTAAAGTTGCTCTTTCAGATGCACACTATTTAAATAATTGTGTTCCAAGTTCCTTCAATACATTAAATTAAACACTCGTAATATACATAGCTCTTGTGGATAAAAGCTGTCTCATTCCTCTCCGTCTTCTGGTCTGTCTTCCAGTACCCTTCCGTATACAGATAGCATTAAAAGCTCACTTGATTTTTTGCCTTTCGGCAAGATCCCATAAATCTGAAGAAGCTAATGAAATGTCACAGAATCAGTATACAAGGGTACTTAAAATACTGTATATACCCTGACAAAGGAAGTTGGGAAGGCACTGCTATGCACACAAATAAAACTGTTTGTATTTCAACTTCATAGTAAGTATTTACAAGCAGCATGTAAAATGCATAAATATATTTTTAGATAAGCAAATTGACTTGCTTTGTGTGTATATCAGGTAGGCTAGGGCTTAGTGCTTCCCTCACACAATGTCTTTCTGTCTTCCAAGATTTTTATTGGAGCACAAAATATTGCTTTGGTGAATGACTTATTTTTTGCATAAAACCAAGCATAGTTCATAGATGAGAGGTCATAAACTAACCTAAACTCTTTGTGAAATGTTACAATCTGGAAATTGGGTGGATCTAAAAGTTCTCCCTACTTTCTCTAATACACATTTGATAGTATGTTTTAAATAAATCAGCTCACTGTATACAAAAACACATGTATTCAGATTATCTGCTGTCCAGAAGTACTTACTATTTTGCTGAACAGAAATACAGTAGCCCATACACATTTATGTGTTTAGTGAATAGTACACAGAAAGGCTCTAGATGTGGTTACAGATAAAATATATACATTGGGGTAATATTGCTTGCATATATACAATATTTTTCTAAAGAGAATTACAGTTCTATTGTTAATTCCTGTGGTTTGTCTCCTGTTCTGACAGGTGTTTGCAGGGATCCCACGCGTGCCTGTGTTCATTGAGCCATGTGAGGCTTATACTGAGAGTCTGTTGACTATTTCCACCCATCAGAGGATACCAGCCCAGAAGAGAGGAGGCGACCTTCCAGATCTCACATGAAATGTTGTTAATTGATACAGACATGGGAACTAAAGATGGCAGCTTATGTGCAGAATCTCCTGCACTCTATCACAACTTTCCAGATCCGTTCACCCCTCCACCACCACCACCACCACCACCTCCCCCAAACTTGGCCCACTCTGATCCCCCCTTAAGGCTGTTTCAAAAGCTTGATACCAAGCGCCAGTCCCGTCTGAGGAATTTCAACTGGGAAGCCATCCCTCTGGAAAGAGTGAGGGGTCACCCTAGTTTATGGAGCCCGGAAAACTTTCAGGGGGAGCTGCAGATAGACACTCAAAGAATGGAGGAGCTATTTGGGAAACAAGAAAAAGTTATCCAGAGGAAATCATATCATCAACAAAGGTCCTTGTCAGTGGGGGACGCCCAGACCAACAAGGTAAGAACCTAAAACACAAAGAGTTATACTATTTAGAGCGTCAAACACTTATTGTCATACTATTAAAAGCCTCCAACAATTACTATCCTACTAAGAGCCTCAAACACAATGCATCCTACTAATAAGAACCTCAGATATGCACTATCCTACTAACAAGAGCCTTGAACATACACTGCCTTACTAATAAGAGCTTTCACACATATGTATTGATTTACTAACATTAGCATCTAAACAAATACAATCAATCTGCAACCTCAAACTTAACCTTAGTAAAAAAAAAATAGACAATCTGACTATTGTGCATGGGATCACAGTACCACTTAAAACCAGGGTCAGCTGACAAAGTATTTAGAAAAATAGCATATATTTATATAATGTAATCAGGATTTGGAGAAACTGGAACATATCCCTGGCTTCACTCTTCTCCTGGTAATTATGTTTTATTTTATTCTCTTTTTTATCTGCCTTCTTATGCCTTTGCATGTTTCTGTAACTTAATCTGTACAAAACTGTCTAAACTCATAATGTGTATTGTATTACACTGTATTTACACAATCCTTTGTGATGTATACCCAGTTTATTGTGTGTATCCTTATGTGTTTTCTGTTTTGTGTATTTTACTGTTTGAGGGAGGACTAGCAGTGGCAGTCCTGTTGCAAAATAATTTGTGCCCCTTTCAATTTCTCTATGGTAGGTGCCTGTATGGGTTAATAAAAAAGCAAAACATATATGTAGGTGATCAGATCCCAACCTTGAATGACCATTTCTTTAAAATAATAACACTTCCCACCAAATAAACTAATAGACCCCCTACTCCAGGTAGAAGAGGGCTACTACCCCATTGTGGACACCTGTGAATTGCACCTGCTGCACCGACAGAAGCTCCGCCTCTGCTTTGGAAACCACATGCAGAGAGATGTGACACAGTGAAATCAGACTCCTGCACTGACCCTCATGACATTAACAGATCTTCACAACTTCCTTAAAAAGAGTCTGAATGATACATTGTTCGAAACTTCACTGTAAAAGGAGCAAATTAAAAGTTGTGTGGGAGTGTAGAGTGGGTGCTTTGAGTTTATTATCAGCATAACAGATGCACCATCAGCCTTGTCTGTGCAAGTTTGGGAGGGGGGAATGAGTGCATTGTACTGCAGGTCAGACAGCACTGTACTGCAGGCTACACCGCAGTGTACTGAGTAAAATAGCATTGTACTGCAGATAAGAGACTATTGTGCTGTGAGTCACAGAGTACTGTACACAGATGAGACAATAATGTACTGTGAGCCAAAATGTTAATTGCTGGTCAGGCAGCAAAGATAACAGTACTGCGGGTCAGACAGCACAATTCTATAAATCAGAAAACACTGTACTGTGGGCCACACAGCACTATTCTGTGAGTCAGAATACACTGTACTGAGGGTCAGACAGTACTATTCTGTGAGTCAGAAAACACTGTACTGAGGGTCAGACAGTACTATTCTGTGAGTCAGAAAACACTGTACTGTGGGTCAGACAGCACTATTCTATGAGTCAGAAAACTCTGTACTTTGGGTCAGACAGCACAGTTCTATGAGTCAGAAAACACTGTACTGCCAGTCAGACAGCCCTATTCTGTAAGTCAGAAATCTCTGAACTTTGGGCCATGCAGCACTATTCTGTGAGTCAGAAAACAATACTGCGGGTCAGAAAGCAATATTCTGTGAGTCAGAAAACATTGTATTGTGGATGAGACAGCACTATTCTATGAGTCAGAAAACACTGTACTGTGGGTCAGACAGCACTATTCTATGAGTCAGAAAACACTGTACTGTGGGTCAGACAGCACTATTCTGTGAGTCAGAAAACACTGTACTGAGGGTCAGACAGTACTATTCTGTGAGTCAGAAAACATAAATACTGAGGGTCAGACAGCACTATTCTGTGAGTCATAAAAAACTATACTGCGGGTCAGACAGCACTATTCTGTGAGTCCGAAAAAACTATACTTTGGGTTAGACAGCACTATTCTGTGAGTCAGAAAACACTGCACTTTGGATTAGACAGCACTTTACTGTGAGTTAAAAATATTATATTTCTGTCAGATAGCAACGGATTGTGATCCAAAGAAAATTGCAGCAAGCAAAAGGAGCTCTGTACTGCAGGTCAGACATCAGTACAGAAGAATTCTGTGGGTGAGAGAGCACTGGGTGTGGGTCAAAGCATAACAGGTCCCTCTAGTGTAGGAGGCCCCGCACACATATGGGGTGGAGCAGTAGTCCTCATGGGGTGTAAATAATTATCATAAACGTTCTATGTAAATCCCCAGTATTCTTCAAATCTCTTACTATGCTTCCAGTGGAAGTCATTGCCACTTCTATTTTTCCCTTTCCTTTATTTAAAGTTGTTCTTATACAAATTAACGTCTTCTGACAGACTTTAAATCAGACCTGTTTTCTCTTTTTCTAAAAACTTTATTTAATAATCTAATGTAATTAAATATTTCAGTCATATCTACCCTCTACTTCTCCAAGAATGTTATGGTAGCCACAATATCATGAATTTAAGTATTGCTACCAAATCTGCATTGCCTCTAAGAAATATATTCATGACTTCTATTCAGAGGGAGATGAAGGGTTTGGATCCATTGTTCTGGAAAGCCCAGTATGTTTATGCCATTCTAGAAGATGCAGGTTTTGATGTTTCTGGGGGTGGGACAGGTTTGTGGTATAGACTAATTGAGAATGTTATGCTTAGCGTGAAAGGATGTTTTGGAAGGGGGAGCTTTTTAATAGACAGGCTGGTACAGGCTGATCAGGGCAGGCTGGTACATGAACATCTGGGTTGGGTGGTAGAGGCCAAGTCTGCAGGTGTGACTTTTATCTTATCGCTGTGTTTGAATTTCTCTTAATTGTTTGTTCTAGGTTTTCTTGCTGGATTCAAGGAGAAACATGAATATTTGTATTTTCCTGAAACAGTTTAAAAGGTAATTATCCTGAACTATTCACTCATATTATTTTTTTTTTATTTGTTTATTCTCTTAACAGGAATTTCCCATTAAAAGACAACATTCATTATTATTTCTTCCCTTAAGCATTTAACCATTCACCATCTTCATTCAGTTACCGTAACTGGAATGAGTGAACTCTAGGGCCCTCATTCAATTGCAATTTGGCCAATTGAATAGGCCTCTAAATAAGCACATAACATATTTTTTTTAAAGAAGTTTTTAGTTAGTAAGAATCTATCCAAAAGCAAGGTTTTCACTAACTAAAAACTTCTTTAAAAAAAATATGTTATGTGCTTATTTAGAGGCCTATTCAATTGGCCAAATCGCAATTGAATGAGGGCCTAGGACAAGGCAAATACAAATAAACAAATATTATGGCAGTTGGTTGTTATTAAAAATTGGAAGTGTTAGATAACTAAGCTTGAAAGATACGTAATTTAAGAATAAAATACCTATTAAAAAAAACGTCTCCCTTACATCAGGTGAATAATTAACGCTTATAGTGGGTGTGGAGGTAGAAAGAATATGTCCAGTTGGTATGAATAAGAATAATAACAAATATATTAATTGTTGTAAGCCTCTATGATTATGCTGATTCACACAACTAGTCATGCTGTTCGTGTTAATCACTCCCTACCTTCAGTGTCAATTTATCATGTGAGATAAAGGTGGTAGCAGAAAAGGAGGAACTTTTTCATGTAATTATTTGTAAAATACCTATTTTTCAAGCCCACTAATGAAAGATTTTCTTCTTTTTTTATAACAACCATTTGCAATTATATATATATATATATATATATATATATATATATATATATATATATACTTTTTATTTCTGCAATAAATACTTATTTTGAATATACAGGGAGCTTAGTACATTTTGTCATGCCTTTATTTACCCAGCTGTTATAAAAAGTTTTAAGGGTCATAGAATGTATTTCAATAAAAGTACCTTTTAATTTTATGGGACAAACAAACTTTACTAATGTACTAACCAAGATCTTACTTTGAAAATGTAATTTTTAGCACCTGCTCAGTTGAGATCTTTGAAAAATTTACAATTACTAAATTTAGTTTAAAAATGTAGAATAAGTAAAAAATTTACAGTTGAACTCTTTTTGAAAAAAAAAAAAAAATACTGAGTGAACTCTTTAAATGGGCTAAAAATATAAATGTTATAGTAAGTTATCAACTACAATTACATTTTCATAAAAAAGTCAATGCAATTTTTTTTTTTGCCATGGCCTTTACAAAATGACTTACTTTTTCTAACCTCTTCAGGCTTTGATTTAACCTGTATCATACATTTAAAGTAGGGTTATGGGGCATTAAATAGACACATAAAGGAGGAGGATTGCTCTCCTCACCAGGGGCCTCATTCAAACGCGATTTGGTCAATTGAATAGGGCTCTATATAAGCACAGAGCATATTTTTTTTACAGAAATTTTTCGTTAGTGAACTTCTATCCAAAAGCAAGGTCTTCACTAACTAAAAACTTCTGTAAAAAAATATGCTATGTGCTTATATAGAGCCCTATTCAACTGGCCAAATCGCATTTGAATGAGGCCCGAGGTCTGTTAAAGGTACACAGTCAGTGGAAACCTCTGTAAGTGAATACACTTTTTTAACATAACTGCCAAAATACAGATAATGTATTTTACAATCATCTCTCAAGGTCTATCCCTCCAATTTTGTAAAGAAAATGCAGAGTTTCTGGGTTACTTTAATGTATATTTATTATTATTATTATTAACTTTTATTTGTAGCGCGCCAACATATTCCGTAGCGCTATACAGGGGATAAAAACAAGGAAAATACAGTATTAACAACCTTACAAAAATGGAGGACCCTGTTTTGAGCTTAGAATCTTTGCAGAAAGTGCTTTTTCCCAAAGCATCCTAGAAGACTGAAAACTGAGACCTGGGTTTTTAGAAGTTTTAAAAAATAATATGCTCTTTACTTCATAATTGTTGCATCTCTTTAAATGACAATTTATATGCTCCTTTGAAGAATTACACTGGATAAAGGACAACATGTATTATAAACTAAAAAAATAACAATGTATTTTATTACCTTTTAAATGCAGTTATGTTGCAGTAGAAGCTAGCATTAAGTTTATGCTATTATGCTTCCAATGAACTGAATGCAGAGGAAACTTCTATCTGCTGAAATTCAAATGTGACAACTCAAAATGTTGTTTGGGCTAATAGAAAGCTTGTTTATTTACAAACATGCATCCTCCAGAAAAAGCTGCTAAAAGAAGCAGCTCGAAAATGGAAATGGAAATTCACATTAAATATAAATGCATAGTTTAATGTTTGAAGGCTGTGTTTTTTGTATTACTTTCCATAAACTTTTTGCCCCAATTAGTGGATCATAAGAGCATATAGTAAAGATGTGATTCTTTAACTTGACTGCCAATGTTTACAGAACAGGAATGTACTGAATAGGGACAGGAAGTGAATAGCAGTATTTTCAAAGAAAACTGATAGATTACATTCATTACAAGTAGTGAAATACTAAGGATTAATGATTGCACCGCTATGAAAAGCATTAGTATGGAATGCTGTGTTTTTCATCTGGGATTTTCCCTTTAATACCTAAAATAAATTATAAATGAAATGTTTACGTTTTCCCTTCTTTTCTCATTGATGCTGAACTTTAACAAAGGCCAGCAATGGAAAACACCCCCCACCACCCAGGCACTGAGAGAATTCTGTTTTCATGCTCATAGTGGGAGTGATTGGCACTAATGATGAGCCATATGGTTTTTACTGGAAGATAATGCTGACATATTGTAAAATGTTATTAGATCACTCATGCACATAATCAAATAACCAACGCTTTAGGCAACACAAAGTTATTTCGTCAACGCACCGAATGGTGTAAGAGAGTGTTTCAATCTCTCAGTGCATTGACTTTCATTCTAACTGGAACAAGTTGAATGCTGTTACCCTTTTTAATGTAGGAGATACAACATACACAGCCGGACCTGTCCTTTCCACAATTGTACAAAGGATCTATCAATAGATCACTGGGGCAATTAACTTTTGTTATTACACTACTGACATGTTCATGATATAAATACATATTGTGAAACAGTCCTTGTACCACAATATTGACATTTTAGGAAGCAGTAGAGAGCACTAGTGCTTCTTGATGTTTGCAAAAATTAGAGCAAACCGCTGATGAACTTCCAGAATAAGCAAAAATCTAAGGGGGTGATGCACACCCGAGGACAGACAATAAGTAGACCCTATGGGATTGCACTCACCTAGGATGTAATGTTTTGAGTATTAGCTTATTTTTGCCATCATAGAGCCGGCATCAACTGTAGAATATCACTGAAACTCTGATTCTGGATGGAGAACCCCTGAAATGCAAGGTAACCAGACCACAGACATATGTTTCAGCTTCTTAGCAGAGAGGTGCTGCTGGTTTTAATAGACATAATGAGCAATGGGTTAACATCTGTATTGCTCTATAAAAAGTTGCCAATTTTTAGAAAGTGTCTAATTAATTTTTTAGTATAAGGAACTCAAGGATTGTAACTGAGAAACACTTGATTAAAGTTATAGAAGAACATTGATTTGATTTTGTGGGTAGATATTGGGTAAAATACTTACCATCGTATATATGTTTTTCATGCTAATGGATCTGTGCCTATTTTATATTTTTATATATGAATTGTGATGACCTGAAAAAAATATCTAATTATAACATAGATTAATTTTGACCTTGATACCTATATAAAGTGCATAGGGTTTCCCCTTCGCTTGTAAAGAGGAGTAACAAAAAAATCTGTTTTGTTTGATATCTTAAAGCAGTTTCCATGAATTTCTCTCCACAGATCAGCTATGCAGATAGTTGAAGACATAAACATAGGCAATGTAGAAGCATACAGCTCGGAGAAACTGACTGAACTTCTCAAACATCTTCCAGAAAGAGAAGAGGTAGGAGTATATCAAATCATTTTAGTGGTAATCCGCAATGTGTTGGAGTGCACTGAGTTTGGGGTACTTTAACTGTAGAGCAATATGGACAATTGCCTGCCATTTCTCCTATCCCGTGGGGGCGGGGGGATTTCCTAATCATCGCAAGTATATCTCATGACATCTCCTCATTTACTATGCACTATTACCTATGGGGAAAATAGCACTTTTTATTTTATGTCACCTCACCTCATTAAATTCCCCCAATGTCTCTTTCTCTCTGAGCCCTTTCATCCATCCCTGTTCATCAATTTCCCTTGTGTTAACTGTTTCCCCTATCTAGCCCCATTGCACTTCTGTGTCTTCCTTTCTTAAAACCTCCATATCTTTTCTAATTTCAAGTTAAATTGATTCTGTTTGGGTTTACTGGATGAAATCATCAATATTAATAAAATTCAATCTGACCTTTCAGGTTAAACGTCTGAGATCATTTCAGGGAGACAGAGACAGGCTGGGTGAAGCAGATCTCTTCATGTTATTGCTGCTGGAGCTTCCAAGGTAGGCGGGATGGCATAGCCCTCATTGTTTGAATTTTGGCAACTTCTTCTTTTATACAGAATTCTGACTGAATACCAAAGGAGGAACCCTTGTAGGATATTCTTGTTGTCAGTTTTCTAATACTGATATTTTCCCTAGATATTTTTTTAGATTTGAAGATGGAAACAGAGGGCGCCTAGTGTAAAAGATAATAAAATGAATTTAAACAGATAATATAAATGGCAGAGGAGCATAGTGATGACAGTGTAATAAGGAGGCTACTTTAGATTAGAAGAACATCAAATGTGATGTGTTGAAGACAAATAAACGTTGTAAGGTCTTGAATAAAGGGTTTATATCAGTAACAGGCAACCTATTTCAACTAATATCATATGGCTCACGAGAGTAAGAGAGCCACACATTGGTTTCTAGCTTTTTCTAAATTGATAAAATCACTGTGGGGAAAAAGTGGAAGTGGATTAATCGTTAATAGAATTTAGATAATTAGGATATATGTTTTGGTGTGCAAGAGAGTGATTTGCCGGTTGTGGAGAGAGAAAATAGACTCTGTATTGATGAAGAGGGACTTGCTCTACCACTCTAGAGAACAGCATGGGAGCTGCATGAAAAGTGTCTGAGGGCCACTTGAAACACCAGAGCTGCCTGTTGCCCACCACTGGTTTATCCAGTCTGCAAGTAGATGGACCGACTTTGGGGTCTCTGTAGATTGCTTTGATGAGCCATGCACAATGTTGAATATAATGGTGCTTCTACTCCCCTATGCCAGATAGAGAAGAATCCTAAGTAACAAACTACTTAAAATTGTAAAATGTCAAAATAATTTTCTTGTACAAGTTTAAAGCTCTGTTCGCCTTATATGTTGCCAACCTTCACTGAGCCTAAGACAAAACAATGGACCAAGGTAGAGCAAAAAGGAGAATAAAAAAGGGGATGAGAGAAAGAGGCATAGTTTTCACAAGGAGCTTGGGGCATCAACATTGGTTTAGACACAGCATATACAGCCTTATTCTAATTCTAAGGGGCTCTATATAAGCACATAGCATTTTTTTACCGACGTTTTTAGTTAGTGAACTTCTATCCAAAAGCAAGGTCTTCACTAACTAAAAACTTCTGTAAAAGAAATATGCTATGTGCTTATATAGAGCCCTTTAGAATTGGCCGAATCGCAATTTAATAATGCTGATAGTGTTCAGCCACACAAATGTAGTGGCACCCCACAGAGGCATTTGGTCAGACAGCCCTGAGTTAGATGGAGTGAAAGAAAGGGAAGAGTGAGAGATAGGAGGACTTGGGAGACTTGGGACTTGGTTTGAAACTGGAAAAAGGATGATATTGATAGAAGAGCAATGGATGCAGGATGGAATAGAGGAATTACATATTGGAAACTGAAGGGAAAGTGTAAGAAAGGGCATCTGGTGGGTTGGGGAGTTAGAACAAAAAAGGGGTATGGAGAGTGAGAGAGTTGAAATATGGATACAGCAGAAATATAGGAAGCTCTCTTGCTTGCCACCACTTTATTTTCTGATTGCGCAGACTGTTTCTACTTATTGAGATGCTTTTGCTGATTTCACAGATATTATTACTACAACATACTTTTAATAACTGCTGTAATATTCAGAAATATAAAAAGCAAACAGGCAAAGAGGAACAAACTCTAAAGGAATATTGGTAGGAATATGCTATAAACCGCTAAATATAATTCATTGAAAGTGAGGAAATACAATTATTGTTGGAAACGCAGCTAAGCATGGGCAAGTTCTAATAATGGGAGATTTTAATTACCCTGAAATAAACTGGATAAATGAGACCAGCAGTTCAGAGAAAGAGAGCAGGTTCTTGAGTACAATCAGAGATCATTATCTGGCCCAGGTTATACAAGAACATGCTATAAATGAGTCTATCTTGGACTTAGTCATCACATATATAGTTGTCTTAATGCTATGTTAAAAGTTATGGGCTTACGCATGCCCAATGAGCGCCGAAGGCGCTCTTCGCAAGGCCCAAAAGTTATGAGTTTGACGAGGTCTGCAATGAGTGCTCATCGTGAGGTCTGTAAAGTAAAGGGGGTGGCGGAGAGGCCCGCTGAAGGCGTTTATCGTGAGGCTCGCAAGGTAGAACAGCTTCCCAGTTTCGGGCCGCCAATTGAATAGGAAATTAGATTGCAACCTCACTTATGGGCTTCCTGCCTCCACCCATAAGGGGGGGAAAGAGACACAGGGGAGGGAGGAGGGGGGGGGGAAGAGACACAGAGGAGAGTGGGGGGAAGAGAGACACAGGGGAGGGTGGGAGGGGGAAGAGACAAAGGGGAGGGGAGAAAAGAGACACAGGGAGGGAGATGGGGGGAGGGCAGGGAGAGGGGGGCAAAGAGACACGGGAGGGAGAGGGGGTAAAGAGACACTGTGAAGGGAGTGGGGGGAAAGAGATACAGGAGTGAGAGCATTTGTCTGTAACGCTCACAAAGTTACGGGCTTGGGCATGCTGCGACCTGCAGTGAGCAACGAAGACGCTCATTGTGGGGCCCGTGATAATCTCTGAAGGCGCTCATTGCAAGGCCCGCAAGTTAGGGGTGGGGGGGGAGGGAGAGCCTTGCATTGTGTGGCAAACAGCAGCATTTTTGACAGGCAAGTCTCTAGTTACAAATAATATTGATATAGTTACAAATATTGTATGGATAAAATAGAAAATGAAACATTAGTTACAAAGGAGAGTAATACTAATCCTAATGTGTTTTTTTTTTTTACTATATTAATGGGAAGAAGTCCAGGAAGGAAGCTATAGAAACATTATAATGTAAAACAGGCCATCTGATAACTAGTGACCAGGAAAAGGCACATGAGCTAAATAGGTTCTTTTTTTCGGTATACACAAGGGAGGTACTAGTGGTTGAGACACTGCAAAAAATGGGTCTACACTACCTTAACCAAATAATTGGTTAACGCAGGAAGAAATCCAAAAGAGGTTGGAAAACATAAATGTTAATAAAGCCCCAGTTTCTGATGGAATACATCCAAGGGTACTGAGAGAACTTGGCTCTGTAATAGCCAAACCATTATATCTAATTTTTCAAGACTCACTCATAAAAGCAGATGGAGCACTGGAGAAAAGCAGATGTGATACCTATATTTAAGAAGGGAGCAAGAGCAAATCCAGTGAATTATAGACCTGTAATCCTCACTTCTGTAGTGGGAAAGATTTTAGAAGGGTTAATAAGGGATAATATACACAAATATGTCTGTTTGAAAAAGTTTATAAGTAGGAGCCAACATGGATTTATGAGGGATAGGTTGTCAAACATATCTTATTAGTTTCTATGAGGAGGGTAGTAGGAACTTGGATCAAGGCAACTCAGTAGTCTATTTGGATTTTGCAAAGGCTTTTGATACAGTGCCACATGGAAGACTGTTGTGCAAACTAAGGGATAAAGAAATTGCAGTAAATGGCTGCTCGTGGATTGAGAGCTGGCTAAAAGACAAGAAGCAAAGGGTTGCTGTAAATGGAACATGCTCAGATTGGACTAATGTGGTAAGTGGGGTACCTCAAGGTTCAGAATTAGGTGCTCCCCTTTTTAACATATGTATTAATGTCTAAGAAGTAGGACTGGAAAGTATTGTCTGAATGTTTTGCTGAGTACACTAATTTGTGCACGGTAATTAAATCAGAAAATGATGTACTTTCCCTCCAAAGAGATTTGCATAAATTAGAGAAATGGGCAACTAAATGGCAGATGAGATTTAATATAAATAAATGTAAAGTTATGCATCTGGGAAGAAAAAAATAGCCATGCAATTTATAATCTTAATGGAGCATATCTAGGGGTATCAGATACTGAAGTATTTGGGAGTGCTTGTGGACAACCACCTAGGTAACAGTGCATGTATCAAGAAGGGTATAGAAGCAAGAGAAGGATTCTTCCACTATACAAATCCCTAGCATACCCTCAATTAGAATATGGAGTACAATTTTGGGCACCACTTCATAAAAAGGATATGTTAGAGCTGGAAAAAGTACAGAGAAGGGCAAGAAAACTAATAAGGGAGATGGAGGGGCTAAGCTATAAAGAAAAACTAACCAAATGAAACTTTTTTTCTCTAGAAAAAAAGGAGTCTAAGAGGAGATATGATTACCCTATATAAATACATCCAGGGTCAGTATAAAGATTTGTCAGGTGAGGTTTTCAACTGACAAGAGGACATCCTTTGAGGTTAGAAAGAAAGAAAGGGGTTCTTCACAGTAAGGGTGGTTAATCTGTGGAATTCTCTACCAAAGAAGGTGGTAACAGCAAATTTGATAGATAACTTTAAAAAGGGATTGGATATATTTTTAAATAAAAAGGGCATTCAGGGTTATCCTGGATAATTAGAGAGAGGGTATTGATCCAGGGAGGAATCTGATCAACAGTATCTGGGGTCATTTTTCCCCCTTTTTAGACAATTGTCAAAGTTTCATTTTGTTTCTTTTTTTCTGTTTGCCTTCCTCTAGATCAATTAACAATTAATCTGCATATTGCAGATCAGAGAAGATCGAAAAAAGGTTTAACTTGATGGACCAAATGTCTTTTTTTAACCTCAATTACTATGTAACAAAATTACTATTATAACGCATATTGCTGGGGTACCTGCACCACTGGTTGTGGTAGATAGCTTGAAACAGAGAACTGGGGAGAGAAAGTGAAATGAGGTGAGAATATAATCTTGACAACCCTAGAATAAGAGAAATTGAGTTGGGAATTGTGGAAAAGGCATAGGATAATTGGACGGCAAAAGATAGACGGGGCTAAGTGAGATTGAAGAAGAAAGAAATAGAAAAATAGGAATGAACTTGGACAAGCATATAGAAGAAAGAGCAGGAAATATGTTAATAGAAAAGTGGTAAAAAGTAAAGAATAAGGGAGAGAAAATTAAGAACAGGAGGGAGTAAAAAAAATGTTTGACTTTAAGGCTGGGATCAGTTCTGTCCTGATAACCCAAAGTGAAAGGTAAAATTCACTTTCTGTTAGAGATTCTCTTTGAAGGCAGGGGAGTTGTTGTAAAAATGTGAAGCAGGAGAAGTTCCAGAGTTTACACCAACACCAGTCAGATCTGCAAAGGATAAGGACATCAAAAGAGACACAGAGGAGTGACAGGAGAGATATAAGGACAGTCATGATAAAGCAGGATTCCATAGTGTAATCAGAATGGGAAACTGGTTAACACAAGGAATACACTAATAATGAGAGAAGGGGGTATGAACCTATAGATAGAAGGGGCAAGAGGAACTTACAGTACAAAATAAAGGGACGAGTCAGTACGAATATGTCCTTAAACTTTTCACCTGGAAATGGGCTTGCAATGCATTTGAAAAAAATCCATCACTGGACCATGCTCCGCTAAAAGCTTAATGAAATCTCGGAGGACTGATATTGTGTTTACTGACCACAGTATTCCCTCTGCCATTCATTTAAAGTAATACTAGCTTATGCACAAAGCATTTTGTTATTAACATCAACAAATCTATATTATCCCTGTAAAAAATGTCTTTCCAAGTTTTATTGATATCATACAGTGTTGGAATAAGCACCATACTATGTTTTGTAGTAGTTTCAAAAAATATATATTTAGATTGGGAACTTTCGTAATAGCCTCATCTCCTCATGTACAAATGTGCTGTCTCATCCTATCTGCCATCTAATGGAAATGTCCATTAGAATACCTGATTTAAATGCGTTTTGGTCATTTGAATAGGGTTCTATATAAGCACAGAGCATATTTTTTTTACAGAATGTTTTAGTTAGTGCACACCTTGCTTTTGGATAGAAGTTCACTAACTAAAAACTTCTGTAAAAAAAAATGCTATGTGCTTATGTAGAGCCCGATTAAATTGGCCAAATCACATTTGAACGAGGCTCCCAGTGTTTATTGCACCTTAACACTACAAAATCATCTGGCACATATCTATATTCATTTTTATAAATTGAAGTCACATATTTCACAGTTAGCCCCGACATACCCTGATTCACTGTATCACAGGGCAGAACAATGTAAGAAACCATTTTTTTTTTAGAGAAAATAATACAAATTACGTAAAGGATCACTAAATGCAATATGCTATTTTGAAAAATTAGTCTTGATAATATGCTTACTGTCTTTAGAAAGTAATAAAAACAACATACCCTTTAATTTGTTAACTAATGTATGTAATTATGCAATTTAAGGAGACACTACTGCAGTATTTGTTTGTACTCTTCTGAAATGAGTTATGACAAAAATCAAGATAAATAAAAACACACTAGAATTATCGGTAGTTGTCTAAATTTGTAGCGGTTCTTGTTTTTCTTAGTTTTGCACTTCAGGTTAAAGTTTTCTTCAAAAGCATATATCACAAATACATGATTTTAGAGGTCCTTTAAGAACCACTTTTGTTAAATTTTTCTATATGGCCTTTCAAATAACAAAAATCGATAATGCACAGAATATTGTTAGAAAATGAAAAGACTTTACATTTTTTAAACATGACTATATGTGATCGTATCATAAAAAAAAAGTTTATGCAAGCGCAAGTACAATATAAAAAAAAACAAGAGTGATATGCAGTGAGATTGTGAACTTATCTAGAAAACACAGAGCATTGGTGAAAGGCCCATTCAAAGTGCTTATTCTCCAAAGTCTTCTTAGTCTGGTACAACAAAGTTTCCTTAGCCCCAGTTATAGACTCAAAGGGCCCTATTCTATTGGCCAATTCGTAAATTTATACACGCTTAAAATCACTCTTAATATTGCTACATATTCTGCAAATATTACTTACTAGAGACTTGCCCATCAAAAATAACGGGGCAATACAATTGTAAGGCAGGTAATGCTGTTTGCCACAGACATTAATTTTTTGGGTGGTCTGAGATCCTTCATTGCTCATTGCGAGCCTTGCGCTGAGCGCCTTCGGCTCGCAATGAGCGACGTTGGAGCCTCCACCTTCATTTGCGGCCCGAACTGCGCAACTATTATATGTGATTGGCACTAATGAATTCTTAAGTCAATAGAATGCATATAAACATTTATAAAACAAAACACCCAAAGCCAAATTTATGAGTTCAAGGCATTTGCAAGTAGCTAAGAGAATATGGCCCAAGGAACTGGGAAACAATAGGGAAGAGAGAAGAGCAAGACAAGACCTGCTGATGTAGTCAATAAAAACATCTTTATTTTATGCAAGGTAAAGAGCTACTTACAAAATAAATGGCAAATTGCTTAGTTACATATAGTTACATAGTTACATAGTAGTTAAGGTTGAAAAAAGACTTTCAGTCCATCAAGTTAAACCTTTTAATATCTCCTCTGATCTGCAATATGCAGATTAAATATTAATTAATTAGTTGTTAATTAATTATTAATCAATTATTTAATTTTTTAATTTAATTTTATTTTTAATTATTAATTAATCCAGAGGAAGGCAAACAGAAAAAAAAAAACAAGTGAGCCTTAGCCAATTGTATCAAGGGGAATAAAAAATAAAAGGTGGAATCTTTTTACTTCTAACCTCAAGGGATGTCCTCTTGTCAGTTGAAAACCTCTTGGCACAAAAAGCCCCCTTGACAAATCTTTATACTGACCCTGGATGTATTTATATAAGGTAATCATATCTCCTCTTAGACGCCTTTTTTCTAGAGAAAAAAGCTGATTTGATACCTATATTTAAAAAGGGAGCAAGAGCAAATCCGGGGAATTATAGACCAGTGAGCCGGGGCTTTATTAACATTTATTTTTTCCAATCTCTTTTGGATTACTTCCTGTGCTAAACAATTATTTGGCAAAGATAGTGTAGCCCCCAGGAAAATAGCCATGCAATTTATAATCTTAATGGAGCAAATCTAGGTGTATCGGATATTGAAAGGGATCTGGGAGTGCTTGTGGACAACCACCTAGGTAACAGTGCTCAAAGCCAAGCAGCAGCTGCAAAGGCAAATAAAATATTAGCATGTATTAAGAAGGGTATAGAAGCCAGGGAAGCAAATATAATTCTGCCACTATACAAATCTCTAGTACGCCCTCATTTGGAATATGGAGGACAATTTTGGGCACCACTTCATAAAAAGGACATTTTAGAGCTGGAAAAGGTACAGAGGAGGGCAACAAAACTAATAAGGGGAATGGAGGGGCTAAGTTATGAAGAAAGACTAACCAAATTAAACTTATTTTCGCTAAAAAAAAGTTTTATAAGAGGAGCTATGATTACCTTATATAAATACATCCAGGATCAGTATAAAGATTTGTCAAGGGAGCTTTTTGTGCCAAGAGGTTTCCAACTGACAAGAGGACATCCCTTGAGGTTAGAAGTAAAAAAGATTCCACCTTAAAGAAAGAAAAGGGTTCTTCACAGTAAGGGTGGTTAATCTGTGGAATTCTCTACCAGAGGTGGTGGTGACAGCGGATTCGATAGATAACTTTAAAAGGGAACTAGATTTATTTCTAATTAAAAAGGGAATTCTGGGTTATTAATCCAGGGAGAAATCCGATCGCCAGTATCTGGAGTCAGGAAGGAATTTATTTATTTTTTATTTATTTTTTACCTTTGAAACGATTGGCTAAGTCTCGCTTGTTTTTTTTTTTCTGTTTGCCTTCCTCTGGATTAATTAATAATTAGAAATAAATAAATAAATAAATAATTGATTAATAATTAATCTGCATATTGCAGATCAGAGGAGATCTTAAAAGGTTGAACTTGATGGACTGAAAGCCTTTTTTCAACCTTAAAAACTATGGGCCTCATTCTATTATCGGCCGTAGGAGATGCGGGGCCGCAAGGACCGGCCGCAAGCTATTCGGCTATTCTATTCCCCTCCGGCCGCGGATTCCGGCAGGCTTGCGGCCGGCGCCTTGCTATCCCTTGCGGCCGCTCGAGCCGGAGAAAAGCCTTTGATCTAAAACGGCCGCAAGAGTTTCGGCCGCAAGAAAATCCCGGTTGCTATTCTATTGCTCCGGGAAACCTCTCTGCAAGGCTAAAAGCGAGCCGCAGCTTACTTGCAGGAAAAAGGTCCCGCTAGCACCAATTAAGCACATTATAAAGCCGGAATAAAGCCATCCTGCACTCTGAGGAGACTATAAAGTGATTGTAGGTGTTAGCAAAAATAGCACAACATTCCCCTACACTCAAATCCGTAAAAAAAAATTTTTTTTATATATGTCAAATATCCATGTAAAAAGTCCCGAGGGCTTGGAGCACCTCAGACCCGGCCACGCTGTGGCCGGAAAATAAACAGTTAATGTAAACTCGGATTTGGGCTGATGTGCAAGCTTGAGAGGGGGTTACTATTCATCCTCATGTCCCCCAATATGATCCCTAGCATTTACAGAGCTTTACAGTGCTGTCTTGAATTTATTTTTGACTTTAAAGATTTCTGAGCTTACGGCCGGTTGCAAGATATACGGCCGGCCGTAAGAGGAGATCCTTGCCTTGCGGCCGCAGCCTTGCAGCCGTTTTACGGCCCATAATAGAATGAGGCCCCTATGTACTGTGCATACATATATATATATTTGTAAACAATGTTAAACTTGACTAATTCCACAATTAGCAACAAAATCATAAAGCTAGTATTAATTAGAAAAACAATAACATTAATTCTTCCGCTGAACCCTGGAGGCATCCATGATATGTAGTGTGTCTTAGAGGGTTGCTTGCATTTCTCAAGAGCAATGATTGCCTGCTTCTGGGACTGTGTAAGGATGGACTCTAGTGTCAGTTTCCATCATATCCAATTATATGACAAAAGCTCCTGGCTTTTCCCTGTTCTCTCCTCCACCATTCCTCCCTTCACTGAAAAACTCTGGACCCAGCTCTCAGGAAGTAATTTAACAAACACAACATTAATTCCTCCATTCATAAACAGAGAAATTCTGTTTTCCTTAAACAAGAAAAATTAATAGATTTGATGTAAGATAAGAACTGAAAAGACCCATCTAGTCAATCTGTTCTATTTACGAAAAGTTTGCTTTAAATAAGTCTCATGCATGCTTAAATTCCTTAACTGTGTTGGACTATCACTTCAACTTTACTGTTACCCTTTCTGTAAAGTAGCATTTTCTCACATTACCCTAAGCATCCACCTTCCAACTTTAACTCATGATCTCTTGTTTTCCATTTCCTTCTTGAACTTTTTTTCATCCTTTGATATATTGAAGGTTTCTATCATATCACCCTCTCCCTTAACTCTTTTGTCTCTAGATCACTCCTGATCTTTCGTACAATAAGACATTTTAATACTTAAAACATGCATTACAATATAGAGGTGTTCAATTTCCTTACTTGTGTTCTATATTACTTATGTGTACTACAGTAATCTCGGATATTGTGGGGGCACCAATCAGTGTCTGTGACAGTTTGCCAGAATAGTTATTAGTATGATATGAATTGTATAAACCTTCAAGTTTACCTCACATATATCAAGTATTCAGTAAATATGTTATGAAATAAAATTACATATATATATAAAAATTCACAAAATTCATATTTAATTTAAAAGTAAAAAGAATAGAATTAAAAATAAGCACAACATATTTAATTAAAAAGACAAAGCCAGGACAGACTATAACATACTGTAATTTTTTGGAAATTGTTTTGCAAATGATTTATTTTGGAAATTTGTTAAATGGCATTTTAGTCTTGATGTTATTTTTCTATATTATCGTGTATTTCACTTCTAACTTGGGTAATAGTGGTTATATTGAATTGCCTCACAGTGGGCCCGATTTGATTGTTCAATTCGTAAATTTATACACACTTAAAATCACTCTTAATTTTGCTACATATTTGGCAAATATTACTTTTTGTCACTAATGAATTCTTAAGTCAATAGAATGCAATCTGATGTAAAGCTATTCTGTCCAACTGCCCTGTTTGTTAATTGGAAGCTTAATTACTATCAGTGAATACGCACATTACATTCCATCTGCAAAGTACTTTCTCCGGGTCAGTGTCCTGTATCAATTACAGTGATACAATCAGAACAAGATAATGCAGGTAAATATTAGCCTTGTTGTGGCCATGTTGATCCACAACATTAAGTAGAAAGATCCACTTGCAAAATAGTCTCAACAGGCCCCACCACTTATCTTGCAATAGATGTCAAGCCACTCAGGTATTTACCAGATTTAAAGGACTACTGCACAATGAAAAATAAAATCTGTTTGAAAACTTCTCCGGTTGAAGAGCTTACTTGAACAGAAACATGCAATGCAATTAGTTACATACAAATAGAAAAAAATCTAAATGATGCCTCTGCAATTTGTTTGGAGAGCTGTGGTTGCATCTATTGATGCAACCTGCCTGCTTCTAAACCTCATAAGTGTGGTGTCTAATGCAGTTAGCAAAGGCTCCAGACCTCTCCTTGTTCTCTATTCCCATGCCCATGCCCCTCCCACCACTGATAACTATACAAACACACCATCATGAGCCAGCTCTCAGGATGTGATGTAACAAACACAAAATGTATTCCCATGATCATGGTTTACACAGCTGCTATATTCGTGTGGTATATACTTGACAAACAAGTGTCTCTTTTCTTGAAACGCAGTGGTCCTTTAATGACCCCCTTGTATTTCTAACAATACCTGCATGATCTCATTTAATCACAAAGAGGACATCTTAAAGGGGCACTACAGTAAAGTTATGAATTATTACAAATATTATAAGTTCTCTCCCGTCACAAATAGGGGCCGCCATTATAGCCTTTCTCCATCCTCCAATCTCTCAGTGTATTATTAAATGATGTATTTGGACAGCAAGTTGTGCATCTCCATATTGCATCCACTAATGCAATTTCAGCGCCGCCAGTAGATTACTAGTCAATGTTGCTTCTGGTGCAGGAACTAGCACCACATGGACCAATAAAAGTTGCTGACGGCTAAGTTGCGTGTATTAGAAGATACTATATATATATATATATATATATATATATATATAGCTATATATGTATACGGTATATATATATACTAGTATATTGCCCATCAAAAAATGACGGCAATTAAATTGTAAGTGAGCTAATGCTGTTTGGTGTATGGTAATCAAATAAATAATACATTACTAAATTAATATACTATACCCACAGTCTTCACTAACTAAAAAAATCTGTAAAACAAATATGCTGTGTGCTTATATAGAGCCCTATTCAATTGGCAAAATGAGTAAGGCTCGTATTGCCTGGAACCTATCTACAGCCTTAAACGAGGTATAGCTGTATATACATACATACATACAGATTGATAGATAGATAGATAGATAGATAGATAGATAGATATGGTAATACTTCCTTATATAACTGGGCTGACAAGGCTTTCACTGTGTTAGATAAAACTTTTAAAGGGTCATTATGTGTTTTACCACTATTATAGCCCTTTTTAAGTTAATTAAAAGACCACTAGCTGAGTAGAAAGAGATGTGAGAGGAAAACTAACTAAACAGAAAGAAACTGCATAAATATTATTAAATTAAAGGAATTTGGAACAGAGATGGGGTTTTTTCAGGTACTTCGAATTTTTAAACACTTTAATCATTACAAAAGATTTTTTGCTTGAAAAAGTCAAACCTGTGCATATTTAAGTCTATAGATCTCATTGACTCGGATAAGTTAAGCCCACAAGAGCAGTTAACAATCGAAATAGGTTTTAGTGCTCTGAAATCTTCATTTGAAAAAAGACATGTTGTCAAATACCCTCCTTGTGAGGCAACAAAGAAAACAATTCTTTCCATGCCCCTTTAACATTTAATAAAATAGGGCAGCATAAGCCTAAAAAAAAATATTAAATTGGAAATAATTACATTTGGAATTAGTGCAAAAGTATTGTGAAAACTCATTGCAGAGGCCAAACATTATTGATATGATCACCCCGGTGCCTTTAACAAACACATTGTTTCTGGAGTGCCAGATCGGGAGGGACCACTTTTACAAATGGATTTTCTAATTTAATAATAGGAAAACACATGTCCATAACAACCCCTTATTACCTGTTATCTTTGTGTGATTATATCACTGTAATTCATATGTCGCTGTGACATTGCAAGTGGAATGCTGTTGAGTATTCTGACTTAATAGTTAGAATTCATAGGACTATAATTAAATGTACAATTATCTGGGCCATTTCAGGCTAGACTGCTGTGCTACTGTCTGTAATGTATACAGATAATTCACATAATGAAGGATATCATTATGTGTACCAGTCCTGACTGACTAGACTGCTACACTTGATTTCTCTTATGCTTTATATTGAGAATTTAGAAGCTGTGGTGTATTCTGAATGGGCCAGCAAGGCTCGGGCCTAGGGAAGCACATTGTCATGGAGCGGCAGGTTGCCTCAAATTGCCAAGGAATAGTGTGGATATGAAGTGACATTTCTGTCTGTTAGTACAACTGTAGAGCTGACACATGGGTGATATACGGTATATGTGTGTGGTCATATTAAGTGGAAGATACTAGCACAAAGATTAAATCCTCTTTTAGACCAGTTAATTGAGTCAGATTAAACAGGTTTTGTTAAAGGCCGACAAGGGACAGATAACCTGCGAAAGCTTATTGATATATTGGCACACTCTAAAGATAATAAAATCCCGTTGGTGGCAGTAGGGTTAGATGCGGAAAAAGCCTTCGACAGGCTCAACTGGGAGTTTATCAAGTGTACCCTAGAAGAAATCGGATTGGGCAAATTCGGGTCAAGAGCGATTATGGCGCTATACTCTAACCCTTCAGCCTTCATAAAAGGTACAGACTTTCAGTCGGAATCGTTTGAGATTAGCAATGGGACGAGACAAGATTGCCCGCTATCCCCAATGATCTTCAATTTGTGTATAGAAGTGCGGCTCAAATGATAAGGAAGAATGATAGGATAAGAGGAATCATATGTGGAGCTATAGAATCGAAGATCACTCTATTTGCAGATGATGCAGTTGTAGTTTTATCAGAGCCACTAGAATCATTGGTGTACCTCGTGAAGGAGTTAAAAATCTTTGGTTGCCTATCATATTATAAAATTAATTCTTCCAAATCAGAGGTTATCTGGCTAAATGTGAACTTAGAAACTAAAACCTTGTTACGAGAGAAATTTCCATTTAGATGGGAGCAGAATAAACTAGTACATTTGGGAATAGAGTTGACTCCGTGTGTTGCTACCATGTTAAACAATAACTTGGAAATAACTTTTGTTTCAGTGTGCAAACTACTCAAGTCATGGGAGAGGCTAAACCTAACCTGTTCAAGCAGAATCGTATGTGTTAAGATGTTCATTCTACCGAAACTCACTTATGTTTTAAGAGCAATCTCTCTATTTATATCCAGAGGAAGTATTACTAAATTTCAGAAAGTGGTAGACCATTTTATATATAAAGGAAATAGGGTTAGAGTCAGTAAAGACCAAGTAAATAAAAAGTATATAGAAGGTGGATTAGGGGCAGTCAACCTCTGGAAGTATGCAGAGGCTATAAAATTGTACCACTTTCTGAGATGGACAGGAGGAGTGGAAGGACCCAAGTTTGTCCAGTTAGAAGAAGCCTTAAGCCCTAAAATAGTTCTGCAGCAAGCTCTATGGCATAAGAAATCGTCCAACTTTAAGACTCAGATAGAGTTCAGAACAGGGAAACAATGTTGGGCTAGTTGGCTCAAAATAAACTCAAAATTGAAGTTGCTCCCTTTTCCATCTCCATTAACACCATTGGAAGTAATTTACGATATACACCCCCCAAAATAAATAAGGTAGAGTGGGGGAAATGGGGTATTGATAAAATTAAGGATTTAATCAGAAATGAGGGCTTTATTAAATTTGAGGAACTGAGGAGAGTGAAAGAGGTCCCACTATCAATGTGGCTGCAATTTCTGACCCTTAAGAAGATATTAACAAAAGAAGGTTTTGATGTAAGATCAGTCAGGGATTTGACACCTCTCGAAAAATTATTGTCATTAAGTACAAGTAATAAGAGTTCAGTGTCGAAATGCTTAAAAATTTTAGACGAGTACAGAAGTTCTGGAAAATCTGTAGCCATGGAAAGCTGGGAAACTGATTTTAGAATTAAGAAAAATCTGGAGGATTGGGGAAAAGTGTATCAGCAAACAAAAGATAACTTGATTTGTACAACTTACAGAGAAATCCACTTTAAAATTACACAAAAATGGTACATAGTTCCAGAGCTTCTGTCTAAAATAGATCCAAGCAAATATAGTGAGCTGTGTTGGAGAGGCTGCTCGGAAATAGGCACCCAAAGCCACATGTGGTGGAAATGTGCTAAGATCAAAGGGCTTTGGGAAAGATGTGTCACCAAGTTGATGGGTATGGGATGCAAGGAAGTTACCTTAAACCCAGAAGTTTTTCTAATACATATTTTTCCAAGGGAATGGTTCAGAGAAACAATAGGGATAGTGGTGCAGGTTCTCATGGTAATTAAATGGTGGATTGTACGGAGATGGAGAAGTGGAATGAGATTTGTAGTACTATGGAAAGGAATAAACAGTATGAAATGGAATATTTAAGCTTTGATTCCAAGTTAAGATTATCAGTGGTTAAGAAATGGGCAAAATGGGACGAAGAAATGTTTGCCGGGCCTTTATGTTAATAGATATATATTTTTTGTTTTTGTTGCCTTTAGCGATGTTACTTTAATTATATAATAGGTATTGCCTCCGTCTGCAAATAATGAGAATATTGTCAAGGGGTGGGTGGGGGTTTATGTAGGTGGGTGAATGTGTATGATTTAGATGTAAGTATTGTTTTACTGTATGTATTTTGTTTTGGTTGTCTGCTTCTAAAAACAATAAAAATTAAAATATGATATTAAGTGGAAGTTAGATTGGTAACTTTGGTTTGGGGACACATAAAACTACGTAGCATAATATATAAATATGCACTGTGTAGGATTAAATTGTATTCATAATTAGTTATAATTTTAAAATTTTGCTGGTGGGTAAGAACTTACAGAACCAGTTAGGCTTAATTAATCCACAGGATAGCCTTATGCATAACCATGCTTGATACCCTTTAATATACTTTCATTTGTCCTTTCCCTCTTCCCCTACGCAAAAGCTTGGCAGCAGCCATGCCGCTGCCAACCTCTAGATGGTGCTGCCGATTTTCAAAATACTGCTGCACATTGCATATAAGGCGCGCTGACAGAAGAGGCCTTGGCCGAGTGCCCACGCCGAACATAGCGATGGCCTCGCTGTTGATTCAGCGCTGTCGAGTTGCGCCACGTTGGTGGAGGGAATAATTATAGGCCTTCCCGAAAAATCTAGCAGCTACTTCCTGGCACTGCAGCTGACAGTGCTGGCGATTTCTTGCGCATACAAAACAGGATAGATCCCTTTTATTACCAGCTAGAATCTGTTGCAGTTATCCACTCTAATTAAACATTGTAAAAATCAATTGCATTTTGTTTACATTAAAAAACAAAATAAATGTTGTAAGATTAATTTCTAGTAAAATAAAAAAATGTCCAATAAAGAAGTGCAAGAATTTCTTGCTCAACCATTGCCCTCTGTAAATACTACAAGTTGGGGGGAACTCTGGGCAAACATAGCCTATCCGTCTGTTTTATTGCTATGCTTTGTGTGCACAGAACACTAGAACAGCTACACTCAATATACAATTCCACTGCAGCTAATGATGCTGTGTAGAAACACACAAGTGAGACTCATTTGTATGTTACTACCCAGAATTGCCTGCTGCAGTAGAAGAACTGCATATTGAATTAATTGTTATTTGTTTGTAAACTGAGTGTTTGGGATATATTCCCAAAGGTGTTCAATTTATTTACTAAACTGAGAATGAAGATTCAAACAATAAAATAGCTATAGAACATGAGGATTGAAGATGTCTCCACTCACTAGTAAGAAAGCTCCCCACTTAGTGAATTCAGATAGTTGAAGACAAAAACCTGACATGTGTGCTTCTATTCTCCTTGTAGCTACGCTCTGCGCCTGGAAGCCATGATCCTGAAGAAGGATTTGCACATTGCTGTCTTGTCTCAGCTTTCCACGGCTCGAGAATTAAAGGGAGCTGCTGAAGGTAAGAGTCAGCAGTGAAAAGATGTTAAGGTGTCTCTTAATTTATTAAGGGAGAGGGGCGGATAATTATTTTATAGAAAGGTGAACTGGTCAACCTAGTGGTGATCTGACCACCTACATATATTTTACCATTTTTTTTTATTGTTTTCAAGCTCCACCCCTGGTAATAGTTACCGTATTTTTCGCCCTATAAGACGCACCGGCAGATAAGACGCACCTAGTTTTTAGAGGAGGAAAACAAGAAAAAAAAAATCTGAATCAAACACAAATACACTCAAACACAAATACACTTTACACACAGATACACACCTACATTACACACAAATATATATATATATATAGATACACATACATACATATACATACACACATAAATATACATACACATACATACATATACACACACACATACATACACACACACACACATACACATACATATCCATATACTGCAGCATTTGGGAGCCATTGACCCTCCCTGACCCTCCTGATCCTCCCTGACCCTCCTGATCCTCCCTGACCGTCCTGATCCTCCCTGACCCCCCTGATCCTCACCTTTATAGAGACACATACATACATATACATACACACATAAATATACATACACATACATACATATATACACACACATACACACACATACATACACACATACATACACACATACATCCATATACTGCAGCATTTGGGAGCCCTTGACCCTCCCTGACCCTCCTGATCCTCCCTGACCCCCCTGATCCCCCTGATCCTCACCTTCCTTCTGATCTCTGCCATCTTGATCTCACCCCAGCGCTTCCTACCAGCACTCCACGTGTACTGCAGCGTTGCGTGTGTGACGTCACTAGGACGCACCGGCCGACGCGATGCTGGTAGGAAGCGCTGGGGTGAGATCAAGAGGACAGAGGCAGTCTGAAAAGGTATATTCGCCGTATAAGACGCACCAACTTTCCTCCCCCAGTTTTGGGGAAGAAAAAGTGCGTCTTATACGGCGAAAAATACGGTAACTGATTTACTTGTCTGGTAACACCCAATCACTGACTCTATCCCTGTTAGTTTTCCTTGAATATAGTTGAATAATATGGATAATTCCTCTTATAATGCTATCCCAACTTGCATCTCCTTGTACATTATTGTGAAGACCTACTGCTACTGTTGGGCTTGATAGGAATCTAGTTCAAACCTACCCAGTAGGACTGTCTGGTTCTTTGTATATCCCTGATAGCAGGAACAGAACCAACCCAGCTCATAGTAGAGCTATTCCAGCAAACATTACCGACTGTAACAGAGCCCAATGCAGGTTCAGCAGCAATAATCTCACTAATAAGGATTATTATTCACTAAAACATAAACATAAAGTATATAGCTCAAACTGACAACTTCTTTATTGATGGTGGTACTGCATATTTATGGACAACACAACCCACTCATGTTCAATCACCAACACAGTCTCACCAATTTCCACCAGCCCCCACCCTGACCACATGGAAAAGGGCTGCCTCCCCCTGGTCCTGAAGCCTAACTTACTACACAGGCTAATTGGACCTTTGATCCCAGCTCTTGCCTGAGAAGAGTGTAATTCCAAGATCATCATAACTAGGCCCTTTTATGTACGGGGCCATCCACCATCCCCTTATGTCCCCACAAACAGGTAGCCTCGTAAGTGGAGCCCCTCCACCCCAGGTATCCTGTTAATACACCCTATTAAACTCCCTGGGAAAATGCAGCATTTCAATACCAAACATGCCTGATTGCCACCGTTGCATCAATAAATACACACAACAACACAATAATTCTGATCACCCCATATTGTGGCCCTCTCCATGAACAACCTGGCTCCCCCATCCCACAGGGCACACAATAAGAATGTAGCTGTCACAGTTCAAGTGTCTAGGCTGGGAGTACAGGGTCAGGGGAGAGAAAGAAGAAAGAATAGCAATTGGCCATGTGAATATAGGGCCCGCCATAGTCCAACAGTCCCACAAAGTCTTTGGGCCCCCCTTCACGTCACAATTATATCTTTATGTAAATAAAATAGGAAGACTAGATGGGCCAATTGCAGTTATGTTTATCTGCACATGAATTCCACTGTGAGTCCATTCAGACAATTGCACTTTACTCTCTATTGTGGAGGCTAGGACTTAAAAGAACCCAAACTGCTGCATTTTATCTAAGCTTTGCACATTAATATTGTTTCATTCTATTAAGGTACAGTAATATGTAACTATGAGCTGTCACTGCTTTGCTTTGTCAGTAGCACTATAGAAAAAGAATACAACCTAGGATTCATTCTCTGATTGCCTTGATTTGTTGATTAGCATAGCATATGATAAAGAGTGAAAAGACTTGCTGGAGCATGGAGTTATGACATAGAGTAACACAAGTGTATAGTAAATTATCACTCTTTTGCAAGGTGTTCATTATATTTTTCTAATTCTTCTTTTTTTACATATTTCTGCAAAGAAAAAACAGTTTCCCTTTGATATTTTAATAACACACAAAATATTTTCATGATGTTTACATTATTTACTTATAGAATTCTTCAATACAAAGAGTTACTCTGTGTTACTAATAGTCTGTTTACCCAGCCACACAAAAACAATATAATTATTATCATGTCTCCCACACATGCCTGGGGTACACGTGTTGTTCAAGGCTCCATCCTGTGCTGGCTTGTGTCATCGCCACGTTTACTAGGCATGTAATATGGCCTTTAATAAAGGGTAAGCTCTTTTCATATTAAATCTCTTTTTTAGTTAACCATTAATTAACATGAAAAACACAAGTGCAAACAGCAGTAAAGCTTGAGCCAGAAAATATACTTTTAAAAATATATATTGCCTCATTAATAGCTGCTGCTGTAATCCTCCCCACTTCTCTCATTATCCTGAGCACTACTAAAAAGGAAACAAACATTGCAGGCGGAATAATATTAATCAGGTAGGATGGGTAAACTGGAGCATGCTCTAAAGAATAAGGGGCTATAATTACAATCCCATACCTCCTGCATGCTCCAAGTTCCCCACTCTACCTAATTATTGTTATCTCAGGTAGTTTGTTTTCTTTTCACCAGAGCTCAGGACAACAAGAGGAGTGGGGATGGCTACAGCAGCTGCCACTAATGAGGTAAATTGCATTTTTAAATTATATTTTCTGACTAGAACTTTCCTTTGCTGTTGTTTGCTCATGTATTTTTAAACTTAATGAACGTTTAACTAAAAAACAGGTTTAATAGGAAAAGAACTTACACTTAAGTGATGAAACCAAACCAAAAATGTAGGTAGATGAGAGGGTGAGGTTCACATGGTACATGTCACATTTGTGTGGGGACATTCCTATCCCAGATATGCTACATTTGAATACTATTCCTAATCTAACAAAATGAATAGGTCAGTTAATGAATCAAAGACAGGTTTACAGCCTTATTAATTTGTGATTCGGCAAAGGGCTCTATATAAGCACAGAGCATATTTTATTTACAGAAGTTTTTAGTTAGTGAAGCACTTGCTTTTGGATCGAAGTTTAACTAAAAACTACTGTAAAAAAATATGTTATGTGCTTAAATAGAGCCCTTTTCAATTTGCTGAATCACAATTTTATAAGGCTGTTAATGTACAAGTTATCAAGGAGGGGAATTGTTTGATAGAAAGTTGACATACACTGACATTACTAATTGCACTGCTATGTCATGGAAAATGATTCTTCAATGTGAACTAATATTGGGGCAAATGCACTAAAGTTCACTGATATTGTGAATGGCTCTTTTTTAATAGGGAAATTAATGCAACAAATACAGACACAACAGCCCCTTGATGCTTCAATGTTTTTGAAGACAGATAAGAACAAATAGACTAGTCTGGTTTGCCTACTGTGATCCTCTGAATAGTTTTTTTTTGCATTTCAAAACATGCTCGATAGTGTTCAGTGGTCGAGCTAGTGAAAGGACGGCCCTGGTGCAAAAAACTATTTTTGGGCAAGTTCCCCCGGGCTCCCTTTCGGAGCCACATGTATAACAGATATTGTATATGATTATAAATATATAAATATTCCTTCCTCTGTACGTTCTTGGGTGAAAGTGGTTTCACAGTTGGCTGTGTTTTGCGCGGTCCAGGGTCGTGTAGCCTCGCTTTCTTTTTTTTGGCCGAGATTTTTTTTCTCGCTTAGGTGATTTACGAGTGCCGAATTTAGGCACAATCGACTTAAATTCGCGTTCCACCTCACCCCCAGACGTCCTGGCTGTTCCTCCGGGCTTTGTGTGATGTTTTTGTTGTTTTTTTTTTTTATTGTTTGTGTTTTTCATGTTTTTTGATTTGCGCGGTTCGGCTGTTAACCTATCTCATATTTTTTTTTGTCCCGCGTTCGTCAACTGCTTGCAGCCTAAGACAATCCCACGTTTCCTAAGTGATTGGAGGCTAAGCCCTGCGTGTTTCAATGTGTGATCAGCTCGCCTCGCTTTACGAAGCTCACAGGAGCGCCTTTAGCGCTCCTTTCTGGCTAAGTCCCGCGTGTTTCATTTAGTATACACATATTGTGTCATGCAGTGATCTAGATCTGTGAGCAGGTCCCTTTGAACATTGGATGTAACTAGCAGACCCTGACAAAGCTTCAGAACAACTACTATACAGATTAGATTCTCATTCATTTTTCTGTGTCTTTTCCTTCAGAGCTGCTGCAGTGCTCAGATCTCCACTTCCTCCTGAGACTGGTACTCAAGGCTGGAAACTTTATGAATGCTGTGAGTTATTTATCTTTAATGTATTATCTATATACCTGACACATAATCTATATAACCAATACTTTACATTTATATCCATCACATAATGTGTACTCCCACAACATTATATGTATACCCATCACATTATATGTACTCCCACAACATTATATGTATACCCATCACATTATGTGTATACCCAGAACATTATCTATTTATCCACCACACTATCTATACACCCACCACACTATCTGCACACTATTACCTTTATACCAACCACATTTTGTGTATATCCACCACCCTATCTTTATACCCATCACATTATATGTATAACCACCACAATGTTTGTATTAGTATTATTATTACTCTTTATGCCAACATTGTCCATAGCTGTTTACAAAATAGAATAGAAAGATATGAACAAATGATAAGATAAGCAAAAATCCAAGTTAAAGAACAGTGCAATACAAATATGAAACAAATGGGTATGCAGATAGTTTGGTGCAACAGAAGTGAGGACCCACTACGAAGTGCTTATAATCTAGAAGGTAAGGTTGGGGCATGATGTGGGATTGTGAGAAATGCAGGATGGCAGTTATTAAAGGCATATCTAAGTTTCCTGGATTATGAATGCATCTGAAAGAGGAGAATCAGTAGTGTATGAAAACATTTTTTTGGCATGAACAAATACAAAAATAAATATTAACAAACTTACCCTGATGTGTGCTAAATCTCTTGAGTTTGCAAGAAGTAGATTTTCAGAGTTAACACCCTTCATATCAAAGCTAAAATTAGCATACAATTCATAATTTGTTTTGGCCAATCACAGGCAGGTAATACATTTGTATCCATCTGTAAAGCCAGTATGTGTACCAAAGAATCATGAGATGTGTAGCCTTGTTTTCATCTGGGAACAGGAAGCATGAAGAGTCAGACACTGCTGTGTTGGTTCTTTGGATTGACCTACTGCTGGCTTGAAGGTTAGTAAAGGGTTCAAATCCATACCCAGATGCATTGTTTCTTTTGGGAGGTCCACTGTGCACATGTGGGCAGCTCAGGAGTGTGGAAAAAAAACGAGTTTTTAAAAAAAAAAAGCTGTATGTGTTTACAATGAATAATTGCAATGTATGTTTCTGTTATAAGCAGCATGTGTTAGATTAGAAAAAGGTAAAAACGTGGAAACTTAGATATACCTTTAAGGCAGTAGGCTGATGCAAGTAGAAGTGACTGTGTGTTATACTATATCTTTAAACAGATGTTGATTTTTTTAAAGGGCTTAGGCATAAATGTAGTCTGGTGGAGGGAGGCAAGGAGATTCATAGAGTAGCTTGAGAAAAGTCCTGAAGGTGGGAGTGAGAGGGGGTTATAAAAGAGAGCAGTTCATGTTGTATTTTGAGATGAGGACAGATATTTAAGGGGATACCACCATCTTATTAAGGGCTTTTTATGTTAGCGTCATGATTTAAAATGTTATTCTGAAGTGACTGATAGAGAGGTGCTGCACACAGTGAGCATTGAGTATGGTAGATGAGTCTAGCAGAGGCATTCATTATGGATTGAAGCTAAGAACGACGGGTGATGCGGAGTCCAGCAAGAAGAGAATTGCAGTAGTCAAGGTGAGACATTATAAGAGAATGCATTCAAATTTTAGTTCTGTCTTGTGTAAGATAGTGATTTATTTTGCAGAAGTGTTAGGTGAAAATTACATGATTTTGATTATTGATTGTATGTGAGGAATGAAAGAGAGGACAGGGGCCAATAGAACTCAAAAAACGCCTTAGAGGTGGAGATGATGAGGGCATTGTCAAAAGGGAATTATATTTGAGGAGTGGAAGCTGTAGTAGAGAGGAGGAAGATTAGGAGCTCACTCTTTGACTTGTTGAGTTTGAGTTGACATCCAGGAGAATATGCTTGAGTGGCAACATGTGCAACATATGCAAAAAGGGGGTGGGGAGATAGATCTGGAGGTAGGTCTTCCGCATATAGATGATACTGAAATCCAAAATATTGTAATAGGGTACCAAAGGAGGATTTATAAATAGAGAAGACGAGGAGGCCTAGGATTGAATCTTGGCATAGGGAGCAGCAAGTAGAGGTGCCAGAGACGGAGACACTCTATGTTCGATTTTCTAGATAAAATGTCAACCATAGGAGAGCCGTATCACAAATAGCAAGGGAGTATAGAATTTGGATAAGAAGAGGCAGTCAACTGTTTCAAAAGCATAAATAGAATAGAGAAGTGTCACTTTGACTTGGTGGTTAGCAAGCCATTAGTGACTTTTGTGAGAGCATTCTCTGTGGAGTGTTAGGCCAGAAGCCAGATTGGATGGGGTCAAGAACAGAGTTGGAGGAAAGGAATTTTGTTAGGCGGTTGTAGAAGTGTCCCTCAAGTCAAGTAGAGAGATACAGTAATAGACACAGAAGCTGAGTCAGATGAGGGTTTCATAAGAATGTGTGTAATTGATATTATTATTATAATGTATATGTAAAGCGCCAACATATTCTGTAGCACTGTACATGGGTTAAGGCAAAAACAAGTATGGTAGTTAGGGGAGAGATTAGTTGTGATGGAATAGACCTGTGGTTATGGATGCATGGCCTATATCCTTGCCACATTTATATTCATACAACAATATATGTATATATGCACCTTAATGTTTGTATTCTCACATCATAATGTGTATAACATTATGCTTATACTGTCCACTTCTGTGTGTTCAGTTAACTATTTAACCACACTTTTCCGGTTAATTTGCCACATTAACTCTATACCCACCACATTATTTGTATAGACACCACATTATATGTATACACAGGACACTACCTCTATACCCTCCACATTATCTGTAAATACAGATCACTATGTGTATACATATCACATTACATCTATACTCACCATATTATCAGTAAACATAGCACATTATTTGTATACGCAGAACATTGCCTCTTTACCCATCACATTATCTGTATACGCAGCACATTACCGCTATACCCATTCAATTTTCTGTACACACAGCACATTACCTCTATACCTACCACAGTATATGTATACACAGCCCATTATCGCTATACCTACCATATTATCTATGTAAATAGCACATGAACTATATATACACACCACATTATCTGTATACACAGCACATTATGTACACACCCACACCTATGGGTTATCACATTCCTGGATCCTTGCAGGGTGGATATGCTGGGAATGCAGCTGGATTTCGGGTCTCCTCTCTTCTGAAACTTGCAGATACTAAAGCCAACAAGCCTGGGATGAACCTGCTGCACTTTGTAGTGATGGTAAGATGGGGTTATGGAGATAAAATGCAAGGGATGGTAAGTGAGTACTATAGCAGTGTACTCATCAGCCATTCTTGATTGGTGCTGACCCCTGAGACCTTATCTTCTTGTCATCTGAGAGGAAGAGAGCCTAATACTTTATACATTCCATCACTAATAGTCAAGTTAAGGATATATTATAAAGAAACCTATAAGCAGATAACTGTTCTAGATTTAAGTCAGTGCAAAGCTAGGTGAACATTCAGTAAATTATATGAGTATAAGTATCACCATGTTAAACATGTTCTGGGTCTTACAGGAGGTACCATAGAATGTGACAGGCTGGTCTCAGACCACAAAATGTTGAGCACCACTGTGTTATAGTGTGCCGGTCCAGTAAATAGAGTCAATGTATCTTACATAGTTGTCTACATTCAAGAGTTAAGGAGAAACCTCTCCAGTTTACATCCAAGCAGGTTCCCAAGCTGTGGTTCATCCTTGATTTGTGAGCTTCACTCCGGTAATCCACAGCACAACATTGATTCTAAAATAAAATATATAAAACAAGGAAATGTATAGAAGAAAACATAAAAAGCAGAAGTGCCTAAATACTAGATATTAAGGATTATATGAGCACTAACTAAATATAATATATAGAATGCATTATAATTGTTATGAAACTTGCAGAAAAATAAGTAGATGATCCACTAGGACCGTTCATAGTATTCCAGTCAATGCTGGTCAACTATTAGGTGGTCCAAAAAATAATTGAGAAATACTGCACTAAAAAAAGAGATCTCTTCAACTTTAAAAGAGATCCATTAATTCTAGCGCCAAATATTTTTTTTTGCAGGAGGTCCAAAAGAAGGATGTCAGATTACTCTCCTTCCCAGACAGACTGCAACATGTCAGCACAGCCAGCAGGTCAGATATGGATGTATCTGTTTCTTTGTGCTGTCCTCTCCCACTCTAACCAGCCGTGCTGTGATGCCTATCCTTTCATCTCTTTAAATTCCCAGACTGTCAGAAGAAGGCCTGCAGGAGGATTTTTACAAACTCAAGTCTCGTGTTGCCTCCATGCGTCACTCACTAGAAGATAAAGAACAGCAGGAGCTCAGGGGGCAGATGGAAACATTTATAGAGGTAAAGATGTATAACTGCATGGCTTAATTAGAAAAAAAAATCCATGGTCATGGCCTAGGGAAGCAGGAAACAAAGAGGTGGAAATCAAGAAGACTCACATTTTCATACTTTCTGTTTTCTCTTTCTTTTCCAATCAATTTCCACTTTGTCACTCTCATCCAACATGTTTTGCATTACTACTCTACCCCATTCTGTTTCGCTTTTTTTCATCTCATCCCTCTCTCTTTTTTGCCCTATGTTTATCATTTACCTTTCATAAATAGGTGAATAACTCTCAGGGGCTGTATGTGCTAATTCTTCTTAATGTTAGATTATTTGAAAGCAAGCCCTTGTGGAGTAATTAGCTAATCAGCACACTGATTGGTAGGTGGATTAGAAATGTTGCTTGCTAGGCAAAAGCTGTTGATCAATTTAGGTTTACTGTAAGAAAATACATTTGTAATATATTTCAGCTGGTAAAGTACTTCTTATTAACTTCCACTGTGTCCCTTTAACACAGACAAACCTTACATCGCCTTCTATTAATCCAAAAAATTCAAGGCCACAAGGCAAACTGCAGAACTTTCTTTCATCCAATTTCATATCTAATTGCACTGAAGTGACACAGCAAATTCTCAAATAATTGCATACATTAAAAGTACACATGTAAATAAATGCAGTGATTGTAAGTGGAAGTTTTAGATAATTGAGCTTTTTAACCTCCTTCTAAGTATCATTTTCAAGGACCAGTAATTTTCTCTCACAGCGAGGACTGATATGAAATTGGTATAAATATGTATAATGGCAGAGACTTTAACAATTAAATATCTGACTATTAACATTCATCCAACTCCAATCTCTTTTTTATCAACACTCATTACGATGAGTTGTGATAATCAATTTAAGCTTATTTATTATTATTTAGTATTAACATTAATTTGTAATGTTCCAACATATTCTGCAGAGGTAAACAGGATAGATACAAAACAAAAGTAAACTATAAAAAACAGGTCATATTATTGAGTTTAAAATCAAGCATACAACGTGCTTTCTCTAATGTACCCAATAGGATAGAAAACTCGCAAACTAACAGTCTAGAGGATATGAGTGAGGTATAGAAAGGTGAGGTGAGGACAGTTTGGAGTATTTAGAGACAACAGCAGAGATATAAGATGGTGCATTATTGTTGAGGGCTTAATACCTTAAGGTCAAGATTTTACATTTTATTCTGGAGGCTATGGGAAGCCATTGGGGTGAGTGACAGAGAAGTGCTGAACAGGCTGTATACCTCCCCAGGCCTCCTGGGGTTGGTAGGGGGGGCCACGTGACTCTATTTTGTCGGTAGTGTCAGGCTGTCCTGGTACACCCGCTGCTTGAGCAAGCATGCATTGCAGGTACCATTGTGGCAACATGCAGTTAGTGTTATTTAGCTTAGGCAGAAGCCCATGATCCCCATGCCAAGGTTAGTACTATTCCCTAGTCACAGTAGGGTAGCCCGTAAGTGACATTGTGTGTCTCGTTACAAAGGTGGGCTTCTAATTTGCTATTGTTAGCCGCTTGTTATTGAATTATAGATTACAAGGTATAAAGATGAACTAGCCTTCTAAAATGTAGCCGTAGCAACATCATGTGACCCGTGATGACTGCGGGCCCCCTAATTTGTCCTTGTTTAGAGCTATTGTATTTTATGCCGCTAGAGTGAGGCATTCGTGGGCACATTGTCTCTTCATGAACTGCACATCAGTCCCATAAAATTAAGCACTGGAAGTCAGCGGGGGACCCGCAATTGCTTCAGGCTTAGAAAAGGGCTGAGTTACGGTGTTTTTAATTTAAAACAGTTACGAGCTTGTGTAGCCGCTAGTTACGAGCAGGTGTAGAAAACCAGTAGCCCAGATGGGGCGGAATATATAATTCCAAGTCTTTGGGTGTAAGTATGTGGTTGACTGGGCCCACGTTAGATGTGCTGGCTTGTGGCTCGTGTCTTGCTTGCAAGCTGATGCCTGATACCTGGTTTCCTGACAGGTGGCTGACTAGTCCTTGTTAGTTGCGCACGTAAAATTGATGGCCTTATGGAAGGACGGTTCAATGCTCTGGCGAGCACGTTGGTCTGTGAGTGGAACGGGCATGGTTGAGGTTTCTCGAATAAGGCCGGGAGGAGGTGGGACTTCGGGTAGGAGCTGTGGCCTTTCAAAACGGGCCAGGCCGAAGGACCTGACGTAGGAAGTATTGGTATTGCAAGTTGAGAAAGGTCACAGGAGGTATGGCTAGGGGAATGAAGGCAAGTGGTAGAGATACCACTGTGTGGAAATAGGTCTGTGGAAAGTGTGAAGCCTTGCGGTTCTGTACAGCCATCTCTCCTGTTGGCTGGTATGCCTGAGATGAGAGGTTGGTGTAAAAAGACAAGGCATTGGGGACCTCATGTGCTTGGTTGTGGGATCCTAAGGTAATCAATTGACCATGTGGCCACAATGTTTCAGAGGGGAATCAGGTGATTCGGTTTGTGCTGTTCTTTACGGGAAAAAGGTGGTTCCCTATGAGGACGATTCTGCAACTTGGTGACGTGCGATCAGAGCTGGGTCTATTTCATGCTGGAACATGGTACCCACTGGCTTTCTGCATGAAAAGACACTGTAACAGCCCGTTGGGCTGTTTTAGCCCTGTGGCTCTGAGAAGGGAAGGTCGTAGTCTGTGATGGTGGACCATGGAATATTCGGATATCGGACCAAGCAAGCGCTTCGCCTCAGCTGCCGATCCATGGCCACAGCTGGGTTGTGTGGCTCAGGTCAGATGAAAGTATGATCAGCTTGTTATGGAGATGGCCAATGTCATTAGTGGGACGAGCAGGTGGCGAGTGGCACTAGTTGTCGCCTATCTTGGAAGTGGTCCAGGTGGTTGTAACATCCCTGGTAATACACCCGTGTAACAGCGGGTTTTATCGAGTGTTAGGAAAGGATAACGCTTGGTAACAGCTGCCACATGGGCTAGCTTGCAGGATTGGTGGGTGAGGGGCCAATTAGGGCCGTAGGAGTAAAAAGGCAAGTTTAGCCTTGCCCAGAAGTAGTTCGCTGGAGCAATGGTAGCCCAAAGGCTTCAGACTTAATCATTCATGATTTTAGCTGGTCTTAAGGTCATGAGTAGGTGTAGTTTTTAGCATTAGGGGCTAGGGAGGATTGCGGCTGGCCATGGCGTTTTTTGTGGGAGTCGAATGCCGCAAAGGTATTCTGCGGCCTTCTCCGTGGTGGGTGGTGAGGGGAGCAAGTGGCAGTAGTCGAGGCGAGTATGATGAGAGTGTATTAGAAGTTTGGTTGTGTTCTTGTGAGAGAAAGGGACGTATTTTGGAAATGTTTTCTAGGTAAAAATGACAAGATTTACTTATGTGAGGAATGAAAGAGAGGGCAGGATCCAGTAGAACCCCAAGACAAAGGGCTTAAGAGGTGGGCATGATGATGGTGAACAGAAATATGTGAGAGATGGAAATCCTGTATAGATAATTTATGCTTAAGATACCTACCTTTCAAGCTGAATAATGTAAAAAATGTTTAACTACAACCAGTTGCAATTATATTTATCAATATGGTTACTTTTCCTTTCTGCAATAACTGCAATGTGTGCTGAGTCAATTTAAAGGTCCAGTTTGGTCTCTAAAGATTAGTTAGGTAAGGCTTGATTAAAAAAAGCTAATAAACTTTTACTGTGCATTTAAACAATTAATTACTATTTATCAATCATCTTCTGTATAAATTATGGGCCTCTTCACTACCTGAATTAAGTACTGTTGCTTAGAGTAGACCCTGCGCTGATACTGACATTTATATACATCTTTATAACAGGTTTATTATATATTATTTTTCATTAATAAAGCTTTTGTTTTCAAATATTCTGAATCACATTATTTATTCCCAGAATGCAGAGGAGCAGCTCCTGGAGGTCCATAAGGAGATTGAAGCTTTGCAGGATTCCAGACAGCGCCTGATGCAGTTCCTCTGTGAGGATGAAGACAGTTTCCGTTTGGAGGAGTGCTGCAAAATATTCAGCAGTTTCTGTCAGAAATTTCAACTTGCCATTAAGGTTTGTGCTTGAAAAGTAACATGCACTTCACCCAGGGCTCCTAAAGATTCAATCATATATTTAAAATCAAAAATGTGAGATTGTGGTAATGGGGTGTTCCATGAGAAATCACTTACGAGCAGTCTAGATAATGTAGGTGAACTGACAACTGTGTTCAAATGTTTTCTGTATGCTCTTTCAAATAATTAATGGGCTACAGCACAATGAAAAAAATATGTTTGATAACTTTAAGTCTAAGAGTTGGAAAAACGTGTACAGTTAATTCTCAGTTAGAAAAAAAAATGATGGCTCTGTAGGATAGGGATCCATGATACATTGGTGGAAGTTTTGTGTGTGAGAGGGGTGTCTACACACAAAACACCCTGCTTCTGGCTAGTGAGAGGGAAGTGGTATGTTGTCAATTTCAATCTTATCCAGTCATCAAACAAAGGTTCTGGACCGCTGCCTGTTCCCTCCTCCCCACCATTCAGGGATGCCCGGGATTCGATCCGGGCACATACTGACAGCAGAAGCATTCAGTTCAGTGCGGGAGGGAGGCTGTCGGATTACAGGAGAAGCCAGATTATGTGATACCAGATAATTGGTGCACAACCTGTAATTATATTCCCTGTGCACAACCATTGGGTTGTTTAAATTGCTTTTTCAACACAGACTGATTACACTTCAACCAGTCCTCCCAATACACTGGCACAAAAGAATGCCACATTTTAATTAACGCAAATTAATGTTTCTCTGCATTGAAGGACATCACACATTTATAGAAGGAGCTACATAGAAATAAACATCACTTTATAAAATACTCTGTTATTACTTATCTCTAAAATTAAAGTGCGAGTAAAAGCACTTTTTTTTTCCATATATTTTTTAAAAAATTTTATATTTTCATAATTATTTAACGCTAAGTCCAATAAGTCCAAACAGCAGCAAAGAAAGGCTTTAGCAAGGGCAAATCATTTAAGATTTTTTTCCCTTCACTATCTTGATAATAGAATGTAAACACTCACATTCCACACAGACTTAATTGATTCCACAGGCAATTTAACTGGAAAAAGCAGGGTTAAAGGATTGCAGTTATAACCACAGGACATGTGCCAGGTTACCTGACCAGATGCCAATGATGGGGCAGTGGAGGAGTGAAGTGAGAGACATGATGGACTGAAACTATGCTTTTAGATCTCTTTTCTTGCTAAAGCCTTTCTTTGCTGCTGTTTACACATGTTTTTTTTTTTGTAGTAATTAATGATGAACTAAAAACATTTTTTTCACAGGGGAAGGGGAAAGAGACTCAGGGGAGGGGGGTAGGAGACGCAGGGGACAGGTGGGCGGAAAAGACACAGGGGAGAGGGGGGGAAGAGACACAGGGAAGGGGGGAAATGACACAGCGGAGGGGAGAGAGGGGGAAAGACACAGGGGAGGGGGGTAGGAGATGTAGGGGAGGGGGCAGGTGGGTGGAAGAGACACAGGGGAGGGGGGAAGAGACACAGGGGAGAGGGGGGAGACACGGGAGGGGAGAGGGGGAAGAGACACGGGAGGGGAGACAGGGGAAGCAGACACAGGGGAGAGGTAGGGGGAAGATACAAAGGGATGGGGAGATGGGGGAAAGACACAAGGAGGGTGAAGAGACACAGGGGAGAGGGGGTAGAGACACAGGGGATGGGAGATGTGGGGGAAGAGACACAGGGGAGAGGTGGGGGAAGAGACACAGGCGAGA
This sequence comes from Discoglossus pictus, assembly GCA_027410445.1. NCBI lineage: Eukaryota > Metazoa > Chordata > Amphibia > Anura > Alytidae > Discoglossus > Discoglossus pictus. The sequence goes on along the minus strand of CM050168.1, from coordinate 110,474,735 downwards.
TGTTGGGGGAAGAAACACAGGGAACGGAGGGGGGAGAGACACAGGGGAGGGGAAAGGGGGGAAGAGACACAGGGGAGGGGGGAAGAGAGAAAGGGGAGGGGGAAGAGACACAGGGGAGGGAAGAGGGGGAGAGACAAAGGGGAGGGAAGGGGGGAGAGACTTAGGAAGGGGGGAGAGACATGGGACGGGGGGGATAAAAAATTATACTGTCATTTTTTATGGGCAATTTACTAGTTAGATATAAGGGTTTGGCTATTACTGAGCCAATGTTGTTTTCTTTGTTTGCACTATATAACCAAGCTCTTATACAAGCTGCTGTGAAACAAAAAATAATATTAAAATAACTGTGGAAGAAACACATGATAACTAAATGTGCCCTTAATTTTTTTTTCTTTTTAATCGTTCATATTTGAAATATATCTCTTTTAAACAATGTCTAAAAAAAAGTATTTGTTTTAATTAAAGCACTTGGTAGGTGGAAATAAATAAATCCCAAAAGGGTACACTTTTTTTTTCTTCTCCCTATTTATGATACTAACCCTCCCCCTTATCCCCACCCATGAGTAGTTCATTCATCCCTTATACCCTCTACACTTTCTACCCCATTACTTATATGTCTGTATATATATGTATATATGTATATAGTCCCTTCCCATCTACTAGTTTAAAAACTCCCTCAGCCTTTCTACCATCCCCTCCTTTAGCACACAAGCTCTCTCTTCATGGTGTAATCCAACACTGCTATAGAGTTATTGCAAAGCACTCTAGGAAACTACTGGGGACATGCAAAAGAATAAACAATGCATTTTCACCCTTTAATCCAAAAGCTCTTTATACAGTGCCTTGCAAAAGTATTCACCCCCTTGGCATTTTTTGTGTTTTGTTCTTAATTTGGTTAGTCTTTCTTCATAACTTAGCCCCTCCATTCCCCTTATTAGCTTTGTTGCCCTCCTCTGTACCTTTTCCAGCTCTAAAATTCCTTTTTTATGAAATGGTGCCCAAAATTGTACTCCATATTCCAAATGAGGGTGTACTAGAGATTTGTATTTTCTTCCCTAGCTTCTATACCCTTCTAATACATGCTAATATTTTATTTGCCTTTGCAGCTGCGGCTTGGCTTTGAGCGCTGTTATTTAGGTGGTTGTCTACAAGTACTCCCAAATCCCTTTCAATATCTGATACCCCTAGATTTGCTCCATTAAGATTATAGATTGCATGGCTATTTTTCCTTCCCAGATGCATAACCTTACATTTATTCGTATTGAATCTCATCTGCCATTTACATGCCCATTCCTCAAATTTATGTAAATCCCTTGCACAACTTTGTGTCATCAGCGAAAATGGAGCCACTACTTTGCAGTCCCACCTCTAAGTCATTAATAAATATGTTAAAAAGGAGAGAACCTAATACTGAACCCCACTTACCACATTAGTCCAATCGAAGTATGTTCTATTTACAATAACCCTTTGCTTCCTGTCTTTTAGCCAGCTCTCAATCCATGAGCAGATATTTACTGCAATTCCTGTATCCCTTAGTTTGCACAATAGCCCCCCATGTGGCACTGTATCAGAAGCTTATGCAAAATCCAAATAGACTACATCCACTGAGTTGCCTTGATCCAAGTTCCTACTACTATTTCACTTCACCAACTTAGACTATTGTGTTCTGATCCATCACATAAAATTCAGATTAACCAAACATTGAACTTAAGGCTGTAATGTAACACAATAGGTAAAAAGTCAAGGGCGTAAATAATTTTGCAAGGCACTGTACATGGCTCCTTTTAGTATATGCCTACCATTTTAGTAAAGCTTTCCTGCATATATATGTATATTCCAAAGCTTATATATGTATGCTTGTGTGATGGGCACCTTTTCAAACTTTTTGTTCCTTTTTTTCCCATTTGTATAATCCATAGAAAGCTAAATAAAAAAGCCTCTCTGATCAGGGGTGGAGCTGCCAGTAGTGCAGGTTCTGCAATGCACCTGGACCCTCCTCCAGGAGGCAGTGCCGTGATATATATATATATTTTTTGCATTTAATATTTTTCTGTAGCATAGAGCCCCACCGGGCCCCCACACCCTGGCCCAACCTTCCACAGGCCCGTCGGACTCCATGGCCACACATCCAAGAGATGGCAGTGTGAGCCTGTTCAGCATGCTGGGGATGTGTTACAGGGAAGAGGTGAGAGCGAGAGCAAGGTCTGAATGAAAGCAAGGGAGATAGGGATAGGTTCTATGTGAAGTGGATGTTGAGAGGGGTTGGGTGCTGTCTGAGAATGGATGCTGAGAGGTGATGGCTGCTGACAAGGACTGGGTTCTATATAGGTATGGATGCTCAGAGGGGCGGGTGCTTGTGGGGATGGATATTTAGAGGGACTGGTTGCTATGTAGAGGTTGTATGTGTGTATATATATATATATATATATATATATATATATATATATATTTCTACAGAGTAGTGTAGGGCCTCCGAATCTGGGCTTCCTCTGATGCACCAGCCCCCCACCCCATAAAGGAAATCATCAGAAAGTGGGTCTTACATGTCCTGAAGGTATGCTGCAGGCAGAGGACTTTCACGCAGGCAGGATGTAAGGGAAGTGGAGCAGCTGTGGGAAGAGGGGCAGCTATGGAAAGGTGTCTTAGGAGGAGCAGTTATGGGACAGGGTCTTGGGGAGGGGTGCTGTAATGTGAATGGGTCTTAGGGAGGGGAGCTGTTTTTGGGAAGGGTCTTGGGGAGGGGCACTGAGTAAGTAGGGAACAGGGGAGGTGAGTACAAAATGTTGATTTACAACCCCCCTATCCAGGGGTAGGGTTATGCAGGAAAAATACAGAGAGAAATAATAGCGTAGTGTCTAGCCATTAACTTGTCCTAATTATATTCCTGCAGGAGAACAGGGACCGTGAGCTGGAAGAACAGAGACGGCAGCAGTGGGAAAAGGAACGCTTACAGAAGAGACATTCAATGGCCACCTGCAGTGAGTTGGAGGCTAGTGAAGTAGAGGATGATCTGGAGGTCACTTTGGAGAGGAACCTACGTAACATTCGTAAACCTGGCTCTATGCGTCTTTGTAGGATGCGTTCATTGGGTTCAAGTTCTCCCACTTCTATGATACATCAAAGGTGTCAAATGGAGAAGGTCCAGGTATTCAGTGATAAAGTGAATTCTCGCAAGATAATTGAGGTCTCTGAGAGAGAGCTGACTGAGCCAATGGGATGTAAAATATATAAAGACATGAACAATACAGGTAGTATCAATGGGTGCAACTTATGCACTTCAAGACGTACTGGGACACCGAGCCAGGCATTAATCCATTCTGATTCCAAGCAAACATTTGAAAAACCTGAACATGAGCATTTCAGTCCATCACTAATGCTGTCTGCACACAAGACCCTTGTCCAGCCGTCAGCGCAGACAGATTATTTCAGATTCTCCCTATCTAAAATTGATTCTGAGATCTGTATCCAATCAATATCTCACAATTTTCCTGAGTCCCCCAGTCAGTCACTACAACAGCATGACCCTAAGACTATGAAGCAGGATAATATAAACCATAATGTACTTGACACCAAGAGACAAGTACTAGCCCAAGTTGGACCCATGTCTCCAAGCCAATTACCAGTCCAGCCTGAACCTGAGATGCCAAGAAAGGCATTCATCCAATTGCCAGACAAACTTGAACCTGAGACTCCAAGGCAATTACTCACCATACTTAGAATGGAGACCACAAGTCGATTACCAATTCAATTCAAATCTGATATAATAAGTTCATCACCATCACAGTTTGAAACTGAGACTGTATGCCAATCACAATCCCAGCTTGGACCTGAGACCCCAAATACATCATCAGCACAGCATGTTTTTAAGAACCCGAGACAGTCACCAACACAAAATGAACCTGAAATCCCAAGTCACTCAGAAGCCCAGCTTGGATCTGAGATCCCAATCCAATCAGCACCCAAGTTTGAATCTGACATCATAAACTCATCACAGCTTGTATCTGAGACACCAAGCTTGCCTCCAGCCCTGTTTGTACCTGAAACTCACAGCCAGTCGCCAGTCTTACTTCAACATGATATTGTAAATCATTCACAATCACAGTTTGGAGCTGATATCCAAAAAGGATCTCCAGTCCAGAGTGAACCTGAGGCTCATGGTAAATCACCAGCCCAGTTTATATCTAAGAGCACACTACAGCTGGAACATGAAGGTTTAGGGCAGTCACAAACAGAATTTTCATCTGAGGCCTATAGTCAATCATTAGTTCAAACTGGACCTGAGACCCCAAGCCAATCACTAGTCCAGTTTGTACCTGAGGCATTTATTGAATCACAATCAAAGCTTAAACTAAAGACTTTAAGCCAAAAAGTAAATAACCCTGAGTCTGGGTTGACTGGACAATCACTTGCCCAACTTAGACATGAGACCACCAGACAAGCAGCGGATCAGTCTGACTCTGATAGTATCATGCAATTATTGACCCAGAATGTACCCGATATATCACACCATTCATTAGAACAATGTATACCTACAATTTTAAAAAAGTCAATAGGCAGATTTACACACAAGACCTCCAGCCAATCACAGTCTCAGTTCAAACCTACATTACCCAGGAAATCACAATTGCCTGGACCTCAGCTTAAATCACAGGCTCATTCTGAATTAGGTAACCATTTCCAAACATCACATCACTCTAAATCTGAAGATGTTGGACCTAAGACCGCAAGTCAACCACTTGCCAAGCTTGAATTTGAGACCTGCAGGCATTCACAAGCTAAACCTGAACATGATATATCAGGTCAGTCATTAATAAATTGTCAGTTTGAGACCCCACATCTGTCCCTAGCCCAGTGTGTTACTGAGGTACCCACACAATCCCAATATAAATATGATACTATCAGTCAAGCACAAGACCAGCTTCAAAATGTGAATTCCAGACAATTAATAGCTAGCTATCCGCTGGCTCAGCAGCAACATCCAGTTCCAAGTCAGTTACAGTCAGAGTGTGGATCAGTGACTTGTAGCCAAATAATTGCTCCATCTAGACCAGATACAACTAGGCAATCCTTAGCCCATTATGAGTATGAAAACACCTCTCACTCTTTTGACCAAATTATCCCTTCTCAAACTCAGCTTGGGCATGATGCTACCAGCAACTGTCTAGACCAAAATCAACAAAAGACTTCCAATCAATCATTATCACAACGTGAATCTATTAACTACAGCCAGTCGCTAATGCAGCCTACATTAGAATTATCCAATATAAAAAAAAATCAGTCTCGGACATTGTTCCCTAACCAGTCACTAGCTCCATCTAAGCCTGAATCTCGAAGACATTCCCTTGCCCAGCCTGGATGTGCCACCACCGCAAGGCTAACACCCAAAAAGCAGATTAAAGGTAAAGAATACAATGCTCATATTTCAACAACACAAGACAAGATCACAGAACTGAAGAGTGAGACATCTAAAGCACTGAGACAAACTGTGGAGTACAAACCATTGGCAAAGAACCTAAAATATGAGCATGCTGTCCCACAACAGGAATCTCATAGCCCTTGCTCCAAGTGGAAGAGAGAATTGCAAAATATCTCTGACAAAAGGGCAGGAGGAAGAAAGGATTCAAAGTCAGAGAGCGGTAGAGTGGAGAATGGAGAACAAAAAATTGGAGAAAAAAACTCTTTATTAAGGAGGACTGTTGGCAGTACAAAAAGGCCACATAACAGTGACCCTGGTTTTGGAGTTAGAAGGGTGCACTTAACTAAAGAGCTAGGCTCAGGCAGCTTAAATCAGACTATGTCCACTTGTACACAGGAGCAGAAGGAGACAAGAAGTAGTAAGTTACCACACAAAGTAAACATCCATAGTGGTGAACCAGTGACCACACCCATGGGGAAAACTATGAAGTGTACCAAGAATAAAAAAGAGACTATTATCCAATATAATAATGTATGTGGTAAACCATCAGAGAATAAATGCAGCTCTGCTACTAATTCTAAGTGCTCTATACCCTGCCCACAAAAATCTACAAACAATTCATGCCGTAACTTGGAGCCCAACATAGAATCTGACTGGACTTCACCTATTAATGATAAGAAAACCCTGGCTGTAGCCCGTGTGGCAGTTCATGTGATTAAAAATTATGAGCTAAGCTCCCCCCTACTCCGCAGGGTGAGGAATCCTTATCTGGAAACTCATCCAGTATGGAGGTGAAGAGGAACATGATTGTACGTAGTCACATCACATGGAATCTGGTTAACCACAGATCGCTGGGACAGGTCTTTGGTGTCTGTTCTTTTATCTTTGCTTTAGGCAGAGATGAGATATTCTTATCTCACTGGCATTATATGGTAAAGAAGCTGTCAGACAACATTTATGAAAGATGATTTGGTGAGAGATGCAGCTGAGAGTGAGTTACTATATATGCAGAGACAAGTGATGTTGGCAGAGGGCAAGTAATATTTTTAAGTAGCACTCAGTGGATCTGAAATTATATGTGCTAGGAAGGCCAGAATATTATTTTAAATAGTGTTGATCTATGCAATGGAATTGTTTAGGATCACAGTAATAAAGTAAGGATCACAGAAATAAAGTTGCGATTGAAGAAAAAAGTCATTGTAGCTTTTAAAAGTTTTATTTTTAATTTAGTGTTTAAGGTGTCAGCAGATTCTTGCAACCCCTATAAGGTGTCCTGGACAGTCTTTCTGCCCAGCAGGTTGTTCTGGTAGGAAACTGTATCTGCCTCATAAATAAATATTTCTAATAGGACAGATAAAGTGGCTACCGTAGGAAAACCCAGGAAATGTATCAGTTGCCATTGTACTGACAAAATGTATGAAAAAACCCCAGAAATGTTAGTACAAAGTTATGGTAAAATATTGAAAAAGAAAACTTTATTATCTAAACTTTGACTGTTTATTTAAACAATACATTTCTATTTTATCATGTCCCAGGCTGTATGAGCCCCTTATCTCTCCACCACTGAATAATTTATTATCTCTGGAGGGGGAGCCACCCAAAGGGAATGCTCTCCAACAGGCATACCATATTTGCAGTATGATAGGCAGAGGCGACTAAAAAAGTTTATTTGTGTACATTTCTAACAGCTTATGTTACACTACTGCCTGATACTACTGCGGGTTTTACAAAGTTATCTCAAAAGGTTTTCAGTTTGCTACTTCTCCCTGGGCGGCTGCCACCCCAGAGACAATACATTATTCAGACAATCAAGAGATCTGGAGCTTATACAGTGTGGGGACATGATGTAAAAAGGTAATTAATTGCTTAAATGCACAGTAAAAGTTTAATAAGGGTGTAGCTCTGGGCAGTCTGTGCTGCAGACCAATATTTGTTTGCTAGGCTATACTTCACTTTTTTGTGCAGTGTATAAAATATGCTCTTTTAAATATATAGTATATATTTTGTTACTATGGTATCCCTTTAAACTGTCACTGGCAAAGAGTTAAAGGTAGACTGAATTGTATATTGACTGAGTTAGAAGAGTAATAATGAATGTTAAACTAACTTTTAAACATGAACTTCAAAACCCAAGCTGCTTATCTCCACCCCAATAAGGTAATCAAGTGGAAGGAGTAACTGACTAGGAGGCAGCACTGACTGCATCTGCTCCTTTCTAACACAAGTTTGTGTCTGACTGTTGTACTACATAAAAGTCTAGGTTGCTCCAAACCCTTAATGACCTCATAATAGGTGGAGGCAAGCAGCTCAACTGGAGGTTTATAAATTGATGTTTAATAGTAAGTTTAATGATAAATATTGCTTTTTCTAAATTACTGAACAAGAATGTTCTCAATGATGAATGACTTGTTAAATCAACTCTTCTTATTAAGACATTACAGTTGTCCTTTAAAGACTAGAACAACTTTCTCCCTGAAATTAATCTATATTTGTTTATATATATACTTGTAACTACTTAAAATATAGCAAATGAAGAGCAGATTACATTATTATTTATTTAAATCAATCCCTAAAGTGCTTTTATAATAATCAAAAATTATATAAATGTCTGTTTGTGGTTAGTTCTTTCCTTCTGGTTTTGAGAATTTAAAAGATAAACTACAGTAATATGCGCAAAATTCATCAACAGGGTAATCATCACCATTTTCATTAGTGCTAATTGAGACATTTTGTTTTTTCAGTATTTGAATTGTTAGTGTTATGCACAGTTTTAGTTTTCACTGAATAAACTAATGTATCTTTTTACTGAAATATTTCAGCTTACATTTTGCCTTTCTGTTTCAACAGTGAGCTGATATAAGGCTCTAATGTCTTAATTAGGCTTTGCTATGAGGAGATAAATTAACTGACTGTTTCACTAGTCATTTGAGACAACTCCTAGATTATTGTAGATTGCCTGTTCACTGAGGTATGATGAGACGCCTTCATTTTAAAAATGCATAATGTATGCAAGAGTTATCAGGGAATGACAACATTCAGCATTGGAACAACAACATTGCCAGTAATCAAGTTCAGTGGCAGACCTAGTGGAAAGAGGGTCCTGGTACAAAAAAAATATTTTGGGCCCCCAAGATTCTAAATATATATAGACCTATCCTGTTTTGTGTGCGCCAATTCTGACTGTCGTGTGAGGAGTGCGCAACCACCGCCGACTGCCCTGGGTAGGTGAAGGACTGGATACTGGAGAACATATCACTGTCTGTGAAGAAGGTGAGAAACCCCCAGGCCTGATAGAGAGACCCGGGCCCGAGAAAACCAGGAGAGAGAGGGCACATGAGGAAGGAGAGGTCTCCAGACAGGGCTGAGAGAGACTTGAGGAGAGACACAAAGATACCGGGACTGAGAGAGGTGCAGAGAGACAGGAGACACAATCAGAGACATGAGGGACTGGAGAAGATATCACTGTATGTGAAGATGGTTAGAGAGCCAGGAATGGGAGAGAGACTATGACTGAGAGAGACTAGGGAGAGGGACAGAGAGAGACAGTGTGAGGGGAGAGAGACAAGAGAGAGAGGATATAGACAGCAAGGTGAAGGGCTGGGTAAGTCTGTTAAGAAGGATAGAGACCCAGGAATGGGAGTGAGTGAGACTGACTGAGTCCTGTCTGGAGTCCTCTCCTTCCTCATGTGCCATCTCTCTCCTGGCTCTCTTGGGCCCAGGTCTCACTCTTAGGCCTGGAGGTTTCTCACCTTCTTCACAGTCAGTGATATGTTCTCCAGTATCCGGTCCTTCACCTTGTGGGGCAGATGGCTGTGGCGCACACAAAACAGGATAGATCAATATATATTTTTAATTATATATATATATATATATATATTATTAAATTATATATATATATATATATATATATATATATATATATATATATATATATATATACCCTGCACTGCAGAAAGACAAATATACCAAAAAGTAATAAGATTGCACCGGGCCCCCCTCAGACACTGGCCCTAGCGCATTGCACCGTCTACACCAGCGGTTTCTCCGCCACTGATCAAGTTGCAAAGCCTATCCCTTTAGACTGGGACTGGCTTGTAAGCTACCAACCTGGATTCCAATTTTGCCATTAAAGGGGCATAATAAAATAAACATATTCGCAAGTGATTGTTATTAAAACAAAATCTAAATCACTGTAGGATAATTGAACTTGAATGTTTATATTTTAGACAAATTAATTTCACAATTATTCCCAGTTAGTTTGAATCAGAGTAATCACAGAGGTTTACATGTGTTAATGTCTTTGATATTGTTCTGATTACACCAATTCAGCATGCAATTCCTCCAAATCATCCAAATGGCTAGTGTTTCTCTATTGCACACTTCTCAACTCTTTCAGTAGAGATGGTATGTGATCAGCAAAGCCTTTTATAAGGAGAACCAAGATTAATCCAAAATAGTTTAGGATTGGTCAAGTATCTTCCAATTTCTCTGTTGGGAGACTGGATCAATTCGGTTATGATTATAATTAGACATCTAATGTTGTTCCTGGATATATGAGGGAGTTATTACATATTGTAGAAGGGAAGACATAACATAGAATTCTACAAACAAAATAGAATAACCAGTTCCACTACCTGTCTTGTCCAATTTTAAATTTAGCATGCCCAGTTTCAGTTAAGATTTGAAACTACCTTGCAACCATTACCCTGTTGATCAGATTTTTTTTCTGCAACAGAACCTCCTTAGGAATTAAAATCTACATCTGGAAGACGGTATACTGCAGATTGAATAAGTTCCCTAAATTAACTATTTTATTAATTTCTTCACATAGTAATATTTTTTAACAAATGTATTACTTCCACAAATTATAAATACCACCAGTTCCTAAACTTGTTACCCTGCTTTTTATGGCAAAGTTCTGCAAATTCCATATCTGATATTTAGTCTTACCTGTACCTTAATATGTATGTTTTTAAATATGTGTACGGCGCATTTTGTTTTATTACATTCTTGTATATGAGATTTGTTACTTTTGTACCTGATAAATGATTCTCTCACAGTTATTCATCAAATAATGGCTTTCTGTGTGGTCTGTTGGATCTTTCATCTGCGATAAAGCCAGCAGAACATTATTAGTGCAGCAGTGGGCAACTCTGTCCAATGAGGGCCGCCAACATCCCAGGTTTTCTGGTTCTCCATTTATTAGCACAGCTGAGTTACTCAGTTGCATACATTCTGGTTGATTTATCTGGGCTAAAGTAGAGAAATACTGAAACCCTGGATACTGTAGTCCCATATTTTCCTTTGCCCTTTTCAAGAAACATTTGAATTAAATATTTTAGAAGTAAAATTGCCTTGGCAGAGCTGATTGCTCTAAAGAGAAGCGCCTTGTAAACTATTGATATTCATCTACATCTTACTTAAAGCACTGTTATTTATGATTGCCACATTTCAATTGAACCAGCTTCCACTTTTTTCTGTATTCAAGAAGATCACTGGAAATTCTAATGGCAGCTCCCGGTGTAGGACAATGGTACATAGTATTTAGAAACGTTCATTTATTTCTTTTTTAGCTTTCTAAAACCAATATTCCCCATTATAAAAGTTTGTTCTTCAAGAGAGCCTATTGTAAATGTGGACATACAGCGTCCCATTAATAATATTTGGACATGCTATTTAAAAATTACATTGTGTTATGTTGTAAAAAATATGAAAAAATACATATTTATTTTTCTAGGCACTTATGCGCTTTCTGATTTGAATGAAGTGCATTTTAACTACACACATTCTATCTATAACTATGGCTAGCAATTGTGGTATATTTAAAGTGTTAGGCTTTTTTCATACTTCTCTGTTCCTGCGGACCAGAAGATAAGGTCTCGGGGACCACCTAAAAACAGGGGTTGAGCCATTGCAATTCACTGACTACATTACAGACACCAATTTTGTACCTAATTTTCGACTGGCTGGCATCACACCCATGTAAGGATATTCCTTTGTGCTCATTATTATTTGATCTATGTGTGTGTATTGGTTCATTAATGTGTGATTGTGAGCTTTTGTGCACATGCAGTTGAGTGTGTAAATTCTGTCTGTGCCTATACGGGACACACAAAGATTCAAAAGACAGAAGTCTCATAAGATTTAAACAAATCAAATGAAACAGCAAACAAACAGTTGGGAAATCGTTGTATTCTTTAAACAGCTCCTTTTTACACTCTGGTATTTTTCCCACATTACAAAGCTCTGGACTGCTTGGGCACGGAAAGTTTTCTTAAGTGACGCCAGGGACCCCACCTTATCTGTTTATTTTAGGTTAGGGATTTATGAGGGAATTTCAGAAGCCCTTTTTTTAAGGAAACACAACTATTTGTTAAACTTTCCTGTCCATTGAAATAGAGATTCAGGGTCAGTGGGTTTTCTCTCCATAATGATATGAGTCTTTGTGTGTGAATAAACATATTTAGTGCACAGGTGGCCATGACAAGAGAATCTCATTATTGGTTAAACACGCACAGACTGCATTACGTACTATGACTGCCTTATCTGCCTTAGATATTTCTATATCTAACTAATCCTCTATATCAGGTGTAGAAGACTGCTATGATGTTGTGTCACATTCCTGGTGGTCCACCTTAGGAAGGGGCTCAGGCACAATATCTACTGTTTATACTAGTATTTTTCTATCACGTTTCCCAGCCTGTTGTCTCAACTGGCAAAAAATTTTTAAAAAAAAATCCCCCAAACTGGCAACTAGAATATTTCCTGGATCAATAACCTACTGATTTTATGGTAACTGTTTAAACCCTGTATGTTTTTTTATTAACAAACATTATCTATTAAATGCTGTCCAAACCTCTTTAAGTTATTCTATCTGACTGCTCTCATTGTGAATAACTAATTTCTGATAAACCAATACATGATCATGCAGAGGTAAAGGAAACATTTGGTCATGCTTTTAAAATGTAATATTTTGAAGAACTGCACTTAATTATATTCAACATGTTTTTTTAGAATGTAAAAAAGAATAATACAATCTCAGGTCAACTTCCTGAGGTGGGAGAGAGTTTAAATACACAAGAACTGTCTGTGTGCATATTGGCAGTGTAGCAGTTACATCTATCAGTGCTCTCAGATTAAGGGGAGTTCATTAGTTTACAAGATCACACTCCAACCAGCCCTCGCCAATATTGTATATTGGACAAATGAGGAGCCATACGTTTTAGGTGTCTATTTAATTATTTTACACTTCATATTGCTCTTTGTCTCCTTTTCTCTCCCCACTTATTGTTTCATTTCCACCTCATCCAAATGGCCCTTTTTCACTCCTGGGCTCTCTCCACTCCACCATTCTTATTGCACAATCTCTTTCACATTGTTCTTCCATCTTGGCCTCTTTACCTGTCCCTGACTCTTCTATTACCTCAGTTTTATTTAACCTGCCTGTTTCCCTTGTTTCTGTATTACACCCTCTTTTTATCTTCCTAAACAAATATTTTGCCAGACTACACTCTGTTCTCTTCCATTTTACCATTCCCTCTCATCAATTTTCTCCTACATTTTCTCTCATCTACCATCCTTTTATCTCTTCTGCACCCCATCTGATCTCTTCTTCCCTTCTCCAGATCCCCCCCCCCCCACTCAACTTGTCACTTCTCTTATACTTCTCCTCCCTGTCTACAACCTTTTTCATGCTCTTGTTGTTCTTCTCTTTCCTACTTTTAGCTTCCATCCCTTTGCCCTCAATTCCTCTTCTAGGAGCTAAGTAAATATGGCAAAGGCTATGGAAGAGAGTGGGCATGGTGAAAATGCACTAGTTACCTCTTACTTCTTAGTACCAGCCCTATATACTTCTTGCCACGGTTTCCTCTTTTTATTCCTCAATTCTCGCCTTCTGCTCTCCTGTTTCTTTCTGCCCATCTCCTAATCCTATGGATTCTTCTCATTATTGCCCTTAAATACCCACTAACTTTTCAAGTTGCCAAAAAGGGACACCAATTCTTACAAAAAGATGCACAGATTGACAGTGTTATTACTATTTATTAACAATGGCAGGTTGACCAACATGTCTATATATTAGATCTACATACTTAATATCTGCACACTGGTCCAAAAGCACACATGCCCTGCTAAACAAACACATATCTCTTCTAAAATCTCTTTGCCACAAAGCGTATGGAAAACAAAATAAGTGATAAAGATCCTCCATCATATAAAGAACAGGTATCAAAATAGTACACTTGTTTTTAAATGCTTGTTAAAATATTTTAGAAAATAATTGGATACATGGACAGAGTTAAATTCGCAATAGAAGGTTTTAACCTTGACTGTGGGATTGTCCTCTCAACAGAGGGACATTTGAGTATCTGAGAGGGAAAGACAGATTTTTACTATAAAGAGGGACTGTCATTCAGAAAGAGGGAGAGTTAGGAGCAGGGGTAGGGTCCATGGGTAGAGTTACAACAAGGGTAAAGAGGGTTTCTTAATCTGTTAGGCAAGGAGGGACCGCATTGGACTCTCCTGCTGACGCGTTTCGACGTCACACAGGACGTCTTTCTCAAAGGGCAAACAAGGTAGTGGCGTTGGCGTGATGTTTATATACACAGCGGTTGCTACGGCAACCATAAGCAATTCCAAAGCGTGTTAAATGCAAGAAAGAAGGGCGAATTGAACAATGTAAAAAAATATATATATATAAGATAAGTATTAAATATATGTCAGAATTGAAATCAAAGTGTTGAAAAACACTAAAAGCAGCAGTAAAATAAGGGAAAAGGAATGGAAACAGGTCACAGCCCTAATACAACAATGAGATGGTTAAAGGGGCATAGAACTAGACCCAAGTTAATGGGTAACCATATGTGTATAGTAATAGTGAAATCAATACATAAATAAAGTATCTTGTAAGGGACCCAGCAACAGCTAATAAAGGTCCTATAAAGTATAGTGTAAAACTATAATAGATATGTGAACTGTATCTACTGCAAATGCAGATTTATAAACAGTGAAACATAAGTGGAAGTGTAAACATAGTAAGAGAGTATCTGAAAGCTCTCAATAATAATATGGTGAAACCAAGAAAACAAAAAGTGATCTAGTGTAGTAAACATGATTTATAGATTATTGGCTTTATTTCCATCTACATCCCAATAGAGATGTTCAATTCCTGACTTCAAGTTAGTATTTAGTCAAAATATTTAGATTAGATGTTGCATCCTACTGAGTTATAAGTTTCGATATAGGACCCAATTTCTAAATAAAGGCAGTGAAATTAAAACCCTCATTTAGACCAAGGGTAGAGAGGGCCTTTAATTTGTAAATCCAAGGGGCCTCAGATTGAAGGAGTTTATGGTCAATATCTCCCTGTCTTTGGCTCATAGTGACTTTGTCAATGGCAAAAAAGGATAAAACTTTACTTTGATTTTTATGGTAAAGTCTTACATGTCGTGCAATGGGGGTGTCAAGCATATGTTTAATACTTAGAACATGTTCCCCTATCCTACGTCGTAGTTGGCGGCTAGTTTTACCAACATAGATATTTTGGCAAATGCAAACTGCTACATATACTACACCTGTGGAACAGCAGTTAAAAATGTCACAGATTTCACATTTAACCTTTGTTGTTGGGTGTTCAAACACTTTTGTGGGTATAATGTAACTACAGTATTTGCATCTGCCACATCTAAAGCAACCTGATGGAGGTTTAAGCCACATGGTATTTTGTCTTTTTTCTTTAAAGGCACTATGTACCAGAATGTCTTTAAGGTTTTTACCTCTCCTGTATGTAACTGAGATATTAGGTGTTAATACCTCAGTGAGATCTTCGTCACTTTTTAACAGGTACCAATATTTAGCAATTGACTCTTTAACAGTTTGGGAGTCATAACCAAAGGTCATTATGCAGCGGATGGAATTTGGACCATTGGAGGTGTTTTTTGAAGGGTTTCTTCCATGAAGTAGAGTGGTTCTATTACAATTCCAAGCATATTTAAATGCTGTTTTGAGGCAGTTTTTTGAACAGCCTCTTTCTTTAAATCTTTTTCTCTGTTTATCTGCTTCTATTAAAAACTCTTCCTCTGTGCTGCAATTCCTTCTAATATGAAGGTATTGGCCTTTGGGTATTCCTCTCTTGAGAGGTTCAAAATGTTGGCTTTCCCACCTCAAAAAGGTGTTTGTAGCAGTATCTTTTCTATATGTGGTGGAAAATATCTTGTCACTCTCATCTTTCTTGATCATTAAGTCAAGAAATGTAATTTTGGAGTCATTAATCTCATAGGTAAATCTGAGGCCTAGTTAGTTGACATTTAGTTTTGCTATAAATTCTTCAAATGTACTTTTAGTATCTGTCCATATTAATATAATATCATCTATATAGCGCCTCCACAAAAAGGATTGAATCAGTATATTCTGAGAGGGAGTCACTAAAGAATGTTTTCTCTTCCCACCAACCCAATAATAAGTTAACATAGCTTGGGCGCATGGGGTGCCCATAGCTGTTTCTTTAATTTGATGGTACCAATTCCCATTATAGATGAAATAATTATGTTTAAGGACATAATCTAATAGATCTAAAAGAAATTCATTGAACTTTTTCAAATTTGTGCCTTTACTCAGTAAAAAGAACTTAGTGGCCTCAATACCTTCCTTATGAGGAATGCTGCTATATAGAGCCTCTACATCCACAGTAGCCAGACAGGAGTTCATAGGTATTGTAAGGTCCTCAAGTTGTTTTAAAATATCGTTTGTATCTTTTACAAATGATGGTAATGTTTCAACCATATCTTTTAAATGATAGTCTAAGAACACACTAGATTTGTGCGATAAATTGTCAGTTCCTGACACAATAGGTCTTCCAGGGATGGGAGTCACTTTTTTATGAATTTTTGGTAAGGTATAAAAAATGGAAATGGTAGGATGTTTTGGAAAAAGGTATTGGAAACTCTTATTTTTCCATATTTTAGTTTCCTCTCTTTGTTTTGGGGTATTCTCTTCCAAAAGAGATAACATAGTATGAAATGCTTCTATATCTTCTTTACCAAGTCCTAGATGTATCAATTCTCTCTCCTGTTTAAGTTTGTAAAATTTATGTAAAGCTAATTTCCTTGCAAATAGGTTTAGGTCTTTTATATGTAGAATAGGATCTGGCCTAGATGTAGGTACAAATGATAAACCTTTTTGTATATATATATATATATATATATATATATATATATATATATAATAGCGACTTGTCCATCCAAAAATGACGGTCAATACAATTTTAAGCCATTGCAATGCTGTTTGTCGCACAATGTTAAGCTTTTTATACTCTAAGGACCTTCGGCGCTCATTGCGAGCCTCTCCTCGTGTGTCCTTTGGCTCCTCTGTATATTTTTTTTAAATACTTATTAATGAATTAATTGAATAATAAATGAATATAGTTCACCTTTTAGTAAGTAATATATGTAACAATCAATAGCCTGAAGAGGTAACAATCTCTTTTTATTGTCCTGCAGCATATAATGTCCAGTTGGACTGTTGCTAGCCTGAGGATATAGTTTTATGAATGTCCCAACTGTGCGTTAG
The DNA here is from genome assembly GCA_027410445.1 of Discoglossus pictus. Taxonomy (NCBI): domain Eukaryota; kingdom Metazoa; phylum Chordata; class Amphibia; order Anura; family Alytidae; genus Discoglossus; species Discoglossus pictus. The sequence goes on along the minus strand of CM050168.1, from coordinate 110,457,754 downwards.
AAATAGGCTGCGTGCGCGAGGGCAAACCGTTGGTTTATTTGTGTAAAGCAATACTTTAGATGCATAATGTTGTTAGTTTCAAGTTATGGTTGTAAAATAGCGTAGTTTGTCTATGTGCTACGCGGTTCGCAAGCATTTGCCGTCCTTTGTAATAGTGTATTTTGTACCTCGTAGGTTCTTGGTTAAAAGTGGTGGTGTTTTACGCGGTCCAGGGTCATGTAGCATTGTTTTCATTTTGTTTGGCCGCCATTTTTTTTCTCCCTTAGCCGATTTTTAAGTGATCAACTTAAATTTGCGTTCCACCTCATTCCCAGACGTCCTGGCTGTCCCCCGTGCTGTGTGTGATTTTTTTTTGTATTTTTCGTGTTTTTCGATTTGCCTGGTTCGGCCGTTAACTTCATATTTTTCCTATCTCGTATTTTTTTTTTTTAAGTCTAGCGTCTTGTCATTTTTTTTTTCTAAGTCCCGCGTTTGTTACCGGCTTGCAGCCTAAGGCAATCCCGCATTTCCTAAGTGTTTGGAGGCTAAGTCCCGCGTGTTTCATTGCCTCCACTGCTTTCCTTCGCTTCACGAGGTTCGCAGGCAATGAGGGCCTTTGGTGCTTATCGCCCAAGTGCTGCGAGTTTTAGTGGCTTAACGGCTCGCCTCGCTAGGCTAAGTGCAGCGAGTTAACGGCTTGCCTTGCTATGCGAGGCTCGCAGGCGATGAGCGCCTTTGGCACTCATCGCCTAAGTGCTCCGAGTTAACGGCTTGCCTCACTACGTGAGGCTCTAAAGCAACATCTCGTGGTTCGATAATATGTGATGGGGCCACATTTGCGGAAGGTGGAGGCTCCAACGTCGGCTGCAATGAGCCAGCTGCAAATGCAGACCCTCGCAAAGCGAGGGGCCGCATTTGTGGAGGTGGAGGCTCTACCCCGCCTCACAAGCGGATACAAACACCCACAGAAGCGGGACTTTGAAAAAATACATCTAACATACAATGACTAAATACGGACTTACACAAAAAAATACCAGCCGCGGGAAAAACATTACGAACTCGCAAAAATACGGCCGTAACGACCGAACCGCGCGCAGCTAAAAACATTAAAAAAACAATAAATACACACAAAAATAACATAAAAAGCTGACTCACAGTAAGGGAGAACACCCAGGACATCTGGAAGTGAGGTTACACCTCAATTTAAGTCCAATTTACCAAGTTTAGACAAACGAAAATCCCCTAAGCAAGAGAAAAAATGGCTGCAGAAAAAAACAAAAACGAGGCTACACGACCCTAAAGCCGCAAAACACCACCAAGCACATACAGCTTTTCCAAAAAGCCGTACGAGGTACAAGATACACTTTTAGCAAGGACGCTAAATCATCCACACCCGCGTACCACAAACACATTCACCTCCATTTTACAACACTAACTTACACAATGCGGAAGTACCCAGCTACACTAACGGCTCCTCGCGCACGCAGCCTATTTACACTACACACTTCACACATTGCTGACACTTACACCTCAGCTCCACAACACTGCAAACCTACATTGTATGCTGCAGGAACATCAAAACAGATTGTCAGCTCTTCAGCACAATGCTTGCTGCATATATTACTTACAAATAGGTAAAGTATATTCATTTATTAATTTATTTCCTATTTAATTAGCATACAAAAATACAGATACACAAAAAAAAAAACCACTATCGCAATTAACGCAAAAGTCATTCACTGCGCGCCTCACATCGAGCGCCAACGCTGCTCATAGCACACAAACTACACCAGGGAACAGCCTTGCAATAAGCGCAGAAAGCAGATCAGCGCAGACCTTACAATGACAGCAAAAGCACCTCTGATAAAAAAATATACAACAACCAAGAGGCTCGCAATGAGCATAGAAGGATGTCCTACCACCAAAAAAATTCATGTCTGTGTCAAACAGCATTGACCGCCTTACAGTTTTATTGCCCCGTCATTTTTGACGGGCAAGTCGCTAGTAGTAAATAAATAGTACATCTGTGCTCACATTTGAATGTCTAAAACAAGTTAAAAAAACCTGCTTCGAGCTCAGAATTCCAAGAAAATTAGTTATTACACTGCATTCTGGGAACCTAAGCCGGGACATGCAAATGTGCCCACAAATGCCTCGCTCTTCAATCCATAGCCATCATCAAACATGGCTTCCTTTAAGCTTATGCATGCTGTATTACACAGCTTTAATGCAAAGCCAAGGTTGGATTAAACACAGGCTGAGTATCCTATCTATGTACAGCTGTTTCAAGCTTACTGGCTATCATCCGCATGGAGTGGGATCTCAGCCTGTGTTGTGGACTTTATGAGTAGGTAGTTCACCACTACAATCATTTATAAGCCCTCCACCGTACAGTAGTTCAGTAAATAAATAGTACATCTGTGTTCACATTTGAATGTCTAAAACAAGTTAAAAAACATGCTTCCAGATCAGAATTCCAAGAAAATCTGTTTTTTTCTTGGAAGCTAAGCCGGGATATGCAAACGTGCCCACAAATGCCTCGCTCTTCAATCCATAGCCATTATCAAACATGGCTTCCTTTAAAGTTATGCATGCTGTATTACACAGCTAAATATAAATATAGTATATAAATAGTACATTTGTGTCCACATTTGAATATCTAAAACAGTTAAAAAACCTGCTTCCTGCTCAGAATTCCGAGAAATACAGTTATTACACTGCACTGACTCTCACGCCCCCCCTTCTATCCCCATCCATTCTCCCCCTCTCTATCTACCTCTCTCTGTCTTTCTTTCTCCCTCAACCTCTCTTTCTCTGTCTCTCTCGCCCTCCCCCTCTCTTTCTCTGTCTCTCTTCCTTTCTCTTCTCTCTCTCCCCCTCTCTCTTTATCTCTCTCCCTCTTTCTCTCTCTCTCCCCTCCTTCTCTCCTTTATCTTAATCTCTCCCTACTCTCCCTCTTTCTCTATTACTCTTGCCCTCTCTCGCATTCTCTCTCTCGTCTCATATCTTTCTCTCCCACTTTCTCTCCCCCTCTCTCTTCCCATCTATTTTTCTCCCTCTTCTTCTCTCCAGTTTCTCTCTCTCCCTTTTTTCTCTCTCTCTCTCTTTGTCTCCCTCCCCCTCTCCTCCTCTCTCTCTCTTCCCATCTATTTCTCTCTCCTTCTCTCTTTCTCTCCCTCTATCTCCCTCTCTCTCTCTATTTCCATCTTTTTCTCTCCTTCTCCTTCTATCCCCCTCTCTTTCTCTCTCCCTCTCTCTCATCCTCTCTCTTGCTATCTATTTTCTCTCCTCCTCTCTTTCGCTCCCTCTATCTCCCACGCTCTTTCTCTCTCTCTATTCCCATCTATTTCTCTCCCTCTCCTTCTCTCCCCCTCTCTGTCTCCATCATCCTCTCTCCCCCTCTCTTTACCTCTCTCTTTCTCTCCCTCTCTCTACTTCAATCCCCATCTATTTCTCTCTCTCTCTGACTCTCATGCTCCCCCTTCTCTCTCCCCTTCTCTCTCCCCATCCATTTCTGTCTCCCTCTCAATCTCTCTCTCCCACCCTCCCACTCTCTCCCACTCTCTTTCTCTTCCCATCTATTTATCTCTCTCTCCTTCTCTCCCATTTTCTCTCTCCCCCTCTCCTTGTCTCCCTCTCTCTTTCTCCCCCTTCACTCTCTCCTCTTTATCTCTCCTCCATTCTCTTCCTCCTTCTTGCTCTTCCTCATTATCTCTCTCCTCTCTTTTTCCTTCATTCTATCTGTCATTCTCACTCTCCTTCACTCTCATTCTCCCTCCCTCTCCGTTACTCCCTCTCCCTACCTCCGTCTCGCTCTCTCACTCCTTCTCTCTCTCCTTTACTCCTTCCACTTTCTACTCTCTCTCCTTCCTTCTCTCTCTCTTCACTTTCTTTCTTTCACTCTCTCCCTCCTTCTCTCTCCTTCACTCTCCATCTCTTTTACTTTCTCTCTCTCCTTCACTCTCATTCGCTCTCTCCCTCACTCTCTCTCTCCTTCACTCTCTCCCTCCTTCACTCTCTGCTTCTCTCTCTTTCCTTATCTCCCTCCTTTTCTCTTTCTCTCGCCCTCCTCTGTCTCCTTCTCTCTTTCCTTCTCCCTCTCACTCCCCACTTGTCTCTCCCCCTCTCTCTGCCCGGTCTCTTACCTCCATGCGCTCATCATATCCCGGGTGTTGTGGTTCCTCCTTTAGTTGGCTCCTCTTCTCCCCTGCAGGCAAAGTAGTTAGAAGGCAGCCGTGCAGGCACTGGAGAGGCACATGGGAGAACAGGGAGCCAGCAAGGTGGGAAGGAGGCAGGAGGTGGCAGGTGGGGGGTAACAGTGCTCAATTCCAAGCATAAGCTGCAAAAACAAGTGAAATATTAGCATGTATTAAGAAGGGTATAGAAGCAAGGAAAGCAGATCTAATTCTGTATAAATCTGTATAATTGACCCATTATACAAATCTCTAGTACTCCCTCATTTGGAATATGGAGTATGATTTTGGGCACCACTACATAAAAAGGACATTTTAGAGCTGGGAAATGTGCAGAGAAAGACGACAAAAACTAATAAGGTAAATTGATGGAGAAGCTATTACGAAAGACTAACCAAATGAAACGTATTTTTTCTGGAAAAAAGGCGTCTAAGAGGGGATATGATTACCCTATATAATTACATTCAGGGTCAGTATAATGCTTTGTCAAGTGAAATATTTGTGCTTAGATGTTTTCGACTGATGAGATGATATCTTTTGAGGTTCCACCTTTAAGAAAGAAAAGGGTTTTTCACAGTAAGGGTGGTTAAACTGTTGATTTCTCTACCAAAAGAGGTGGTGACAGTGAATTTGATAGATAACTTTAAAAAGGGATTGCATATATTTTTTAATAAAAATGGCATTCAGTGTTATCCTGGATAACTAGAGAAGGAGTACTGATCCAAGGAGGAATCCAGTTACCATTATGTAGGGTCAGGAAGGAAGTTTATTTGTTTCAACCTCAATTATTATGTAGCTATGTAACTATAGCCTTATACTCTGAATCTTTGTTGTTATTCCCTAAGTGTCCTCCTTTATATCAGTTTATCTTCTCTCCTTCTCTATCTCTCTTCCTTGTATATTGCCCACAATGCATGTACACCCCCTGCTCCATCACACAGACTTGCAATCAAAATCTAATCCAACTGTCCTGCTTCTCTGGCTAGAATAACAAGGTACATGCCTAGTTTAGCACATTTTCAGGGGCAGCTGGTTGCCCCAGTTTAGCAGTGCTACAGAGCATATATGTTATAGGTAAAATGTGAAATTTAGGTGTTCTAAAAAATGTCTAGTTAATGTGCAGAATACCAGAGAATTTAGGCAAATCTGTTTTGATATTTTTATTCATATTTATATTGTATAGAATAACCACTCTGTGTTAGGCAATGTATAGAATACTAACTATTATAATTTTGCTCTTTCTGAGACATTACTTTTTTCTTTTAATCTACAACTGATATGATTTCTGTTTTTATTCTCCAGTTGATGCACAAATTGTAAATCATATACATTGTCAAATACTCAAACTGTTTAGCATGACTTTTAATTAATGTTTTATTGTTTTTTTCATAAAAAACAATGATTAAGCAAATACTATTGTATTTTTGTATTGTTATCTGACAAGCACAACACACATGACTGTATTACTATTCATTTGCTAACAGACTAATTATACAGTCAAAGCAGTTAATTAAAAATAGTGACCTTTGTTTGAAAACTCTGCACCAAGCAACATTGCTTGCATGGTTCCAATCCTGTCTCACAAATCAAACATTTAGGATCTCCTTCTCTGGCACCTCTTTTCCCTGGCTGTCACTGTTGGAGTACCGCAATGGTAAGTCCTAGTTATCTATTTAGACATCCTCTCTTGACACAATAGTACATTATTTTTTTGATTTCAGTATCATCTGTAAGCAGGTGATACTCAAGTCTTCTAGTACTCAAGTCATCAGCTGCCTATTAACCATATTCCCCTGGATGTCCTTCAGTCACCTTAAGCTCTAAATCTAGAAAAATAAAATCCTATTGACCCCTTCCACTACAGCAACGACACTTCAAATCTCAATTACAATAGCATCATCGTCCTGAAGATTCAGGCCTGATGCCTTTAGATTATATTGTGTTACATAGTAATCGAAATAGTGTAATCTTTCCTTAAAAACATCTCCAATATATGGCACAACAACATTCTAATCCACTCATACATCATTCCCACCTCCATTACTGTAACTGGCTCATTGCTGGTCTCCTCATCACTAGTTTACCTCCACTTCAATCCAAAATGAATGCCTCTGCTAGAATCATTGACCTTCCTCAATGCTCCTTGTCTACATCACCTGTCAATCACTCTACTTGCTTCCTATATCGTCCAGTATAAATTTGTAAAATACTGATCTTAACATACAAATTGCTTATGTCAATTAAAACATATCTATCATAATCAAGAAAAAAATCAGTGTGGCATGAAGGCAGAACTTAAATAAAAAATGACATATACTGGCAAGTTAGGTGTAGGCTGTCACATTTAAATCTCCCTCCAAGCCATCCCAATCCATCCCAATTGGAGATACTGAAGCTTCTTGCAAGTTAGTAACTGTGGGTAAGACCTTATGCCAAAATTAATTGTATAATGAAAAAGAGAATAAGCAATAACTCATGTGGGAAGATTCACCCTGTTAACATACAATGCAGAAAAAAGAACTCACTAGAGAGTATTTCATCATTAGTATACACAGAGAATCTTACTATTGGTGGTAAGTGTAAAGCTACACATTACATTTGAAGAAAAAGACACCAATTTTAAACCACCACCTAGACCCTATGTGGACAATCAACAGCACATGGGAAATTAGACCAAAATCAGACAAAAATAAAAGGCAATATTTAATAATTTATAAAAAATAAAACAAATTAAAAACATCATGTGTCTCAATGGATAGCACCATAACAGGTTATAACATCATATGTTCATTGTCAATATACATTACATCAGCAGTTTATATGAGTAAAGCATTTACTCTAAACTATAATAACGCAAATCCATCCATACATGTGACGGCTGGTGGGGTCCAGTAGAGCAGAATTCTGTTCACAGAGGGTAACCCACTAGCCGTCACATGTATGGAGGGATTTGCCTTGTTATACTTCAGAGTAGATTTTTCCCATGAGGGAGTAAGTGACGGGCTCCACAAGCCACCATAACAGTTTTTGTAGGGACTTAAGTTTATTGCCCATGTTATGTATGATTTATTCGGACTATTTTTTATACTTTGCAGACTGTGTTGCCTTTATATGTTTACTGCATCTTATTTGTTCATCCCTTTTTTCATTTATAGATATACAATTTGTTTGTATGTTTCATGATTCTATTGTAATGTATATTGACAATGCACATGTGATGTTATAACCTGTTATGGCGCTATCCATTGAGACACATAATGTTTTTTTTTGTTTTTTTTTTTATGAATAATAAAATATTGCCTTTTATTTTTGTCTGATTTTGGTATAATTTTCCATGTGTTGTTGATTCTCTACATAGGGACTAGATGGTAGTTTAAAATTGGTGTATTTTTCTTCAAATGTAATAAGACCTTATGCCACCTGATTTTCTCCCTCTCTCTTATGTGTACTCCAGACCACCAATAGAGAAAAAAATGCCTCTGAAAATTAATCAAGCATCAGATCTGATGCTATGATCATGTACAGTGCCTTGCAAAAGTATTCACCCCCCTTGGCATTTTTGGGGTTTTGTTGCCTCACAACCTGGAATTAACATGGATTGTTTGAGGATTTGCATCATTTGATTTACAGAACATGCCCACAACTTTGAAGATGTTTTTTTTTTTTTATTGTGAAGCAAACAACAAATAGGACAAAATAAAAGAAAAAGTCAATGTTCATAACTATTCACCCTCCTAAAGTCAATACTTTGTAGAGCCACCTTTTGTGGCAATCACAGCTCCAAATCACTTTGGATAAGTCTCTATGAGCTTGCCACATCTTACCACTGGGACGTTTGCCCATTCCTCCTTGCAAAACTGCTCCATCTCCTTCATGTTGGATGGTTTGTGCTTGTGAACAGCAATCTTTAAGTCTAACCACATATTTCTTGGATTGAGGTCTGGGCTTTGACTAGGTCATTCCAACACATTTACATGTTTCCCCTTAAACAACCCAAATGTTGCTTTAGCAGTGTGTTTGGGGTCATTGTCCTGCGAGAAGGTGAACCTTCGTCCTAGCCTCAAATTACACACAGAGTGGTACAGGTTTTGCTCAAGAATATCCCTGTATTTAGCACCATCCATCTTTTCCTCAACTCTGACCAGTTTCCCAGTCCTGGCTGCTGAAAAACATCCCCACAGCATGATGCTGCCACCACCATGTTTCACTGTGGGGATGGTGTTCTTTGGGTGATGTGATGTGTTGGGTTTGCGCCAGACATAGCATTTTCTTTGATGGCTGAAAGGTTCAATTTTAGTCTCATCAGACCAGAGTACCTTCCTCCATAAATTTTGGGAGTCTCCCACATGCCTTTTCGCAAACTCAAAACGTGCCATTTAGTTTTTTGCTGAAAGTAATGGGTTTCTTCTCTGCCATAAAGCCCAACTCTATGGAGCGTACGGCTTATTGTTGTCCTATGTACAGATACTCCAGTCTCTGCTGTGGAACTCTGCAGCTGCTCCAGGGTTACCTTAGGTCTCTGTGCTGCCTCTCTGATTAATGCCCTCCTTGCCTGGTCCTTGAGTTTTGGTGGGCGGACGTCTCTTGACAGGGTTGCTGTTGTGCCATGTTCCATTTTTTTATGATAGATGTGATGATGCTCCTGGGGATCATCAAAGATTTGGATATTTTTTTATAACCTAACCCTGACTTGTACTTTTCAACAACATTGTCCCTTACTTGTTTGGAGAGTTCCTTGGTCCTCATGGCAGTGTTTAGTTAGCGGTACCTCTTGCTTAGGTGTAGGGCCTTTCAAAAAAGTTGTATATATGTAATGACAGATCACGTGACACTTAGATTGCACACAGGTGGACATCATTTCACTAATTATGTGACTTCTGAAGGTAATTGGTTGCACCAGAGCTTTTTATGGGCTTCATAACAAAGGGGGTGAATACATTCGCACATGTACATTTTCTGTTTTCTATTTCTAAAAAATAGCTTTATGTATATATTTCCCTTCACCAACTTAAACTATTATGTTCTGATCCATCACATAAAATTCAGATTAACAAAACATTGAATTTAAGGCAGTAAGGTAACAAAATAGGTAAAAAGTCAAAGGGGGTGAATACTTTTGCAAGGCACTGTATATAATGCCTACAATACACTAAAAATCACATAAACTTGGGATCCCCCTCTAGCACAGCTAGCCACTATGATCCCAGGGATCCCTGGAATTCCCCCATTTAAAGTGATTTCCCCCTCCCACAAGTTTAAGCAAACCCCGGGAATTCCCTTCTCCTACACGCTGAAGGAAACCCTCTGGGTTCCCTGCCCTGCTAACCCCCAATCCCCAAATATATACTACAATAATCATGGGGTGGTCTAAATAGACCGCCATGGCATTGATATTGTCTCTGCCACTCTAAACAGTTATCATATCGGTTATGATCCGTTACAACAGTGAACTCCCTGCCATGGAGGTAGTATTTTCGGTTTTTAAAGGCCCATCCCACAGCCAAACACTACTTTTCCACTGCTGCGTAGGCCACCTCCCTGGGCAGCAGCTTACTACTGAGGTAGGTTATGGGGTGCTCACATCCCTGCTCATCCGTCTTGCTCAGTACGGCCCCCAATCCAAATGTAGAGGCATCAGCCTGTACTATGAAGGTCCATTGGTAGTCTGGGACGGTAGTAGTAGTAAAGCATCCTTGAGGGCTTGGAAGGCAACCTCACAGGCAGGGGTCCAGTCCACAATGGCATCCTCTTGCTAGCCAGATCCATCAATGGTTTGGCCATGGCACTATGACAGAGAATAAACTTATGGTAATAACCTGTGGTCCCCAGGAAAGCCATCACCTGCTTCTTTGTCTGGGGTATGGGAAAAGTAGCTATTCCCTCCACCTTACCTGGCTCTGGCCTATACTGCCTGCTGCCAACCCAGTTGCCCATATACTGAACCTCTGCTCTAGCCCACTGGTAGTTGTCTGGATGGATCAGCCCCTTCAATAGCACTAAGCATCATTTGGATTTGCTGTAGGTTATCCTCCCAAGTATTACTAAACATACCAAGATCATCTAAGTAGGCCTGAGCAAACAATTGGTACCCCTGCAACAATTTATCAACTAATCACTTGAAGGTAAAAGGGACATTCTTCATCCCAAATGGCATCACTTTGAATTGGTAAAGCACAAATGGGATGATGAATGCAAATTTCTCCTGGCAAGGGTAGTCATAAGCTGCCCTTTCTGATGCAAAGTTACGTTTTCTGCTTCCCCCACTATCTCTTCATGTGCACCTGACTCCTCTGGGTCGCTGTCTATAGACAGCCATATTGGCAACATGTTCTGGGGCCTTGTCTGGTACTCCTTCAGCATATTGATGAGGGCTACCCTAGTGACCTGCCTGTCGGAGGCCATAATCACTACATATGTGTGGGGATGTAATTTCCTGCGTAATGGGCTATGGGCCCTCCCAAGTGGCTTGTAAATGATCCTGGCGCGGAAGGAACAGCACCATCACTTCCTGTCCCACTTTCTGCTCTCTCTCTCTGGTTCCCCGGTCGTAGTAGTGTTTATTTTTGGCCTGAGCCTCCTGCATGTGTTCTCTGACCAATCCAGTTAGCATGGCTATTTTCTCCTAGAATGCCCCTGACACATATGAGGATCCTAACACCTGGTTCAATTTATAGTTCCCTTCCCATACTTCTCTGATCACGTTCAAGGGTCCCCTTATCATCGACCATACCGCTGACAGGCATCATAGGAGTTATAGTAATTAATAACATCCTGATTAACCCAGGCCAGTAGAACTCCCTGGCAAGGCGATGCCGGTCTTTATAATGCCCCAGGGCATCTAATGTGCTATCTCTAACAGTCTACCCCTAAATTTCTGGGAAATTACTGTTTGTCTGATAACTTCCCAGGACTCTTCTCCCTCCGGCTCTGTGTTGACCCTGTACAGTAGCCCATTTTCCTTTACATATATCTGTCCTCCTGGACCTGTTTCCTGCTGCTCAGCTTTTTCCTAGTGCCAGCTAAGGTGCTATACTTTCCGAGTTCAGTTTTCACCTCCTCTACAATGCCAAACCCAATCCCTGTTCCCCAGCAGGCAATGGACTTACCCTGGGTTCTGAGCGCCTCCTGACTCTCTGGGTCCACAGTAATATCTTGGCTGCTTGGGCTCTGGTAAATGCATTCACATAACGACTTTCAGCAAAACATCCACAGGTAAACATCCATATGGACCCCCATGGTACCTAAAAGGTACCCCATATATGCCATAGCAGTCCTCAAAAAAACACTAGCCCTACATTAAATTAAAAATAATACAATCAATTCGGTTCAAAGAATTTTCAGGGGCACATCTAATACTGATTGGTTGAAATATGATTGACACATCAGAAGCTGAAAAATTTGTATTTAAGATGCAAAAGTAATAATTTGCTGCAGTGGAGCTCTGCTAATTTGCTGCAGGATGAGCTCTGTTAGTTTAGTTCAATTTATTTTCAGTACGCCACGCTTTTAAGTGAAGGGCCCTTTCCACGGCCCAGAAGATGAGACTTCCTAGCTTCAAGCAAGAAATAAGAGGACACAAATCCACAATCAAGTTGGATAGCCCTTTTTATCCAGGGCATTGCTGACAACACTAGATGGACATAAAGGGTGGGTTACATTAAGGTGTGACTTTTAGTCCATCAAGTTCAAATTTTTAAGATCTCCTCTGATCTGCAGTGTGTAGATTAATTGTTAATTAATCCAGAGGAAGGCAAACATAAAAAAATTGTCAATTGTCTCAAACGGGGAAAAAAATCCTTTCATGCCTGGATCATTACTCCCCCTCTAATTAACCAGGATAACCCTGTGTGCCCTTCTTTATTTAAAAATATATCCAATCCCTTTTTAAAGTTATCTATCGAATCCTCTGTCACAACCTCCTGTGGTAGAGAATTCCACAGTTTAACCACTCTTAATGTGAAGAATTATTTTCTTTCTTTAAGGTGGAATATTTTTACTTCTAACCTTAAAGAATGTCCTCATGTCAGTTGAAAACCTCTTGGCACAAAAAGTTCACTTGACAAAGCCTTATACTGACCCTGGATGTATTTAATCATATCCCCTCTTAGACACATTTTTTCTAGATAAATAAGTTTTATTTGGTTAGTCTTTCTTCATAACTTAGCCCCTCCATTCCGCTTATTAGTGTTGTTGTCCTTCTCTTTATTTTTTCAACACTAAAATGTCCTTTTTTAATGAAGTGGTGCCCAAAATTGTACTCCATATTCCAAATGATGGCGTACTTGTATAGATGCAGAATTATATAGGCTTCCCTTGCTTCTATACCCTTCTTAATAACATGCTAATAGGAGGGCCCTACATTACACTATGAAAATAAAAAGCACAGCATTGCGTTTTTAGCTCCACAACTGTCCACAAACCCTGGCCTATTGGTTAAGCAAATTTTAAAAATAAAATCCAGAAAATAAACTGGTGTTATGTGCATATTTTATAAAGAACTTAAATATTCCATATTATGCAGTATATTATAAACTATTATAAGCTGGAAGCAATTATCTTGCAATGCTTTTTCTTAGGAGGATCTGGTATTCCTCAAAATGTCACAATGTCTCTTTTAGGGTTCCTCAGTGAAATACAGGTTAAACAAAACACAATTAGTATTTATAGTATTCAATTTGAAGAACTTGACCAGATAATGTGGATAAGAGAGAGAGAGAGAGAGAAAGAGATAAGGGAAAAATTGCTGCGTGCACACCTTGCACTCGTATGGAATCCGCCACTTCACTGCGTAGAGGCTCCAAAAAAGTAGTCTAAGAGTAAGCTAAATATAAGGTTTTCATTTTTTTTGTTCCTGTCTTGCATAGCTGCTTATGTTTTTATTTATTACACTTAACGTACATTCCATCAGGAGTTGTGTGATGGAGTGTACAGACCCGTTGGTGTAAAGAGGTATTACAGTTAGAGGTAGTCATTTTTTTTCAAGAATCCTCAAAGTCCAAATCTCTTGTGAAAATAAAGTCCACTAACAGGAACAAACACACACACAAATAGTTCAATATATTGATAATTCAAATGGTGCCGGATTTAATATTACATACTGTAGAGGACCATTAAGTGGAACACTATTGTAAAGGTTATATACTGTATTTAAAGATTTAGAATATCTATGTTGATTTTATAATGAATTAAATATTGCAGAGCAGGTCCAGAAGTTAGGAGTCGAGGTTCTGATTTCATAAATTAGGCACATTTTCATAATCAGGGCTCAGTATTTGATAAACACTACACATGAAGGCATTTTGTGGATACATATACAAACAAAACTCATAGTTACAGGCTCATTAATGAGTTGCTACTGGAAACTTGCCACTACAGTTTCTATATATAAAGACTTGTTAATTAGAAGTCACCGAGTACAAACTCACAAACTACAGGCATACACATGAATTATTATGTATACATTTAGTACAATCAGTAATTATAAACTCATTCACATAGGTCACTAATTAAAGGCTCATTATAAATACAATGACTTATTAATACAGGGTCAGTGATTACAAGTTAATTAATCAGTCTCTGTATTTCACCCAGAGTGTCAAAGTATGTTTTTTATATTCCGCTATTCATTGGTTCTTTTATTATTCCCGTGAGAACCTTGGTACAAATAGAAAGTTATACATTGAAGATTAATTTCAACTTTCCTGTTCATTGTTATGCATGTGTCATGTAAATTAAAATATCATAAATTTGTGTAAAATAAAGATTTGCACTATTTGTCAACTAAACATCAAGCCTCTTACAAATTGTGAAACTAAGCATTAGTGGTATATATTTGACTAAGCCAGTATACTCCACACCTAGGGCAGAACATTTCATGGCACATATACTTTATTTTTACACTAGTTACTTGCCCATCATGATGGTATCATATGTTATGTTCAATTGTCTGTGTTGTCTCTCTCTGTGCACCCTCTACCTCTCTCTGTGCGCCCTCTCTCTGCTCCCTATCTCTCTCTGTGCATCCTCTCTCTCTGTGCGAGGGGGAGAGAAAGAGGAGAGGGAAAAAGTAATTACTGTATCTCTCTCAAGACTCCCAAATCTTCTTCTATGCTTCTCACCTGAATGCAAAAATACAAAAAATCTCAAAAAATTAGTTTATAATAAATTTGCTTACATGTTTCGCCATCAGTGATACCCAGAGCTTCTTCCAATTTAGGTTAATACCACAGAACATTAAAGACTATCAAACAAAAGCACCATTATTGAACGTATGCAACATTGCTGTTGGGTTCTCACAGAAAATAGTGTATTTTTTATCATTACTCCACACAAATTCCCCCTTTACACATATCAAGCTCAAACAAGCTCATTGTAAAAATAACTAAATATAAAGAGTTCTGATCTCTTTAAATTCTGATTACATATATGTGTAGGCGATTATCTAAAGAATGCCTCAAAATGTTTAGAGTATACAAAGTAATATTCATACATAAAACTGTAAACGACTAAAACAGAGAATACGGTAAACGTTTAAAGAACTTTGAAATAATTTGGATAGGTATAAATCTAGGCATATACCATAGAACTATTAAAATACACAGACTACTCTTTTTCACTTATACAAGGAATGTGGTGGTCAGGGATCATTAATGTATTAAAAGTCCATGGTTTTGGTCAATCAGTAAAGTTTCATTTGTTTTTTCAATAACTGATTGGCAATAATATCAATATCTTAAAATACAAACAAGTTAATCTTTTTCAGTGTTTTAGACTTCAGCAGACATACTTCTACATTCCCTATTAAGTGCCTTCATGATGGGCACCTTCCAAAGGGACAGTGTTGACGTGACTCTTTGTCTCCTTCGCTCCAGTGGCCACAGCAGGCAAACCTAGACTAATAAGAAAAAAAGTCTACATGTACATACTATTGACAACATAGCTAATTTTGGACAACCTGCAGCACTCTTGTCTTGCCTTGTTGGACTAGGCAATAATACAATCATGGATTATAGTCATTTGGTTGTTGCTTATTTGGAATCTTTATATTTTGAAGTGCAAAGGTCAATATTAAGATCTGACTTTATATCTTAAAATATTCTAATAAATCAGATATAGCATGGTGCTTACATTACTTTTGGACATGCCAGCATCTGTGATTCTACTGTTTCAGCTGCTACCTCTATACCCCTTCCCAGCTATGACCCAGAGCACCACAAAATAAGCTATTTGTGTAGTCTTGGTAAGGAGGTTTCTCTCCACAGAATGGAAGAAGGTTTTAATGGACCATGATATGTAAGTGCATGTGTATCTACTGTAATTAAGATATTAGCAACATATAAATGCTCTGATGGCCCTCCATCTCTGGAGAAGCAGAATAGTACATATTCTATACAGAGGCCCAGTATACAGAGAGGGACAACAAAACTAATAAGGGGGATGGAGGGGCTAAGTTATGAAGAAAGACTAACCAAATTAAACCTATTTTCCCTAGAAAGAAAGCGTCTACTTGGGGATATGGTTACCTTATTTAAATACATCCAGGGTCAATGTCAATATAAGGCTTTGTCAAATGATCTTTTTTGTGCCAAGAGGTTTTCATCTGACAAGAGGACATCCCTTGAAGCGAGAGGGAAAAAAGATTTCCCCTTAAAGAAAGAAAATGGTTCTTCACAGTTAGGGTGGTTAAACTGTGGAATTCTCTACCAGAGGTGGTGGCAGCTTATTTGATAGATAACTTTAAAAAGGGGTTGGGTATATTCTTGAATAAAGAGGGTATTCAAGGTTATCCTCGATAACTAGCGAAGGAATATTGATCCAGGGAGATTTGATCACCAGTACCTGGGGTCAGGAAGAAATTTCCCCCCCACCCCCCTAACAGTCTTTATTCAACCTCAAATACTATGGGCCTCATTCAAAAGTGATTTGACCAATTGAATAGGGCTCTTTATAAGCACAGAGCATATTTTTTTTACCGAAGTTTTTAGTTAGTGAAGACCTTGCTTTTGGATAGAAGTTCACGACTATAAACTTCTGTAAAAAAAATATGCTATGTGCTTATATAGAGCCCTTGTCAAATGGCCAAATCAAATTTTAATGAGGCCCTATGTAAATAGTGACTGGGAAAAGGCAGATGAGCTAATTAAGTTATTTTCTTCTCTTTATACAAGGGAGGTACCAGTGGTGGGAACATGGCAACAAAATGGAGCTAAACTATCTTCACCAAATAACTGGTTAATGCTGGAAGATATCCAAAAAAGGTTGGAAAATATAAATGTTAATGTGAAGTCCTGATGGAATACAGCCAAGGGTACTGAGGAAACGGGTTCTGTAATAGCCAAACCATTATATCTAATCTTTCAAGTCACTCTCTACATGTTTGTTATCAGATGACTGAAGAAAAGCAGATGTGATAACTTTATTTAAGCTAATCCAGGGAGCTATAGATCTGTAAGCCTCACTTTCATTTGCTTTTAGAAGGGGGATTAATAAAGGATAGTGATTGTTAGTGATGGAGAGCAGTGGTGAAAGGTTTAAAATAACCCCTAAAGAATAATCAAAACACAATAAAAAGTGTGACTTTATTCTGGATGTTTTAAACAAGCGGCATTAAACAATTGATTTGTTAAACATGAATTAGAAACAGGGGTTGAGAAAATAAAAATTCCACCCTTAGATGGGGAAACACCAATAAACATGGGTATTATGTAGGCTGGTTTGTTATTGGAACAGACAATGAGTAAGGAGCAGGTAAAGTGAGTTTGAATTGCCCGCCATAGTAGGTTAGCCTATGGGATAGCTGCCTATGTCAGCCTTGCTCTGATTGGCTTGCCATCTAGCTTAACCAGCCAACCAGGGAAGAGCTAACTTGTCCTGGGAATTTTAAGGCACTCAGGTAGCCATTATGGTTATACAAGCCCCTATTTTACATACACTTAATTATACCCTCACCAGTTTATATCACATATGGAACAATACAATAGGACCAACTAAGGTTGTTCATATTAGGACATAATAAGTGTCCCCTAGGCTATCAAGTTCTACATAACTCTCCTATAGAATACTGACACTGTCTGACTATAGCCAGTGACACTGTTCTGTCTAGGGTCTCAGCTGAGGGCTAGAATGGCCAGGGTGGCAAAGACTTGGGCCAATGAGTATTTCTCCAGTAAGTCACAGTTTGCGCCGGGCTCCCTGTCCAAAAGTCCCTAGCGAGTAGGGTAGTCCCTTTCCCTTTCCGCCACGGTCAAGCCTTTTGGAGACATCTGGTAGGCTTGCCCATATGTGGACCGGTGGGTTGCTCCTGGCCAATGCTCCTCCTGACTCAGTGCTTTTTGGTTTGCTGGCCAGTTCTTCTCTCCTCTCCAAATGAGTGGGAGTCTTGATCTGAAGGCTCCTGTACTGCCGGTTAGGGGTGTTATCCTTGCCTCCCATGGGCTTTGCATAGATGACCTGGGCATGAAGGTGGCAGCTTCTGAGGCTGTGCTTGTCCTTCTTCATATTGGCTTAGTTGCCCAATTGTAGTAGTGCCTGGCAGGTGTTTGCCTAATTGGCTCGCCATCAGCCAATTTTGAGCTGATCTCAGTCTAGTTTTAAATTTTCCTCTAAGGATTGGGTCTTAGACAGCAACTTTCTGATTGGTCTCTGCCTGGGTTGCCTGGATCAATCAGGCGCCTGCATACGAACCTTGGCAATATGAATGGGCCAATTGTGGAGGATTATATATCACAGGCGTACAACTGGCTGGGCTCTAAGTAATTGCCAATACTGGGAAGGTACCACATGTATTTTCCATAGATGGTAGGCTCCTCTAAAATCTATATCTGCCTTATGAGACGTGTAAGCTTCCTTAATACCACTTATTGGCAGAGGGTAAAAGTGTAAAGAATGCTACCATAAGTAGCCAGATAACAGATTATATATCACAGGCATAAATTTACCCACGATAACTCTATACCATAAGTTAGGGATAGATTCAGTGCCTTAAACACTAATAGTCAATTGTAAAGAAAAAAGAACACCTACAGTCCCTATGCTTTAGTGACTTTCCACAGACATAAATAAGAACCAAGAAAACGTAACCTTTATTTTAGTAATAATAGAAAAAAATTATTGATATACAACAGCGACATATAAAACTTAGAGTAAAAAAATGTATGTCCTAAACTTTTCTATGTCCTACTACAGGGATGCTCGGCTCATAACACATCTGCCCATTCCTCTCACATATGACTGAAACTTCAATAAATCAAACTTCAGGATAAGCTGGTGTCCTTAAACCCCAAATAGGTGATTCTTGTTCACTCCCTCTATGAGGCATATGTTAGGTTTCTATGTCTTTCCAACCATTCACTCCTTTATTATTCCTCTTAGTGCTTCTGGAGTGAGTTAGCACACTTTAACCTCCTCACTCCACATTGTTAATATGTTAGTGATATCCCCGCTTGTGTTATTCAATTCTCAGCTTTTATAATCACTATTCAATACCTTTTGTGGATTATCTAAAATAATCTACCCTTCATTTGATTCGGGTGGCTATGTGGCTAATGTGCATCAAGGTCCAGAAGCCAGACTCAAAAGTGTCCTGGGGTTTGTGACAAGCACAGCTTAGATGATTGATAGAACAACCAGCAAAAACTAATAGTCTGTGGCTGAAGAAAGTCCTGAAGAGCTGTTAGTTGTGAGGGTATGGGGAGTTTCACCCTGGCCCAAAAAAGCGGGTTGTGACACTAAGGAATACAGGAATTGTAATAAATATATGCTCATGGATTGAGCACTGGATAAACGACAAGAAATAATGGAAAACACTTAGATTGGATTTATAGGGTAAGTGTTGCAGTACTAGGTCCTCTCCATTTTAACATATTTGTTAAACACTCAGAAGAAGAATTGTAAAGTACTGTATCCATTTTTTTGTGATGACATTAAGTTGTGCAAGGTAGTTAAAACATGCAAGTTATAATCTAAATAGAAAACAACTAGGCATATCAGAGATAGAAGGGATTTAGAAGTACTAGTGGACAAGCACCTACGTAACAGTGCTCAATGACAAGCAGCATCTATAAAGACAACTAAATATTTGCACGTACTAAGAGGAGTTAAGAAACACAGAAAGGAATTATAATTCTGCCACTATTATACTCTTATTTGGAATATGGAGTACAATTTTTAGCACTGCTTCATAAAAAGGACATTTTCGAGCTAGAAATAGGGAGGAGAGCAACAAAACTATCAAGGGGAATATAGGCAATAAGCTATGACGTAAGAGTAACCAAATTAAACAAACTTATTTTCTCTAGAAAAAAAATGTGCCAAAGAGTTGATATGATTACTTTATATGTATGCATCCAAGGCTAATATAAGGCTTTGTCAAGTGAACTTTCTGTACCAAGAGGACATCCCTTGAGGTTAGAAGAAAATAGATTCCATCTTAAAGAAAGAAAAGAGTTCTTCACTGTAAGGGCAGTTAAACTGTGAAATTCTCAACCAAAGCAGATTGTGACAGCAGATCTGATCGGTAACTTGTCAGGGATGTCCCCTATCGCCTCTGATTTTTGCTCTGATGATGGAGCCTTTAGTGGAAACTGTCAGGTCAATAGATATAAAAGGGAAAAGTATTGATGGACAATCGTATAAAATTGTGTTATTGTAGAATGACGTAATCATGACTAATTATGACCCGATTTAATTATCTTCCTCATGTCTTAAAGATGATTGAAAACTTTGGAAAAATAGCATACTATAAACTCAATAAGTCTAAAACCAAGATATTGTCTGTAAATTTTAAGAAAGAAGATATTGTACAGCTAGACTGTGGGAGATCAATTGGAACTCAGAAACAATTTCCTATCTAAGAATCAAATTTACACCTAATCTGGAGACTCTAACCAAAGTAAATCTTGATATTTTATAAGATTAAAATGTTGTTAGATAGTTGGAAAACCATTCCTCTGTTTTGGCTAGGCAGGATTTCGAAAATAAAGATGTTGATCCTCCCAAAAATAAATTACATATTTAGATGTCTTCCTTTGAAAGTACCGAACTGTATGATAAATAGACTCCAATCTTTAATCAATGTATTCATACAAAATGGGGGGGAAAAACAAGGATAAAGTTATCAGCAGTTAAAAGACGTTTTGTAAAGTGAGGGATTGCATCCCCTTGTATAAAAGATTACTACACTGCAGTAATGCTTTCTAATTTTTTTGCATGGTCTGCTAAAATTGATAAAACAAGTTGGTGGCAGATAGAAAATGGCAGGCAACAATCAAATTACAAATTGGCTAAGGCAAGATAAATCTACCTATGATGTAAATAAGTGCCCATTTATAGTAATTAATAGGGGGTTAGATATATGGTATAATTGGAAAAAGAAACTTCAGTTATTACCACATGGTTAAACCAGATCATGGTTAAACTAGACCTTATAACTGGGATTGGCAGAAATTGAATATTACCTCCCTAGGTGACCTACAGTGCTTTGCAAAAGTATTCACCCCCTTGACTTTTTACCAATTTTGTTACATTACAGCCTTAAGTTCAATGTTTTGTTAATCTGAATTTTATGTGATGGATCAGAACACAATATTCTAAATTGATGAAGTGAAATGAGAAAAATATATACATAAAACTATTTTAGAAATCGAAAACAGAAAAGTGGCATGTTCATATGTCCACCTGTGTGCAATCGGAGTGTCACATGATCTGTCATTACATATACACACCTTTTGTTAAAGGCCCCAGAGGCTGCAAAACCTAAGCAAGAGGCATCACTAACCAAACACTGTCATGAAGGACAAGGAACTCTCCAAACAAATAAGGGACAATGTTGTTAAATACAAGTCAAGGTAAATATATCCAAATCTTTGATCCCCAGGAGCACCATCAAATCTATCATAACCAAATGGAAAGAACATGGCACAAGAGCAAACCTGCCAAGAGACGGCCGCCCACCAAAACTCACGGACTGGAAAGGAGGGCATTAATCAGAGAGGCAGCACAGAGACCTAAGGTAACCCTGGAGGAGCTGCAGAGTTCCACATCAGAGACTGGAGTATCTGTACATAGGACAACAATAAGCTGTACGCTCCATAGAGTTGGGCTTTATGGCAGAGTGGCCAGAAGAAAGCCATTACTTTCAGCAGAGAACAAAATGGCACGTTTTGAGTTTGCGAAAAGGCATTTGGGAGACTCCCAAAATGTATGGAGGAAGGTGCTCAGGTCTGATGAGACCAAAATGTCTGGAGCAAACCCAACACATCACCCAAAGAACACCATCATTTTTCAGCAGCCAGGACAGGGAAACTGGTCAGAGTTGAGGGAAAGATGGATGGTGCTAAATACAGGGAAATTCTGGAGCAAAACCTGTACCACTCTGTGCGTGATTTGAGGCCAGGATGGAGGTTCATCTTCCAGTAGGACAATGACCCCAAACACACTGCTAAAGCAACACTTGAGTGGTTTAAGGAGAAATGTGTACATGTGTTGGAATGGCCTAGTCAAAGCCCAGACCTCAATCCAATAGAAAATCTGTGGTCAGACTTCAATATTGCTGTTCACAAGTGTAAACCATCCAACTGGAGCAGTTTTGCAAGGAGCAATGGGCAAAAATCCTAGTGGTAAGATGTGGCAAGCTCATAGAGACTTATCTAAAGAGACTTGGAGCTGTGATTGCCGCAAAAGGTGGCTCTCCTAAGTATTGACTTTAGCAGGGTGAATAGTTATGCACATTGACTTTTTCTGTTATTTTGTCCTAATTGTTGTTTGCTTCACAATACAAAAAAAAAAACATCTTCAACGTTGTGGGCATGTTGTGTAAATTTAATGATGCAAATCCTCAAACAATCCATGTTAATTCCAAGTTGTGAGACAATAAAACACGAAAAATGCCAAGGGGGGTGAATACTTTTGTAAGGCACTTGTTTTTTTTCGGTTTGCCTTCCTCTGGATTAATTAATAATTATAAATAAAATAAAAAATAAAAAATAATTGATTAATAATTAAGTAACAACTAATTAATTAATTTTTAATCTGCATATTGCAGATCAGAGGAGATCTTAAACGGTTGAACTTGATGGACTGCAAGTCTTTTTTCAACCTTTATTACTATGTAACTCACTCAGTGCCCCTCCCCCTAAAAACTCCTCTTACAATAACTGCACTCCTCACCAAGACCTTTTCCCATAGCTGCTAGCGGACCTTTCCTCCTAGCTGAACTCCAGCAGTGGTGGCCATTTTTGTCAACTACCTAACTTTGGTTAGGGCGCTGGCAGATAATAAGCCTTGCACTAATAAGAAGCTAACAGGGAAAATTATATAGATGTGTGTGTATTTTCTGAAGAATGGAGTATGCCTAGATAACCAGTAACACAAATATATTATAAGAGTATTGCAGTATACCATGATTTTTTTTTAATTGGACAAATCTTTTTTATTTAGACTGACATGCTTTTTCGACATACGTCACTCTTTCTCCAGTCAAAAGCAATACTGACTAGAAATTACCAGACATATGTCTATTTACAAGGAGAGATAAAAAGCAGACAGATGAGACATGGTAAACATGCAAAGATTTCTTTCTCCTTTATCTCTCTGATCTGTGCATCTACCTCAGACTTTTTACATATCTTTTTTAGAATTTAACATTAACTCAAACCCAAAATGCTAATATATCCAATCAGTCATTAAAATTATATCATTATACTGCTTTAAATAGTAATTTTCTATACAATTAATTGTTTCCCAATTTCCAATCTAAACTGCTTCAATGTAAAGGAACAGCAATTAAACAGAAAGGAAAACAAACATCACCAGGAGTGTTGGAGGGTCACAAGAAGTTTTGGTAGTGATGGAGAAATCCCATGTCTAAACTTAGGCCTGTATTTTTAGAATCAAATAGTGTTATCATTTCCATTGCCACTTCAGGTTCCCCGCCTGTTGCAGTCCTAGGCTTCTCTTGCCTGTCAGCCTATAGCCAGCAGCAGCTGGCTGCTCAGATCCCTTTCTTGCCCCGCCACACATTTCTCTTGCCCACCTTGCTTTCTCTGGCCACTGTCTTTACGCATGGGTGTTTTAGCCTTTTTCTTGCCACACTTCTCATGGCAAGCCAAATGTTTCAACTCACAGTACCCAAAAGCACTCCTCATATGGGTGCAAAGACTTGGGCCCTCATTCAATTGCAATTTGGCCAATTGAATAGGGCTCTAAATAAGCACATAACATATTTTTTAAAAGAAGTTTTTAGTCAGTAAGCATCTATCCAAAAGCAAGGTTTTCACTAACTAAAAACTTCTTTAAAAAAATATGCTATGTGCTTATTTAGAGCCCTATTCAATTGGCCAAATCGCAATTGAATGAGGGCCTTGGAAGGCCTACTCCACCCACACTGGACAACAGTAAGCTGCTGTTCTCCACTAATCGTCTAGTCAGTCCATTCCTAGCCGGAAGGGATATCACATATCTTGAGTTATAGCTAGTCATTTATATTAATTGTTTTGAATGACAAAAGCACCTCACCACCACCATTTCTAATGAAGCCCCAAGAGGTGGCAGTGTGGAGCAGTTCAACACAGCCAGGATGTATAGCAGAGCTGACAGGGAAGAGGTGAGAGCAAGGCTGGATGACAGCAAAGTACAGGGGGTAGGTATATATGTATATATAGGGGCACCTATGGGGAAGGGAGGGAGCAGTTGATATTTCCTGTTAGCTGACCGCCATCAGTGGCAGCCACTGGTCACTAGGTGGCCTGGCCGAGATTTTATGGAATTTCTTATCATCTGCTAGTACCCTAACCAAAGCTAGGAAGTTGTCTCTCTCTCATAAATAAATAAATTATATATATATATATATATATATATATATATATATATATATATATATACATATATATACACACACCTCTCTGGGTCTCTACCTTGTTGTGGTGAAGGAGCTTGTGTATTTCAATGAAGCTGTGAGCTGTACCATGAAGGTCATAGGAGAGAAGTCAGACAAATCATGGTCCACAGGAGAAGGAAGTGGCAACCCACTCCAGTATCCTTGCCAAGAAAACCATATGGATAAGCACAACCATGCATTCCTATGGTCAATAAGAGTCGGACACGACTGATGGACTGGGGAAAAAAAAATATATATATATATAGGAGTGGGCAAAATATCTAAAATGTAGTAGCCAGGAATAGGTTTAGGAGTCAGTCTGTTTCTGGTAGGAAGTGCTTTATATACTCTGGAAAATATCTACCAGCACCATGTTTATATATGGAGAAAGTGAGGCCGATATTGATTTGATGTCATTGTACCCTAGTGGATTATCACACTCCCCATCATGTCCCATCTACAAGACTCCCAGCAGTGTGTTATCGCCTCCATGTGGTCCCTCGACGCACTTCCAATGACTCGGTCCCTGCATGCCCTGCTACTTCTCTAACACTACATTTCCCGCGGTGCTTTGCGTCGGGTGTGGTTCAGTTTGAGGACCCGGATGTAGGTCGGTAGTAGGCACTTCCTAGGGCCGGTACAGGAAGTGCAGCGGCGCCAGAGTGATCAGGAAGTGCCCTGGAACGGTAAGAAAGGCCCGGGTATGCCCACAATAGACGGTGGAGAATGGGAAACTGGGGAAGGTGTTTATACCGAGAGACTGGGAGAGCCTTGAGTGGATAGACCGGGGGAGCAGTAGAGAGCTTTGGGAAGAGACTGAGGGGGGCGGTGTAGGGAGACACCGGGGGAGCAGTGTGAAGGGTGGGAGACACCGGGGGAGCAGTGTGGGAGACACCGGGGGGAGCAGTGTGTGGGGGGGGGGGGGACACCGGGGGGAGCAGTGTGTGTGGGGGGGGGGACACCGGGGGGAGCAGTGTGTGTGGGGGGGGGGGCGGGACACCGGGAAGAGCAGTGTGTGTGTGGGGGGGACACCGGGGGAGCAGTGTGAACGGTGGGAGACACCGGGGGGAGCAGTGTGGGAGACACCGGGGGGAGCAGTGTGTGGGGGGGGGACACCGGGGGGAGCAGTGTGTGTGGGGGGGGGACACCGAGGGGAGCAGTGTGTGGGGGGGGGGGCACCGGGGGGAGCAGTGTGTGTGGGGACACACACACACCGGGGGGAGCAGTGTGGGGAGAGGGTTTCCTTCTGGAACTAGGAGTGTCTGGCTCTATCCTGTGTCTGGAATCTGCAGCTTGTCTTCTGAAGGAATTTGATGTCTTGTGTGGAAACGGATGAGTCTGAGGGGTGTGGAAATGGAGGAGTCGGTATGTCCTGTGGACATGTACTGAGCCTGGGACTACAGCGTTCTCCCCAGATCACTTGACCAGGGTGTAGCACCCATCAAAATCATATACAATTTTTTTAGGAGAGAACACGGAGCCTTGTCCGGGGGTGCCTGCTTTCATAGTCTTGTCTCCTGAACACTGTAGAGGGTGTCTGATGAGATGTAATAGGGTTTTGTGGTATCCCTTGTTGAAGAGCTGTCAGGAGGGAGCCTTCTGGTTGTTATTACAGAAGGGGTCCTAGACCAATGTTTTCAGGGGTTGAGCTGCCGCCTCCTTTTGGTTTTACATAACCCATTAAACACACACATGACTATACCCGGATCTGTGTCCTTAACCTTTCATTGTTTCATAAAGGACATTGTGTGTGTGTGTAGTATCTGATTATTTATTGTTCATTCTAAAAATGTTCATTATCTTTTGTGACAACAGAAATACATTTTGAATCCACAAAAAAAATGGTATAAATCTACTTTTCCGTATTAAAGCTCTGAAACCAGATAGTATTGTCATTTTCTCTCCGTTATCATTTGCTGCTAATGTACAGCTGGATGTTTTGCTCTCTTAAAGGGTTAGTGTTACACACTCGCCGTGTTAAACACCCATGTTAAGTCAGTGATGAAATCATCAAATGCCATCCTGACAAGCGTGTCAGGCCAGTCTAGTTACTACATAAGAGCAAGTCTCAGCAGTTGCAAAACAGACAATATGATGCATAGGGACATAAACATAACTTATTATAGTAGATAAATTAGTTGGTATACCAATTATCTCTTTGTGTGTGCAGATACTACTGAAGCTCTTAAAGGGATGTGGGAGGTTTATGGATTTTGCTAGGCATATAATATGCCAATGTACCTTACTTTCTTTGTTTATCATTAGTTTCTCCACTCTGCAGCTCATCAAGACCCTGTACCTTTTTAAAGGAGTGTGGGTGGTTTCTGGATTTTACTAGATATAATAATACTAGCGGCTTGCCCATCAAAAATGACGGCAATAAAATTTGAAGCCTGGCAATGCTGCTTGCCACACAATGCAAATCTCTCCCCCCCCCCCCCCCCCCCCCCCTAACTTGCAGGTCTCGCAATGAATGCCATTTACGTTACATCCGAAAAAAAATTCCTCGCTTAGCTGATTTTCGATTTCCGGAAAATGACAATTAAGTCTCAAGTTAGCTTGCAACCTCACTCGCAGGCTCCCTGCCTCTCCCCAGTGCTGTGTGTGAGGTTGTAAGCTAATTCTGTAATTGGCGGCTTTTGGTGGTCTTCCGACGGTTTCCGTGTTACATGCCTCTGCTCTGATCGCAGCCATCACCATGAGCGCCTTTGGCGTTCATGTCAAGCCTCTTTAAAAGTCTTGCGGGGAGCGCTTGCGCAAGCCCGTATCTTTTAACATGGCGTGACCGACAATTTGTAATTACCACAACTGTATATGTGACTAGCGATTTGCCTGCCAAAAATGACGGGGCAATAAAATGTGAAGCCATGGCAAAGCTGTTTGCCACACAATGTAAAGCTTTTTCTACTCTGAGTTCCTTCGCCGCTCATTGCGAACCTCGCGCCCAGCGCCTTTGGTTTGAGTGTTGCTGCCCTGTGGAGAAAGTGTAATGAATGTCCCAACTGTGCATTAGAAATAGGCTGCGTGCGCGAGGGCAAACCGTGCGTTTAGTTGTGTAAAGCACCATTGTAGATTCGTAATGTTAGTTGCAAGTTAGGATTGTAAAGTGGCGTCGTTTGTCTATGTGTTACACGGCTCCCGAGCATTTTCCGTCATTTGTAATGGTGTATTTTGTACCTCATACATTCCTGTTTGAAAGTGCTACACGGTTAGCGTTGTTTTTCCCGGGCCGGGGTCATGTAGCCTCAGTGCCATTTTTTTTTTCTCGCTTAGGATTTTCGAGGGCCGAAATTCGGCCAAATTTAATTTAATTCTCGTTCCACCTCACTCCAGGACGTCCTGACTGTTCCCCCATGCAGTGGGTGATGTTTTTGTTGTGTGTGTATATATATATATATTTTGTATGTTGTGTGTTTTTTAATTGTTTTTTGCTTTGCGCGGTTCGGCCGCTAACCTCATATTTTTCCTATGTCATAATTTTTTTTTCTAAGTCCCGCTTTGGTCAGCTGCTTGCAGGCTGGCAATCCTGTGTTTAGCAGGTGTTTGGTGGCTAAGTTCCGCGTGTTTCATTGCCTTCACTGCTCGCCTCGCTATGCGAGGCTCGCAGGCGATGAGCGCCTTCAGCGCTTGTCGCCTAAGTCGTACACACCACACAAAGCGTGACAATGTCTTGTAGTTTGACAACTATTATATGTGATACCTGTGAATCTATTTACTTTTATGTTCTTCAATTTATAAAGAAGTGTTTATAAACTCTATTTTTACTGCTTAAAAACAAACACATAATACCCTCTGCAGCTTATGAAAACACAGACTCTATAGTACTGGATGTTCTGTCTCATAGTAACCAATCATTGACCATCTTTCCGTAACATACGCTGCAGACCCATACATGGACTGATTGTTTGATTTTATCCAGTAAACACTGAGGTCCTAAACATTTCTTATTAAAGTACATACAAGTAAATAGATACACAGGTATATTATATACCTAGTTAAATTCAGAAACCTTCCATATCACTTTAGGTAGTGGGTGTGCAGCATCTCATAGTAACCAATTAGTGACAACAGTCTGCAAATAACGGCTTGAGAGAGGCCACTAACTGGCTAATGTGAAACACTCACAGTTTGTGTATTCATGAGCTACAGAGGGCAGACCCAAACAGGTACAAATTGTATCATTACAGGCAGAAAAATATATCTTTTTTTAGGCACTTTTAAATAATATAAAGTAAATAGATACATGGGTATATTTTTCCAGTGAATTCCAGGATCCTTCCATATCCCATTTAAAAGTTGCTTAATTAAACTTTCTTTTTTTATCATACATTTGAATGCACTTGCTTTTTAGCTTGGAGCGGGAGAGAGGATGTTCTTGAAAAAGCTTTTCAACAGTAGGAGCCGACTCACAAACTTTAACTTTAGGTGCTATAAGATAAAAAAAAATAGTTCTCTGGCTGTCAAAGGAACTCTGTCACCTCAAAATCATGTGAATCATTCCTGAGATGATCCATACTTTGATGACAAACAAAACAAATGCGTCATTTGATTATTTGCTAACAATTAGCAATATAGTTAGTATTTTATGTGTGCAAAACAAAATCACTGTCTTTTAAAGCTTATGAACTTTAGTATTGTAAGCTCAAGCAGATGTGCTTCTTTATAGACCCTATTAGGTGTCAAGAGAGTGAGAGACCATTTGATCTGTCTGTCTGCCTTCTTCCCTGACACACAGTGATATGTAGGAAGCATTCAGACTGGGCAGATTTGTAGCATAATAGGAAGTGGAGACAAGTAGGCTGGGTGACTTGTCTCATAGGAAACCTAAATAATCTAAATGTGTTTTGTATCAATAGCTTACTATATCAACTTGTAAAGCTGCTCTATCTATATGTGTTCTTAAAGGGCCAAAGCTTTGGATGTCTCCATCCTTCTAATTTTCTTTCTCTTACTGCCACCAGGTACGGTCTGACTTCATGAAGGATGCAGACAATAAAGTGCGTCGTAGTTGGTGATGGAGCAGTTGGAAAAACATGCCTTCTCATCAGTTACACTACAAATGCTTTCCCTGAAGAATATATCCCTACAGTGTTTGACAATTATAGTGCCCAGATGACAGTTGATGGCAGAACAGTTAGCTTAAACCTATGGGACACTGCTGGGCAAGAAGAATATGATCGTCTACGCACCTTGTCCTACCCTCAGACCAATGTCTTTATCATATGTTTTTCTATCGGCAGCCCATCTTCACATGCTAATGTGCGGCACAAATGGCACCCGGAGGTCTCCCACCACTGCCCTAATGTGCCTATTTTATTAGTGGGTACCAAATCGGATCTACGAAATGATGCAGAAACCATTAAAAAGTTAAAAGAGCAAAACCTTGCCCCAACCACAGTTCAGCAGGGCTCATCTCTCGCTAAACAGATTGGAGCTGTGAAGTATATGGAATGCTCTGCTCTACACCAGGAAGGCGTCAGAGAAGTGTTTGCAGAAGCTGTACGTGCCATTTTATATCCTGTGACCAAGAAAAACCCCAAGAAATGTGTCCTATTATAGTGGTGAATGACACAGAAATGCTGATTTAAATATTTTTAGCACAGAATTTTGGGTGATATCCCTCTTATTCTCAGCTTGCACTAATAGCTCAAAACTGACATTGGTTGTGTGGGGTATAAACATGCCGCTTATAGCTTTTCCTAAAAATGAACATGCCAGTGAAGTTAAGAGGCTGTGACAGTCTTTCTAGAGCACAGGAGAGGGTACCTGCCTGGATACAAATGACACCTTTCTTGCCAGCCTTACACTTCTGATTTTATGTTTGTATTTTCCTATACATCGCAGCGCTACCCCTGGCTTAACATCCTGCTTTGGAAACCTGATATCAATTTTATTATTTTAATTTCCTTATTATTCCACTATTAAAGCTTAACTCTGCGATCTTGATTTTTTTTTTTTTCTCTCTCGAATTTTGAACTTTAGAAATGAAAAGCTGACTGAAATGCATTTGGACTTGATAAAACAAATTCTGCCTTTTTACTGCTTGCTGGATTAGCTCTTCATATTCCACTAAACTCTGGTAAAACACTGTAACTTCACTTCTTAAATGAGAAGTTTGTTCTTTTTTTTTTAAGGGCTCATTATATTTCTATGACAAAAAACCTATTTTTGTTACTGTAAAACTCAGGGTGAAATAAGTGGTTTAAGACAGATATTCCTATATTTTTCCCTCTTTTTGCATAAATTAGGTGGTTGTCTTATTGCACAAGGTTGTATTCTCAGAAAGCACAAGGATTCGGTGAATCTGTTGATAGTTAAACAGCCATATATCTGCTAACTGAATGCAACAGTGTTACTTTACTAATTTAGTGCAAAGCTTTTTTTTTTTTTTTTTATCACCTGAGGGATTTAGTCCAGATGAAGTGCCTCTATTTTCTTGGTTCCGAAACTGTGTACACCAGCTTCTTTTTATAGCTTAATAATAAATACAGCATTTTTATCAGCTGTGACATTTTATATATTTTGCAAAACCAATGTACTCTAAATACATTTTATGTCTACTTAATGGTACGTGTTAACCAACATCTGCTACCTTGTTCATTGCCAAAGATCAGTCACTGAATCTAAAACCCAGTTACAGCCGAAAGCCTACTCCGTACGTTCTTATATGGGTCATGTGTTTGAGGAATTGACAACGCAAGGGAGCAGCCGGTCCTAAAATGTTTATATATATATATATATATATATATATATATATATATATATATATATATATATTACACATACACTGGCTCCTAAGAAAATTTTATAGAATCCCAATAATGTTCTGGCCAAAAAATGTTTTCCTTTTCGTCATATCATAATTATTATCTTTTTTTCTTTGTTTGTTTAAGAGTTTAATTTAACTCCTGTCTTGTAGATAAATTCAGTTATTGTTTATATTTAAATTTATTTAAAGCACCCAAGATCAAATGGTACATTAGACGTTGGGCTTGTCTGAAATCATTTTTATAGGTTAAATGTATTATCCAACTTTATTGTATTTTACAGCTTCATTGTGCAACCATCTATTTTGGATAGTGTATATGGGGGTTCCCAATACTTGGGGGGAAAAAGGTGTACCAAATAACAGGAAGACTTGTCACTGGTCATCTTTTGGGTTTTATTTTTCCCAAAATATTACACACAGAGGCATATTTCATCACTTTGGTGTGGATGCATTTATCAAGAGGTTCAGCCTTAATGTTTCTTCTGGGACATATTTGAAGATTAGTTTGTGGTAAAACAGCCTGTACAGAGCCGTGAACAAGCTTTGAATCTCACTAGTTCACCAGTGAATATAATCATTATTTCTTTACAGGATTGTAATATGTGGTTTATTTGTTGGCTATCTCAAATTTCAGGATACTGACCGTTGCATATTAAATTTCTCTGTGTGAAATGTCCATGATTTTAATATTAATTTAATAGATCTGGCAGTGTTGCTGCAACTTTGTCAAATTCACTTTTAAATCAAAGGTCACAGAAAGAAATAAACACGTATTTTACCAAAATTGCCTTTAACCTGTTCATGAATTATTTCTTTTTAAATTGTCAGGCATTTGCAATATCGACAAAAAAAACTGTTATTTGTTGTCATCTATGGTGACTGTACTTTCGTGAGTCATGTTTTTTTCTGTTAAAAAAACAGTCACTAACTCTGGAATTAAATGGTTTCTCAAACCCTGAACAAGGAATCCAGGTTAATGGATTAAGTGCTTTTGCAAGATGATGCTGTGTGTCATTCATACAAAATGATGTTTAAAGGGCCATTTAGAAATTCAGGGTTTAGGTACAGTGCCACTTATTTGACTTATGTAACAAACCAAAATCATCAACCGCTGGAGTGAGCATAAAAGCTTTTCTGAAAAAGCTTAACATTACAATAATATACAGAGGTATAATATATAAGTAATTGCAAGTAGTATATCAATTGAATGTTATAAAAAGGACGAGTCTTTTTTTTTAAAAATTTCTTTGTAGCATCAGAAAGGGTATTTGATAATGTGTCATTGTTGTGTGTGTGTGTGTTTTTTTTTTTTTTTTTTTTCGTTTTTTTTTTTTTTTTTTTTTTTTATTATGCTCTAAGAGCACAAAAACATAATCAGAAGTTGAACTGCTTTTCTGGGTTTGCCACTGAGGTTTAAAGTATGCTCTGCGCTTTTTTTTTTTTACTTTCAATGAAGATTAACATTTTAAAAATGGCAATCTTCAGTGTTTTGTTTACTGTATACAATTTTTATAAAATATTCTTTTGTACTTCCTGTTGAGTGTGCATGATTTGCCCGGCACAGTTACAAAAGGAGGTTGATTCACTTTGTAGTATGACACCTTGCATCTGGGCATGTGCGGTAGGGAGGGGGTCACATTCTAAAACTTTAAAACACTGACGAGGCCGCAAATACCTCCCTGCTTGAAGGCGGAGTAGAAATGGTAATGGTAGCGCTCTGCTCATGTCTAACAAAAAACAGTGCTCTAGAGCTTCAATACGAAGTTACTAGACACAAGCAACAACCTGCTAAATAGTAAGGTTTTCTCAATAAGTGCCACCATGTTTACTTACACCGGTTCTAATGTTCGTAGTTCGCATTTACAGTGACCATTTATATTTTGTTTTGTCACTAACACAATACCAACTTCAAAATCATGTTTCTATCCAGATGTCTTCCATTATATTTTCCATTTGAGTTTATTCTGCAAAATTAGTGCATTTTTTAATAGCAGATGGCTGTGACATGTTATAGATTATGTTATCTTCTATTGCTTTTTTTTCCGGGTGATTATACAATGCAGTCTTTGCATAATACAGTATAAATAAAAATACTGTATGTAAGATCAATTGTTATGTATCTTACACATACAATGTAGTAGTATCAGTAGTTCTTCTGTGTCTGATTAGTGCAACTGCAGGATGAGAACGTTTTTTGAAAGACAGCAGTACTTTAGACCAAAAAAAATCTTGTTTATTGCATATATCAAATACATGTGAAATACCTGCCAAACCACAGTGGTATTTTTATAAAGGAGTGTGAAAGATTATCAAATAAAAACATAAAGTAAATGTATACTATAGTCCAATGTATGCAGTGCTGTATTTTAAAGACTGAAAATTATTATTTAAAATGGGTAATTTAAAAATAAAAACAGTCTGACTACCTTTTCATTGTTCCAGTGCCACTTCCTCCTTGAATGACAGTGCTGTCCAACTTCCTTAGTGTGCAAGTGGAATGAAATTAAACAAGAATTTGTTCCTGTGTTTTTGCATACTTTCATATAGCAGGAAATGGGTTAAATAATAAAAATATGCAGTTTTTTTTTATTATCCCTCTGCCTGACCTTCCATCTCACTTCCTGGGGTACAATCAGGCCCCTTTCACTCCTTGCACTGTGATGGGGGTTCATTAACAGTATGGGGGTTCCTCTGGGCCTCTAACCATAGGTACATAGGTGGGGGGGGGGGGGGGGGGGGTTGTAGTTTCAAAAAGGCAAAAAAGCAACATACAATAGTTGCGCACTAAACAATATAAACAAAATGTTTGAATATCAAATGAATGGCACTAACCTAACTAATGGTATCAGTCCAAATATGGATGAAATATGAGCTGCTATCCTAAAGATAAGGAGACCTCCCTGCAAAGTAGATTGACTTGATAAAAAAAGAATTTGGAGGAGCAGGCAGAAGAAAGGAAAAAAAAATAATAATATATATATATATATATATATATATATATATATGTTGAAGTTACTTTGGATTATTTTAATACACTAATAAATATTGTATTTATTTGAACTTAAAAAAAAATTAATACTAAAAATAGTCAATTATTTGGTATAAACATACGTACCAATTTTTTATGTATGTATTACGGCAGATTATTTACACTTTTGTAAGCTTTTAATTATTATTTTTTTTTTAAAACCCAGAAACAACGTGTATTATGTCAGATAACTTATGTTTTTAGTATGAAGTAGATAACCTTTGAATAATTTCATACCCTGTGTCTTTAAGGTCTTAACACAAATAGTGTGTAATGTCAGAGGACATGTTCCTACAATATTTCATGTGTGTATTAAAATAACCTAAACTTACTTTTCCTAGGCCCCCTCCTCTTCTCATAACAGATGCTTTCCCCACCTCACTATCATATCACTGCATAACACAGGCTTCGTCCTCCGCACTTCCCTCTAATTTTTGGGTTGGTGGAATATGGGTGATGAGGCAAGAGAAGAGGAATTGGTGAATAGCAAGAAGGGGGTAGAAAGTAAGATGGTAAAAACAGAATAAAGAATAGAATAATACATTAAAGAGTAGAAGTTTTGGAAAGATATGAATCAGAAAACAACAAAGTCAGAGGTGCTCATCGGAGAACGAACCAACCTTAATAGGTTAGTTCTCTAGCCATGATAAGCTACTCTGAGAGCAACCTCTTTTAGCTCACTTGTGCCCTTCACAGGGAGAAATATCCTGTAGTATATCAGTCTGGTCCCACTCAGAAGAGTGACCCAGCCCCGAAATACCAGGCAATTCTACCCTGAATAGGAGAAACAGCAAACCCTGCCTGGTATTTCGGGGCTGGATCACTCTTGAGTGAGACCAGACTGATATACTACAGGATATTTCTCCCTGTGAAGGGCAAAAGTGAGCTAAAAGAGGTTGCTCTCAGAGTAGCTTATCATGGCTATAGAACTAATCTATTAAGGTTGGTTCGTTCTCTGATGAGCACCTCTGACTTTGTTGTTTTGTATATGCAAATTACCTTTAGGGATTAGTCTCCCTAAGGGTAATAGGGGACTCCAGACGTGGACCCCTTGCTCACTGTGCCTTAGGGAGTTCAGCTGCACCTCACTGACGAGGCCCGTAAAGGCCGAAACGCGTCTGGGGTTTGCTGTTTCTCCTGTTCAGGGTAGAATTGCCTGGTATTTTGGGGCTGGGTCACTCTTTTGAGTGGGACCAGACTGATATACTACAGGATATTTCTCCCTGTGAAGGGCACACGTGAGCTAAAAGAGGTTGCTCTCAGAGTAGCTTATCATGGCTATAGAACTAACCTATTAAGGTTGGTTCATTCTCTGATGAGCACCTCTGACTTTGTTGTTTTTAAAAAATATGAATCAACTGAAAATATTACAATATAAAAAAATTAATATAAAGTCAGGTGTTGTGATGCAAAAATACATTCCTGAAATTGTTTTTAATTACAATGTTATGTGTACCTTAATGCAAACACTGTTTCTGCTGCTCTTCTGAGGTAGCTTTTGAGTCCTAGTTGCTCACTGTATCCTCCCAGTATTGAAAAAAAAGGTAGGAGTGAAAAGCCTTCCTGGGTTAAAGCTTTCCTGGGAGAACTGGTGCCCTCAAATGGCAAACTCCCACCATGATTTAGTCTAAATTTCTTTATCAATATCTTATTCATATAATTTGGGGCGGATTTGTCGCCCCCCCCCCCCCCCCTTCCAGTTCAGTTCCTACACCCATGGTGTATTTAATGTTAACCCCTGCGTCATGAGGGTCCCTATTGACTCCTGGTATACTATATTATAACCATGGGGTCCCAGCTAGCTCCGGCCCTGGAGGAGATGGACGGAGGTAAGAGATGCTGGACATCCTGGTTTGGACTCCTGGTGAATAAGTAAAGAAATTTTATATGAGTTTGGGAATCATTAATCCACTAATTTTAAAGTTCTTTGTATTATGTTTTTTCTTTGTTTTTATATTTTGTTTTATTTCTTCATATTACGTTTCATACCCCTCCCCTGTTGGGATAGGGACGATACCAATGCTATAAGTCGAGAACACCATGATATATTAAAGTAGAAGAGTATATAAAAAATTTAGGCTTTGGCAGATCGCTCTTTTTAGAAGGTAATATGAAAATGTTAATTTAACAATCAGATACATCAAACACCTGAGCTAGACCTGTAGGCATGAAGTACAAAATGAACTTGTTTACCTCCACTGCATATTCACATGGGACATTTATTCAATTTGAATCTGCTTGGTCTGATGATTTTCCTTCTCTTCCTCCAGTTTAATTCTGAACTTTGCAATAAGAAGCTTATGACCTGAGCCTCAGTGAGCTCCAGGTCTTGTTTTTGTTGACTGTATAGAGCTCCTCCTTCTTTGGCTACAAAGTATATAGTCAATATGTGTAGAGTTGTCTCAGAGGCTGTTTGAAGAGGGTGTTTACTATGACAAGATAATTATCTTGACTGAATTTTACTGATCTCTGCCCTGCTTCATTTTGTACACCAAGGGCAAACTTTTGATGATGGTAACATATTTTCTTGTTGTGTGTGTGTATATAAGGTGTTGACTATCCTCCATAGAGTTGCACAACTTCAGCATCTTCGCATCCATGGTTGGACCATACACTTGTATCACTGTGAAGTTAAATGGCATGTCTTGAATTCAGATTGAAATCATTCTGACATTTAATGGGTTGACACAGAGTACTGCATTGGCCACCCTTTGATTATGAGGGCTTCTCAATTTCTTCTGTGAATAAGGATGCATAGACCTATCTTCTATGTACATCCATAACGGTTGATGTTGAGTTGAATGGGCTATGGGTATAAAGGCCAACTGGGCTGCTTTATAATATACAGTGCCTTGCAAAAGTATTCACCCCCTTCGCATTTTTCATGTTTTGTTGCCTAACAACCTAGAATTAACCTGTATTGTTTGAGGCATCATTTAATTTACAGAACACGCCCACCAATATGTATATGTTTTTTTTTTATTATTGTGAAGAAAACAACAAATTGGACAAAATACCAGAAAAAGTAAATGTGCATAACTATTCACCCTCCTAAAGTCAATACTTTGTAGAGCGACCTTTTGCGGCAATCACAGCTCCAAGTCTCATTGGATAAGTCTTGATAAGAGCTTGCCACATCTTAACACTGGGATTTTTGCCCATTCCTTCTTGCAAAACTGCTCCAGCTCCTTCAAGTTGGATGGTTTGTGCTTGTGTACAGCAATCATTAAGTTTGACCATAGATTTTCTATTGGATTGAGATTGGCTTTGAATAGGCCATTCCAACACATTTACATGTTTCCCCTTAAACCACTCAAGTGTTGCTTTAGCAGTGTGTTTGGGGTCATTGTCCTGCTGGAAGGTGAACCTCCGTCCTAGACTCAAATCAGGCACAGAGTGGTACAGGTTTTGCTCAAGAATATCCCTGTATTTAGCACCATCCATCTTTCCCTCAACTCTGACCAGCTTCCCAGTCCCCACAGCATGATGCTGCCACCACCATGTTTCACTGTGGGGATGGTGTTCTTTGGGTGGTGTGATGTGTTGGGTTTGCGTCAGACATAGCGTTTTCTTTGATTGGCGAAAAGTTCCATTTTAGTCTCGTCAGACTAGAGCACCTTCCTCCATACATTTTGGGAGACTCCCACATGCCTTTTCGCAAACTCAAAACGTGCCATTTTTGTTTTTTGCTGAAAGTAATGGCTTTCTTCTGGCCACTCTGCCATAAAGCCCAACTCTATGGAGCGTACAGCTTATTGTCGTCCTATGTACAGATACTCCAGTCTCTGCTGTGGAACTCTGCAGCTGCTCCAGGGTTGCCTTAGGTCTCTGTGCTGCCTCTCTGATTAATGTCCTCCTTGCCTGGTCCATGAGTTTTGGTGGGCAGCCATCTCCTGGCAGGTTTGCTTTTGTGCCATATTCTTTCCATTTGGTTATAGATTTGATGGTGCTCCTGGGGATTTGGAATTGTTTTTATAACATAACCCTGACTTGTACTTCTCAACAAAATTGTCCCTTATTCGTTTGGAGAGTTCCTTGGCCTTCATGGCAGTGTTTGGTTAGTGGTGCCTCTTGCTTAGTTGTTGCAGCCTCTGGGGCCTTTCAAAAAAGGTGTGTATATGTAATGACAGATCATGTGACACTTAGATTGCACACAGGTGGACATCATTTCACTAATTATGTGACTTCTGAAGGTAATTGGTTGCACCAGAGCTTTTTATGGGCTTCATAACAAAGAGGTTGAATACATACGCACATGCCAATTTTCTGTTTTCTATTTCTAAAAAATAGTTTTATGTATATATTTTTCTCATTTCACTTCACCAACTAAGACTATTGTTCTGATCCATCACATAATATTCAGATTAACAAAACATTGAACTTAAGGCTCTAATGTAACAAAATAGGTAAAAAGTCATGTGGGTGAATACTTTTGCAAGGCACTGTATGTAGGCAAGTCCTGGATTGCTTAAGGAATCCCTCTCAGGCAGACGTTGTGCCGCCTCAACCTATTTTCTAGGTTCTCTAGCTTTGTTTCAAGATTCCAGATTTGAGTAGAATTAGCCGAAATTTCCTCCCTGTCCCGGGTTTGTGTTTCAATAATCTGGTCTATGCAGACTCCAAGGCATGTCCAGAATATCTTGCTTTAGTTTAGACAACCTCTGATCAGAAGGGCTCATCTTGTGGTACCATATTGTTATGTCTGGTTGTGCTTTTTAATAATAATTACATTGAAAGCATTTTTTTTTCTTTGTTGATGTATAACTGTATATTTTTTATTTTACTGAAATTCTCTCAAAGCAAAAAAAAAAAGGCCAAATGTTTTGCTGGGGACAAGCCCCCAGAACAATAGTTGTAAAAGTCCTACTTATCTGCCAGTGATTTCTAGAGGCGTGCGTATGCTCTGTGGGCTTCAAAGAAGTTTAGACATGTTTTACTTAATACTTTTTTTGTATGCAAAACACAACTATGGGAATATTTAAAAATAATCTTTTAAATTCATGACAAAAAGAATTGTGTTCAATGTCACTAAAATGCTACATTTGCAAACATTTTAGTGAAGTGATGTCTAGATGAAAAAAAAGAATGTGTTCAATTATACAAGACAAATTATGTAAAGCACAGGAAAGAACACAATTCAGGATGTAATGCTTTTTTTAGTGTTTAATGCTTTTACCATCTAGTTTCCAACTACCGTTTTTAAAGCTTCAGAATCCATTCAAAAGCTATGAGTCAGTTAGGAATATTGGATAAAGTTTTGGTGAAACTTTGCATGCTTCTTCATTGTGCCCCTAAAAGTAATTTGCGTGCATCAGGACCTTTGGGCGCTGATTGCAAGCCTTTCCTGTGGTGTACTTTTGGTCCTCGGAGAGAGATATATATTTCTATGTATATGTAGTTAAGTAATAATTAATGATTTATTCAATTAATTAATAAAGAATTAATATCTTATTCAATAAATGAATATAGTTTATTTGTAATTGATATATGCATTAAGCAATAGACGGAAGAGCTAACAATCTGTTTGTATTTTGCGTCTGCATAGAATATACAGGGTGAGTGTTGGTGCCCTGCTTATAAAGTGTAATGAATGTTTGAAGTGTGCATTCTAAATAGGCTGCGTGCGCAAAGTAAAGCCCTTGGTTTATTGTGTAAAGTGGCACTGTATAGTCGCAATGTTATTAATGTGGTACGCGTCTCATGAGTATTTTGCGGCTTTTGTAATAGTGTATCTTGTTGGTCGTCGTGTGATGTGTAAAGTGCTACGTGTTTGGCAGTGTTTTCCGTGGTCCAGGGTCGTGTAACCTCGTTTTCATTTTTTCCGGCGGCCATTTTTTTCTCGCTTAGGCGATTTTCCTGGCTGTTGCCCCATGCTGTCTGTGATGTTTTTGTAATTTTTGGGGGCGTATTTAGTGTGTTTATCTCTTTTTTTTTGTTCGGCCGGTAATCTCGAAAATTTTTGCTTCTCGTATCTTTTTTTTTTTCTAAGTCCCTTGTCTAGTATTTTAACGGGTCGCCTCACTTCCCGATGCTCGCATCAGCTAATTGCTACGGTTTACGTTCTCAGCGTGTCGTGAGACTTTTCCGGCTTTTGTAATAGTGTATCTTGTAGGTCGTAGTGTAAAGTGCTATGTGTTTTGCAGTGTTTTGCCCGGTTTGGGGTCTTGCAACCTCGTTTTCATTTTTGAGACATAAACCAGACATAAACAGAGAAATCAGAAGTTCCAATTGCTCTCCCATAATCGATTTAGCTGTACAATATCTTCTTTATCAACATTTACAGACAAGAGCTTGGTTTTAGACTTATTGATTTTATAATATGAGAATTTCCCAACATTTTCAGTTGTCTTCAAGAAATGAGGAAGAGAATTAACCAGGTCAGAGTTTGTCATAATTACATCATCCGCAAATAATATCATTTTTACAATTGTCCATCAATACTTATCCCTTTTGTATCTATAGACCTTCTGACAGTTTCTGCTAAAGGCTCGATCATCAGAGCAAAAATCAGAGGCGATAAGGGACATCCCTGATGAGTTCCATTTGTAATTAAAATGGTTCTGTTTTTTTATCCTAAGGCTTGATACATAGGCTGATGGTTGGGAGTATAAAGCTCCTATTGCCTATGATACAAAACTGTCTAATCCAAATTTGTTTTTAACTAGAAACATATAGTCCCAATTTAACCTATCAAAGGCTTTCTCATCGTCCAAGGTTGAGATTATACAGGGCATTTATTTGTGTTTGCTATAAGCAATCAAGTCTATCCATTTCCTAGTATTGTCTGTGCCTTGACGACCTTGTACAAAGCCTGTTTGATCTAAATTGACTAAACTCGGAAGCAGACAATTAAAACTTGTTGCCAAATTTTTTGAATATATCTTTATATCGGTGTTTGTTAAAGTTATCAGTCTGAAATTTTTACAGTATCTACCATCCTTATCCTGATTAGGAATATTTATTATTGCTTCTAACATTTCCTTGAGCGCTTTGCCTTCTATTTTAATTTCATTGAAAACTTTTACTAAATGTCTAATAAGAGATGTTTTATAATAATAGTTTACAAAACCATCAGAGTTGCTTTATTTATATCTCTATTAAGAGTTTCTAGTTCTTAGATATTACACTACCAAGGATTAATAATGAAGAAGGTATTTATTTCTTCTACCTTGTCCCATTTCTGATGTTAAATTTATTGGTATCAAAGTCTAACCCTGAAATTGCAGCTTCAGGGTCCTTATATAATGCTTTAATGGCTTTTGAGCCAAACTCCTTAAATCCATATTGATCCAATACTGAGTCAATGAAGTTCCAACTGACCCTGTCAAAGGCCTTCTCGGCATCCAATGACAGGGCCAGAATAGGAAGCTCTTTTTTTCTTTGGAAAATGAAATAAGCTATATAAGTATTCTAGTATTATTAAAGCCTTGTCTACAGACAAAGCTAGATTGGTCAAAGTTTATGAGTTTGGATATTATCATATTCAGACGGTTTGCCAAAATGTTGCAAATAATTCAAGTTAAAAATTTAACCGAGAGATTGGTCTGTAATTTTTATAGTATTCTGGAACTTTATCCAGTTTCAAAATGTAAATAATTTTAGATTTATAGTAGTATTCAAATATGTCCCCTATATCTCTAGGTTGAGAACATTTTCTGTTATTTTTGTTTCTTAATATGTGAATTATTTTCAAGATTCTCAGTTTTTTTTATTTTATCTGATAGAATTTTTTCCGATTTGTTACCCAATGCATAGTGATTTTGATGCATCCTCATAATCATATTGTCTGTCTGTAGTTGCAAGAGTGTTTTGATTTGAATATTAATATTATTAATCTGAAGACTTAAGTCTTAATTAGGGGATAATTTATTCCTTGTCTGCAATCTATCCAGCTCTATATATAGATCTCTTGTTGATTTCCCTCTGTTTCTTTAATATGGCCGATCTAGCTAGAAATATACTGTGAACATAAGCTTTATGGGCTGAAGAAACAGAATCTTTATTGCAAAATTATTGATTTCCTCTTTCAATTTATTGGAAAATTATTGGGATCTAAGCATTATAGGATCCATTTTTAAAGTTCTAGAAGTTAATCTGTCTTGATTGTCTTTCAAGGTCATAACAACCATAGCATGATCCGACCAGGAAATATCTCCGTGATTCTACTGAATTCAGGGCATGTAGATTTGTTAAAATGTGATCACTTCTTGTATAGGTGCTGTGTCTCTGAGAAAAATGTAAAATCTTTTTTATCTGGATTTCGAGTCCCCCAGGTAGCATAGAAGTCGTATTTAAAAATTTCATTTGAGATCTGGTTTGCTAACCACTGCAAACACCAATTCGTCTTTGGTCTGATAAGGAAATGTTATCAATATTTATATCAAATATCAAGTTAATGTCCCCACAGATTATAAGGAATCCTTATTGAAAGAGTTTATTTCTTTTAAGACTTTCCTGATAAACTTAATTTGTTTTTTATTATACAAATTAGCAATCGTGTAACTCTTATCCTCTAATTTTCCAGATCCATATGATGTATCTTCCCTCTATCTACAATCTTATGTTGTTCTTGGATTGCTAAATTTTTATTAAATAGGATTGCTACCCCTCTAGCTTTTATTGAATAAGAAGCACGGGTGCATTCAGAGAAGACTTTATTTTGGAATTTGGGATATATACCTTCAATCCAATGTGTCTCCGGCAGACATACAATGTCTGCTTTTTCTTTTAAACAAATTAAGCATGACTGTTCTTCTTTTAAATGGGATGTTAAGGCCTTGGGCATATTGCAATATAATCTTGATTACCATATTAACTGTAACAGGAACATATGTTTAGTATTATTGAACCTCCTAGATTTAAACTACATGACAACCTCTCAACACAATCGCACATAAGCTACTATTTGATAGTACATGTAGCTGTCCTTCATTTTCAAGAACAGTGAAAAAACGAAGAAACCAAAATTCGGAAATGACAAGTTAAAAGAAAGACCTAAAACTGGTGGTCTTTGGTTGGGGAAGGAAGTTATCAATTCTATTGGCCAAACCGTACCTCCATGTATGCGCCCACACACAAACTTGCGTGTGCGCGCACTCATAGACGCACCCCTTCTAACCTATATATAGAGTAGAACATCACCAAAAAAAAAAAGAAAAGTGATCGGTCTAATGTAAAAGACTATTAACTCTAACCTCATTTTCTTTAGTGATCCCAAAGTGCACTTTTCTTAACCAATAATTACAGGTACTCTTACTTATTAAATACATTGAACCATCATCGAACTGCGGTGCAAATTACCTTTTAGTGATCGTGAATGCTTTAGGGTATTGAAGAAAAAAAAGTCATTGTTAAGCAACATGGGTTGTGATTTACTCCTACTTTTATTTCCACATTGTACATGGTTATACGTATGTGTATCTAGTAAATATTTGAAAGTTTCCATTTATGGCCCCGTCTATATGTTGTATTGCTACCCTTAGACCGTTAAAATCTGCCCTTTTAAAATTAAGAGTTTTTGTTGGCCCCTTACATTTTTGTTTTTTTTATTTCAAATCTCAAGACTGTGTTGTGATTACTGTTTGACAACGGTTGCCCTTTTTCAACATTTGATACCATATCAATATTATTTGTGATAACTAAATCCAAGATAGCTTCATTTCTAATAGGTTCTCGTATAACCTGGGCCAGATAATGATCCCTGTGTGTACTTCAGAACCTGCTCCCCTTAGTGGAACTGCTGGTCTCATTTATCCAGATTATTTCAGGGTAATTAAAAGCTCCCATTATTAGAACTTGCCCATGCTTAGCTGCATTTGTGATCTGTAACAATCATTGCTTTGCCTCGTTTTCAATTATATTTGGGGGATTATAGCATACTCCTACTAATATTCTTTTGGAATTTGCTTCTCCACTATTTAACTCTACCCACAAATATTCAATATTATCGCTAGTTCCACCATAAATATCTTCTCTGACTATAGGCTTAAATTCAGGCTTAACATACAGACAAATTCCTCCTCCTCTTTAACCATTGCCCCTATGTTTCCTAAATAGGTTATAACCATCCAGATGAACAGTCCAGTTATGAGATTCATCCCACCATGTTTCAGTAATGCCTATTAAATCCAATTTCTCCTTAACTGCTAATAATTCTAACTCTTCCATTTTTCCTGGCAAGCTTCTGGCATTAGCAAGCATACACCTTATGTTATGAGTCTGTAGTTCTGAAGTGCCTGCCACTATACTTGAGTTACTTAACAATACCTCCCTATTGACTATAATCAATAATTTGTTTCTTACCACCTCTACACTTTCTACCCCATTACTTATATCTAGTCCCTCCCCCCAATTAGGTTTTTGCTGTTTGCGAGGACCGATTCCTCAATATGTCCCTCGCAGCCTCCTTTGCGAGATGAGACCCAAAAATGGGCCTGGTTGATGCCGATCGGGGACCCCACTGCAAGGGGTTAATGTGGGGGGGGGCTGCGGGGGTCCCTGTGGACCT
Source organism: Discoglossus pictus (assembly GCA_027410445.1). Classification (NCBI taxonomy): domain Eukaryota; kingdom Metazoa; phylum Chordata; class Amphibia; order Anura; family Alytidae; genus Discoglossus; species Discoglossus pictus. The sequence continues at coordinate 110,413,405 of CM050168.1, read as the reverse complement.
GCAGCAAGGGGTTCATGTGGGGACATTTTAGGGGTCCCGATGGGGACCCCCAGCATAGAGGGGGGTTAATTTTAGGTGTCATGACTGGGATTGGCTAATGGTGTGCCACGGGCCCTTTTAGAAGCCTAAGGAGCTGAGGCAGGGAATTTAATTTTTTTTAAATGCAGCGGGGGCTTGATTAATGCTGATCAGGGACTCCTGCAGCAAGTCCCCGAAGGGGACCTCCCGCATAGAGGGGGGGGGTTAATTTTAGGTGCTGGTGGGGTACTTGGAGTACCCCCCCACGGCAGGGCTTGTATGTAGGACTGCCGCGGAGGTCCCGTTCAGGACCCCCGCGGCAAGTGATGAGGTGTGGGAGCCTGCAAGATCATCCCGCAGGCTGTCACTCCTCCTGCACTGTTGCTTCATGTTTGACAAGGACGGCCGTGCTGCGAAGCTCACACATTGCTCCCAGCCGGGCTAATTTAATAGCGATGTAACTTTTCAGAATTTGAAGCACGTAGGGCTTAAGTACAAACCTCGCATCTACGAGGCTGGAATTTAATAGGGCTGTTGATATGTGCACAAAACTGCATATATATATACACATATTTTAGAACTCACAATCAACATTCCATCCTTTGCTTAGAGTTTTAGAGCAAACAATTGTAGCAACCACAAAAAAAATTGCATTGTTCAGGGCTGGAAAATTGGGTTATTTCTCAAAGGGCTCACCTTAAATCTATTTTTTATTCACCATTGATCAACATTAAAATACATGTTTACTGCATTAATGGCCATTGCTGTATCCTACCCCATCTCTCTCTCCCCCTTTTGAAAAGTAAGTGAAACATTTCAACTGAGCCTTCATTGATTAGACGGTCTATGTACTGTATATACTCGAGTATAAGCTGACCCGAGTCAGCCGAGGCACCTAATTTTACCACAAAAAACTGTGAAAACGTATTGACTCGAGTATAAGCAGAGGGTGCAAAAGAGGGTCCTTCCCCCCTGATCATCATCATCCTCCTTCCTCCCCTTATCATCCTCCTCCGTTCCACCTTTATCATCCTTCTCCTTCCCCCCCTTATCATCCTTCTCCTTCCCCCCCTTATCATCCTTCTCCTTCCCCCCCTTATCATCCTCCTCCTTCCCCCCTTTATCATCCTCCTCTTTCCTCTCCTTATTATCCTCCTCCTCCCCCCCTTATTATCCACCTCCTTCCCCAATTATCATCATCCTTCTCCTCCTTCCCCCCTTATCATGATCTTCTTTCCCCCATAACTTCCTCCTTACTGCACCCTCTCCAATCCCTATCCCCCTCTCTCCTTACTTGCTACTATGCTCCGATGAGCTGATGCTGATCCTGATGCCGCAGCACGTCTTCCGTATCGGCATATGCTAATGATGTGACGCGCATGTGGAGGCCAGCGGCCACTAGATGGCATTGCCGTGATTTTTGTCAATTACTTGTTAGTGTAAAACTTATCATTTGCCACCACCCTAACCCTAAATCTAACCCTAGACCTACTTGTAACCTTAACCACTTAATCTAACCCTATGCTTTAAATCTATCCCTAATCCTAACCCTAGGCAACTGATAAAAATTCTGTCCGCGTCACCCAGTGGCCGCTGGCCGCTACTACTGGCGGGAAGATGACAGGAAACGTCTGAATAATTCTGTTGCAGATTAAATCTTTAACTTTATTCCAGTAGTGCTCAGGACAATCCGATAGGTGTGGGTAGGTAGGGGGAGGGTTAGTATAGTCAATAGGGAAGTATTACAAAGTAACTCAAGTAAAGAGGCAGTCACTTTAAAACTACAGACTCATAACATAAAGTGTATGCTTGTTAATGTCAGAAGCTTGCCAGGAAAACTGGCAATTAACGCAAAATTAGATTCAATAGGCATTACTGAAATGTGGTGAGATGAATCTCATGACTGGACTGTTAAGGAAAGACAAGGGAAATGGTAAAAGGGGAGGAGGGATTTGTCTGTATGTTAATCCTCAATTTAAGCCTATGGTCAGAGAAGATATTTATGCTGGAACTAGTGAGAATGTTGAATGTTTGTGGGTAGAGTTAAATAGTGGAGAAGCAACCTTTAGGAAACAGTGATCACAACACAGTCTCATTTGACATTGAAATAAAAAAGCAAAACTGTAAGGGGCCAACAAAAACTCTTCATTTTAAAAAGGCAGATTTTAGGGCAGCAATACAGCGTATAGACTGGGACAAAGAACTGGTGTGTAAAAATACTGAACATAAATGGACAACATTTAAATCCTTAGTAAATATACATAATTATCACCATATACCATGTGGGAATAAAAGTAAAAGGAGTAAATCACATCCAATGTGGCTTAACAATGATTTAAAGATCAAGATATGGAGTAAAAAACAGGCCTTTAGATTATACAAACAAGAGGGGACAGAGACTGCTTTACGTAAGTACAAGGAAATCAACAAGGCTTGCAAAAGGGCAATTAGACTGGCTAAAAGAGAACATGAAAAGTTAGTTGCAAAGGAGAGTAAGACTAACCCTAACATATTTTTTAAATATATTAATGGGAAGAAGGGCAGGAAGGAAGCTATAGGAGCATTACAATGTGACACAGGCCGTCTGATAATTAGTAACCAGGAAAAGGCAGATGAGCTAAATAGATTATTTTGTTCAGTATACACAAGGGAGGTACCAGTGGTTGGGACACTGCAAAAAATGGGGCTACACTACCTTTGCCAAATAATTGGTTAATGCAGGAAGAAATCCAGAAGAGGTTGGAAAAAAAAATGTTAATGAATCAGATGTTTTGAATCAGATCTGTAAATCAGTGCAGTGATTTCTGTCCTGTGGGCAGTAATCAGTGTCCAGGTGAGAGAGGATGTGGTTTGGCCTGTGTAAAGGTTTATCTGTGTACATTTTGTCGTGTTTTGTTTGAATCAGTTCTGTAAATCAGTGCAGTGTTTTCAGTCCTGTGCTCCGTATATCAGGGTCCAGGTTACATAGTTACCGGTACATAGTTACATAGGGCCTCATTCTATTATCGGCCGTAAATCGGCCGTAAGGCTGCGATTCCTTGCGGGGGTTCAGTTAACTCGCGATTCTATTATACGGCCCCGCAAGGATCTCCTTTTACGGCCGGCCGCATATCTTGAAACCGGCCGTAAGCTGTGAAATATAAAAACTCAAAAATAAATTCAAGCCTGCACTGTACAGCTCTGTAAATGCTAGGGATCATATTGGGGGACATGAGGATTAAAAGGAACCCACTCTCAAGCTTGCACATCAGCCCAAACCCGAGTTCAAATTAACTGTTTATTTTCCGGCTGCGGCGTGTGCGGGTCTGAGGTGCTCCAAGCTTTTTACATGGATATTTTACGGATATTAAAAATAAAATATTTTACGGATTTGAGTATAGGATAATTATGTGCTATTTTTTCTAACACCTAAAATCCCTTTATAGTCTTCTCAAAGTGCAGGATGGCTTTATTTGAGCAATTTTATGTGCTTAATTGGTGCTAGCGGGACCTCTTTCCTGCAAGTAAGCAGCGGCTCGCTTTTAGCCTTGCAGAGAGGTTTCCCGGAGCAATTGAATTGCAAATAGGAATTTCTTACGGCCAAAACTCTTGCGGACGTTTTAGATCAAAGGATTTCCTCTGGCGCGAGCGGCCGCAAGAGATAGCAAGGCACCGGCCGCAAGCCTGCCGGAGCCTCCGGCCGTAAGGGAATAGAATAGCAGAATAGCTTGCGGCCGGTCCTTGCGGCCCCGCAACGGCTGCGGCCGCTAATAGAATGAGGCCCCCAGTATTTAAGGTTGAAAAAAGACTTTCAGTCCATCAAGTTCAACCTTTTAAGATCTCCTCTGATCTGCAATATGCAGATTAATTATTAATCATTTATTTATTTTTAATTTTATTTTTAATTATTAATTATTCCAGAGGAAGGCAAACAGAAAAAAAAAAACAAGCGAGACATAGCCAATTATGAGGATTAACTATTAATTTATTAGTTGTTAATTAATTATTAATCAATTTTTATTTTTATTATGAATTAGTCCAGAGGAAGGAAAATAGAACAAAAGAAAAAACACAAGCGAGACTTAGCCAATTGTCTCAAAGGGAAATGTAAAAAATTTGGATCAATACTGTCTCTCTAATTATCCATGATAACCCTGAATTTCCTTTTTAATTATAAATAAATCTAGTCCCCTTTTAAAGTTATCTATCGAATCCGCTGTCGCCACCTCCTCAGGTGGAGAATTCCACAGATTAACACCACCCTTACTGTGAAGAACCCTTTTCTTTCTTTGAGGTGGAATCTTTTTACTTCTAACCTCAAGGGATGTCCTCTTGTCAGTTGAAAACCTCTTGGCACAAAAAGCTCCCCTGACAAATCTTTATACTGACCCTGGATGTATTTATATAAGGTTATCATATCTCCTCTTAGACACCTTTTTTCTAGAGAAAATAAGTTTAATTTGGTTAGTCTTTCTCCATAACTTAGCCCCTCCATTCCCCTTATTAGTTTTGTTGCCCTTCTCTGTACCTTTTCCAGCTCTAAAATGTCCTTTTTATGTAGTGGTGCCCAAAATTGTACTCCATATTCCAAATGAGATTTCTATAGTGGCAGAATTATATTTGCTTCCCTGGCTTCTATACCCTTCTTAATACATGCTAATATTTTATTGGCCTTTGCAGCTGCTGCTTGGCTTTGAGCAGCACTGTTACCTAGGTGGTTGTCCACAAGCACTCCCAAATCCCTTTCAATATCTGATACACCTAGATTTGCTCCATTAAGATTATAAATTGAATGGCTATTTTTCCTTCCCAGATGCATAACTTTACATTTATTCGTATTAAATCTCATCTGCCATTTACATGCCCATTCCTCAATTTTATGTAAATCCCCTTGGAGGGAAAGCACATCATTATCTGATTTAATTACCTTGCACAACTTTGTGTCATCAGCGAAAATGGAGACCCCACACTCCAATCCTACCTCTAAGTCATTAATAAATATGTTAAAAAGGAGAGGACCTAATACTGAACCCTGAGGAACCCTACTTACCACATTAGTCCAATCGGAGTATGTTCCATTTACAACAACACTTTGCTTCCTGTCTTTTAGCCAGCTCTCAATCCATGAGCAGATATTTACTGCAATTCCTGTATCCCTTAGTTTGCCCAATAGTCTCCCATGTGGCACTGTATCAAAAGCTTTTGCAAAATCCAAAAAGACTACATCCACTGAGTTGCCTTGATCCAGGTTCCTACTAACCTCCTCATAGAAACTAATTAGATTTGTTTGACATGACCTATCCCTCATAAATCCATGTTGACTCCTACTTATAATCCTCTTCAAATAGACATATTCTTGTATATTATCCCTTATTAACCCTTCTAAAAGCTTCCCCACTACAGAAGTGAAGCTCACTGGTCTATAATTCCCCGGATTTGCTCTTGTTACCTTCTTAAATATAGAATATAGGTATCACATCAGCTTTTCTCCAGTCATCTGGTAGAGACCCTGTGGTGAGTGAATCTTGAAAAATTAAATATAATGGTTTGGCTATTACAGAATCCAGTTCCCTTAGTACCCTTGGATGTATTCCATCAGGACCCAGGGCTTTATTAACATTTATTTTTTCCAACCTCTTTTGGATTACTTCCTGTGTTAACCAATTATTTGGCAAAGGTAGTGTAGCCCCATTATGTCGCAGGGTACCTCCCTTGTGTATACCGAAGAAAAGAACCTATTTAGCTCATCTGCCTTTTCCTGGTCACTAATTTTCAGACAGCCTGTTTCACATTCTAATGTTCCTATAGAATCCTTCCTCGCCTTCTTCCCATTAATATACTTAAAAAATATTTTAGGGTTATTCTTACTCTCTTTTGCAATACATTTTTCATTTTCTATTTTAGCCAGTCTAATCGCGCTTTTGCAAGCCTTGTTGATTTCCTTGTATTCCCGTAAAGCAGTCTCTGTCCCCCCTTGTTTGTATAATTTAAATGCCTGTTTTTTACTCCGTATCTTGATCTTTAAATCATTGTTAAACCACATTGGATGGGATTTACTCCTTTTACTTTTATTCCCACACGGTAAATGCCGATGTGTATGTATATTTAGTAAGGATTTAAATGTTGTCCATTTATGTTCAGTGCTTTTACCTATCAGTTCTCTGTCCCAGTCTATACTTTGTATTGCTGCCCTTAGACCGTTAAAATCTGCCCTTTTAAAATTAAGAGTTTTCGTTGGCCCCTTAAAATTTTCTTTTTTTAATTCAATCTCAAATGAGACTGTGTTGTGATCACTGTTTCCCAAAGGTTGCCCTATTCCAACATTTGATACTATATCAATATTATTTGTGATGACTAAATCTAAGATAGATTCATCTCTAGTAGGCTCTTGTACAACCTGGGCCAGCTAATGATCCCTGAGTGTACTCAAGAACCTGCTCCCCTTAGCTGAACTGCTGGTCTCATTTATCCAGTTTATTTCAGGGTAATTAAAATCTCCCATTATTAGAACTTGCCCGTGCTTAGCTGCATTTCCAATCTGTAACAATAATTGTATTTCCTCACGTTCAGCTATATTTGGGGGTTTATAGCATACTCCTACTAATATTCTTTTGGAATTTGCTGCTCCGCTATTTAACTCTACCCACAACCATTCAACTTTATCACTGGGCAGGGCAGTGTTTTCCTGTGCTCGTTTATCATTGTGAGTGGGCAGGGTCTATTTTAACAAGGGAAGAGCGAGCTTGGGAGCTTGCAATCATTTCTAGTGTAAGTGTAGTTAGTGTGTAGGAGATTGAATAAAAGGAGGGACTTCAAAGAAAAGGTGTAGAAAAGCAATCTTTATACAAATACATTGATTTGTTTTCTCACTGTACTTTTGTAACTGATAATCATGAGTCAGTCCAGTGGCAACCTCACTCAGTGTACATCCTGCCACAAGTATGCACTACTGGAACAGATGATCCAGGGTCCATAACTCTGTGACATGTGTGAGCATGTTGCCTCTCTGGAAGCTCATATAGGAGAACTGGAGAGGAGAATTGCAGCACTTAGTGATATTGCTCCACTGGAAAGGGGGTTGGTGCTCACTGAGCACAGTTTAGCTGGGCCTAGCATGGAGGGTGGAGCTGGGGCTAGTGAGGATGTCCAGGGAGGTACCTGGGTTACAGTTACAAGGGGAATGAGGGGGAACAGGAGGAGGCAGGCCAGTTCTGAGTTGGCAAACACCAACAGATTTGCCAGATTGAGTAAAACTGTTGGGTGTGTCCATTCAGGAATGGCAATGCAAGATAGAGCTGTTCCCTCTAACAGCCAGGAGAACAGTTCTACTGGAGGAGTGGGAGGGCAGCATAGGCAGAGCAACAGACAGGTTTTGGTCATAGGGGACTCTATTATTGGGAAGGTAGACAGGGTGGTTTGTCACCCAGATCCCAGCAATCGAGCAGTTTGCTGTCTCCCGGGTGCTCGGGCTCGGCATGTTGTGGATCGGGTGGAGAAATTATTGGGTGGGGCTGGTAATGAACCTGCGGTCATAATACATATTGGTACCAATGACAAAGTAAGTGGAAGATGGAGTGCCCTAGAGAATGATTTTAAAGAACTATTGAATAAGCTTAAAGCAAGGACCTCCAAGGTAGTATCTTCTGAGATACTACCAGTGCCACGTGCTATCCCAGGGAGACAGAACGAGCTTAGGGAGGTTAATGCGTGGCTAAAAAAGTTGTGCAGTGCAGAGGGGTTTGGGTTTTTAGAGCACTGGGCTGACTTCTCACTTGGGTACAATCTCTATAGCAGGGATGGATTGCACCTTAATGATGAGGGAGCTTTTGTGCTAGGGGATAGGATGGTAGAACGGCTGGGGGAGTTTTTAAACTTGCAGGTGGGGGGGAGGGACTATATAGAAGTATTGGGGTAAAAAGGGTAGAGAGGGAAAGGGATTAATTAGATACCCATGGGGGAGGAGAAAGGGGGAGGGTAACAATAAACAGTACGGAGGTATTAATAGTGGCCTCAAATACAGTGGCAAGCACTTCACAACAGCAGAGCCATAGCAACATAAACTGTATGCTTGCTAATGCAAGAAGTTTGCCTGGGAAAATGGGCAAGCTAGAATTATTAGCAGTACAAGAAAAATGGGGCTTAATAGGCATTATTGAAACATGGTGGGATGAATCTCATGTCTGGACTGTTAATCTGGATGGTTATAACCTATTTAGGAAAGATAGGGGAAATGGTAAAAGAGGAGGAGGGATCTGTCTGTATGTTAAGCCTAAATTTAGCCTATAGTCAGAGAAGATATTTATGCTGGAACTGACGGCAACATTGAATCTTTGTGGGTTGAGCTAAATAGTGGAGGAGCTAATTCTAAATGCATATTGGTGGGAGTATGCTATAAACCCCCAAATATAATTGAAAGTGAGGAAATACAATTATTGTTACTGATTGGAGATGCAGCTAAGCACGGGCAAGTTCTAATAATGGGAGACTTTAATTACCCTGAAATAAACTGGATAAATGAGACCAGCAGCTGAGCTAAAGGGAGCAGGTTCTTGAGTACACTCAGGGATCATTATCTGGCCCAGGCAATACAAGAACCTACTAGAAATGGGGCCATCTTGGATTTAGTCATCACAAGTAATATTGATATAATATCAAATGTTAAATTAGGGAAACCCTTCTGGAACAGTGATCACAATACAGTCTCATTTGAGATTGAATACAAAAAACTGAGTTGTAAGGGGCCAGCAAAAACTCTAAGTTTTAAAAGGGCTAACATTAATGGCCTAAGGGCAGCAATGGTACATATAGACAGGGACAAAGAACTTACAGGGAAAAATACTGAAAATAAGTGGACAACATTCAAATCCTTACTAAATAAACATACTCATCGGCATGTACCATGTGGAAATAAAAAGAATAGGAGTAAATCACATCCCATGTGGCTTAACAATGACTTAAAGATCATGATAAGGAAAAAGAAACATGCATTTAAATTATACAAGAAGGAGGGAACAGAGTCAGCTTTATGTGACTTTAAGGAAATCAACAAGGCTTGCAAAAGGGCTATTAGACTGGCTAAAATAGAAAATGAGAAGTCAGTTGCAAAGAAAAGTAAGACTAACCCTAAAATATTTTTTAAATATGTTAATGGGAAGAAGACAAGGAAGGAGGCTATAGGAACATTACAATGTGACACAGGCCGTCTGATAATTAGTGACCAGAAAAAGGCAGATGAGCTAAATAGGTTATTTTCGTCGGTATACACAAGGGAGGTACCAATGGTTGGGACACCGCAACAAAATGGGGCTACACTACCATCACTAAATAATTGGTTAACGCAGGAAAAAATCCAAAAGAGATTGGAGAAAATAAATGTTAATAAAGCCCTGGGTCCTGATGGAATACATCAAAGGGTACTGAGGGAGCTGGGTTCTGTAATAGTCAAACCATTATATCTAATCTTTCAAGACTCACTCACCACAGGGTCTCTACCAGATGACTGGAGAAAAGCAGAGGTGATACCTATATTTAAGAAGGGAGCAAGAGCAAATCCGAGGAATTATAGACCAGTGAGCCTCACATCTGTAGTTGGGATGCTTTTAGAGGGGTTAATAAGGGACAGAATACAAGAATATGTCTATATGATCAAGATCATAGGTAGCAGTCAACACAGATTTATGAAGGATAGGTTATGCCAGACCAATCTAATTAGTTTCTATGAGGAGGTTGGTAAGAACGTGGATCAGGGCAACTCAGTATATGTAGTATTTTGGGATTTTGCATAGGCTTTTGATATAGTGCCTCATGGGAGACTTTTGAGCAAACTAAGGGATCTGCTCGTGGATCGAGAGCTGACTAAAAGACAGGAAGCAAAGGGTTGTTGTAAGTAGAACATACTCAGATTGGACTAATGTGGTAAGTGGGGTTCCTCAAGATTCAGTATTAGGCCCTCTCCTTTTTAACATATTTAATTAATGACGTAGAGGTAGAACTCGAAAGTAGTGTCTCCATTTTCGCTGATGACACGAAGTTGTGCAAGGTAATTAAATCAGATAGTGATGTGCTTTCACTCCAAAGGGATTTATATAAAATTGAGGAATGGGCATCTAAATAGCAGATGAGATTTAATACGAATAAATGTAAAGTTATGCACCTGGGAAGGAAAAATAGCCATGCAATTTATAATCTTAATGGAGCAAATCTTGGTGTTTCAGATATTGAAAGGGATTTTGGAGTGCTTGTGGACAACCACCTAGGTAACAGTGCTCAAAGCCAAGCAGCAGCTGCAAAGGCAAATAAAATATTAGCATGTATTAAGAAGGGTATAGAAGCAAGGGAAGCAAATATAATTCTGCCACTATACAAATCTCTAGTACGCCCTCATTTGGAATATGGAGTACAATTTTGGGCACCACTTCATAAAAAGGACATTTTAGAGCTGGAAAAAGTACAGAGGATGACAACAAAACTTATAAGGGGAATGAAGGGGCTAAGTTAAGAAGAAAGACTAACCAAATTAAACTTATTTTCTCTAGAAAAAAAAGGTGTCTAAGAGGATATACGATTACCTTATAAAAATACATCCAGGGTCAGTATAAAGATTTGTCAAGGGAGCTTTTTGTGCCAAGAGGTTTTCAACTGACAAGAGGACATCACTTGAGGTTAGAAGTAAAAAGATTCCACCTTAAAGAAAGAAAAGGGTTGTTCACAGTAAGGGTGGTTAATCTGTGGAATTCTCTACCAGAGTAGGTGGTGACAGCGGATTCGATAGATAGCTTTTAAAGGGGACTGGATTTATTTCTAATTAAAAAGGGAATTCAGGGTTATCATGGATAATTAGAGAGACAGTGTTGATCCAGGGAGAAATCCGATCGCCAGTATCTGGAATCAAGACGGAATTATTTTTTTTCCTTTGAGACGAATCTCACTTGTTTTTTTTTGTGGTACCGGAATATCGGCAGCACTATGTAGCGGATGCTCATCGCCACTGCTGCCCCCTTGTGCTGCGCTACCATAAGAGGATAGGTCCATATATTGTTTACAAATTTGAATTGGGAATATCTCTCTGCACTTTAACTGTTATCAAATGACATGCTATTTATTTATTCACTTACAGTGCCTTGCAAAAGTATTCACCCCCCTTGGCATTTTTCGTGTTTGGTTGCCTCACAAACTGGAATTCACATTGATTGTTTGAGGATTTGCACCATTTAATTTATAGAACATGTCCACAACTTTGAAGATGTTTTTTTTTTGTGTGTAGCAAACAACAAATAGGACAAAATAACAGAAAAACTCGATGTGCATAACTATTCACCCCCCTAAAGTAAATACTTTGAAGAGCCACCTTTTGCGGCAATCACAGCTCCAAGTAGCATTGGAAAAGTCTTTATGAGCTTGCCACATCTTACCACTGGGATTTTTGCACATTCCTCCTTGCAAAACTGCTCCATCTCCTTCAACTTGGATGGTTTGTGCAGGTTTCACTGTGGCGATGATGTTCTTTGGGTGATGTGATGTGTTGGGTTTGCGTCAGACATAACGTTTCCTTTGATGGCCGAAAAGTTAAATTTTAGTCTGATCAGACCAGAGCACCTTCCTCTATACATTTTGGGAGTCTCCCACATGCCTTTTCGCAAACTCAAAACATGCATTTTGTTTTTTGCTGAAAGTAATGGCTTTCTTCTGGCCATAAAGCCCAACTCTATGGAGCGTGCAGCTTATTGTTGTCCAATATACTCCAGTCTCTGCTGTGGAACTCTGCAGCTCCTCCAGGGTTACCTTAGGTCTCTGTGCTGCCTCTCTGATTAATGCCCTCCTTGCCCAGTCTGTGAGTTTTGGTGGGCGGCCGTCTCTTGGCAGGTTTGCTGTTGTGCCATGTTCTTTCCATTTGGTTATGATAGATTTGATGGTGCTCCTGGGGATCTTTAAAGATTTGGATATGTTTTTTAACCTAACCCTGACATGTACTTCTCAACAACATTGTCCTTTACTTGTCCTTGGTCCTTGGTCTTTATGGCAATGTTTGGTTAGTGGCTCCTCTTGCTTAGGTGTTGCAGCCTCTGGGGCCTTTCAAAAAATGTGTGTATCTGTAATGACAGATCATGTGACACTTAGATTGCCCACAGGTGGACATCATTCACTAATTATGTGACTTCTGAAGGTAATTAATTGCAGCAGAGCTTTTCATGGGCTTCATAGCAAAGGGCGCAGGGTGTTTTCTATTTCTAAGAAATAGTTTTATGTATGTATTTTTCTCATTTCTCTTCACCAACTTAGAATATTGTGTTATGATCCATCACATAGAATTCAGATTAACAAAACATTGAATTTAAGAACAAATCATTGAACTTAAGGCTTTAATGTAACAAAATAGGTAAAAAGTCAAGGGGGTGAATACTTTGCAAGGCACTGTAGGTCCTCTTCAGAATATCTACACAGTATTTGTGGCTCTTTAAAAGAGAGGTTATATAAGTGAATTTTAAAACAATTATTTAGTTAAAATATGAGTCTTAAATTGTATTATCTCTGCCATGTTAAATAAAGATTTATTCAGTTTTTTTTTCTGTACAGTGCTAATACGGGTGTTGTATCCAATACTTCTTTAAATGTACTTATGCAGAAAAGACACATTCCTGGAACCTTTCCCGTTTACTGACCAGAAGTATGGGCCAGAAGTGGCTACTGGGTGACGCAGCCGAGAATTTCGTCAATTTTGGACACGATTTTTGCCAATATCCTAGCATTAGGGTTCGATTTAGGGTTAGGCGTTAGTGTTTAGAGTTAGGAGTTAGGGTTTAGGGCTAGGGTAGTGGCAGATGATAAGCTTTACACTATCAAAAATGTGGCAGTAATCTCGGCTGCGCTAGCTAAAAACATTCCTGGTCTGTCTTTTTTCTTGGAATCTGGAGGAGACAACATGAGAGAGACTAGAAAATAGATATTGTCATACTGGAATTAGGCCTAAATGCAGGACTGTCACTTTAAAAGAAGGGTAATGGGGGGGTTGGGGGCTGGATGGACTGTCCCTCCAAAAAGAGTGGGAGGTATGTAAAATTAGCTACTTTTTAATTGTTTATATTAAAAATAATACATGATTTGTTTCACTTTAAGTCCATGTGGGGCCTTTTATTTATATGTGGCTCTGTATTTGTGCATAAACACTAAAAGCCTCATTCAATTGCTGCGATTTTGAAATCCAGGCTGGCAAATGGAGGTTGCAAGCTATTTTGCTATTCAATTGCTATTCAACTGCTATTCAACGAGCTGCGATCCGCTGCGATTCTTAAAATCGCAAGTTACTACCCTTCAAGCCTTTGATCTTTCACGGCCGCAAGAGTTGCGGCTGCTAAATTCACAAATCGATATTCAATTGCTCCGATTCTCCCTTACGAGCCACTCCGTCAAGCCCGCCAATTGACAAAATTGAACCACAGGTTCCTGGGACCAAGGAGGTCTCGCAAAAGGCTTACTTACAAATCTGAGCACTTTAAATTCAAATATAAATTCAATACAGCACTGTAAATGATGGGAAACACAATGGGTGACATTAGAATTAAAAGCACAACATTCTCAAGATCGCACATTGCCAAAATATAATACTTTATTTCATGTTTAATTTCCGTCCAAAGTCCAACAGGCGTCAAATCAATTTTTTTCAAGGTCCTACGGGCTTGAATAACGAGTTACAGGCTTGGAGGTCATTCAAGCCTGTAGGACTTTAAACATGAAATAAGGTATTATATTTTGGCTCCGATCTTATGGGCTTGAACCACGAGTTATGGGCTTGCGTCCGCGATCATGTTCAAGCCGGCAAATGCTACTAACGAGAGCATGATTTCCGATTCTCGTAACCTGTGCCTAACTTTCGGGCCTGTCCAATTGAATAGTAGATTAAAAGTAGAGCTTCTGGAGCCCGCAACTCAATTGCAGAAAATAGGCTATATCATAGTTACATAGTTACATAGTAATTAAGGTTGAAAAAATACTTTTCAGTCCATCAAGTTCAACCTTTTAAGATCTCCTCTGATCTGCAATATGCGGATTAAATATTAATTAATTTGTCATTAATTAATTATTAATCAATTATCTAATTATTTTTTTATTTTTTTTAATTATTAATTAATCCAGAGGAAGGCAAACAGAAAAAAATTCCTTCTTGACCCCAGATACTGGCCATCAGATTTCTCCCTGGATCAACACTGTCTCTCTAATTATCCATGATAACCCTGAATTCCCTTTTTAATTAGAAATAAATCCAGTCCCCTTTAAAAGTTATCTATCGAATCCGCTGTCACCACCTCCTCTGGTAGAGAGCTCCACAGATTAACCACCCTTACTGAGAAGAACATTTTTCTTTCTTTAAGGTGGAATCTTTTTACTTCTAACCTCAAGGGATGTCCTCTTGTCAGTTGAAAACCTCTTGGCACAGTAAGCTCCATTGACAAATCTTTATACTGACCCTGGGTGTATTTATATAAGGTAATCATATCTCCTCCTAGACGCCTTTTTTCTAGAGAAAATATGTTTAATTTGGTTAGTCTTTCTTCATAACTTAGCCCCTCCATTCCCCTTATTAGTTTTGTTGCCCTCCTCTGTACCTTTTCCAGCTCTAAAATGTGCCCAAAATTGTACTCCATATTCCAGATGAGGGCGTACTAGAGATTTGTATAGTGGCAGAATTATATTTACTTCCCTGGCTTCTATACCCTTCTTAATACATGCTAATATTTTATTTGCCTTTGCAGCTGCTGCTTGGCATTGAGCACTGTTTTCTTGGCGGGTGTCCACAAGCACTCCCAAATCCCTTTCAATATCTGATACACCTAGATTTGCTCCATTAAGATTATAAATTGCATGGCTATATTTCCTTCCCAGATGCATAACTTTACATTTATTCGTATTAAATCTCATCTGCCATTTAGATGCCCATTCCTCAATTTTATGTAAATCCCTTTGGAGGGAAAGTACATCATTATCTGATTTAATTACCTTGCACAACTTTGTGTCATCAGCGAAAATGGAGACACCACACTTAATAAATATGTTAAAAAGGAGAGGGCCTAATACTGAACCCTGAGGACCACATTAATCCAATCGGAGTATGTTCCATTTACAACAATCCTTTGCTTCCTGTCTGTTAGCCAGCTCTCAATCCATGAGCAGATATTTACTGCAATTCCTGTATCTTTTAATTTGCACAATAGTCTCCCATGTGGCACTGTATCAAAATCCTTTGCATAATCCAAAAATATTACATCCACTGAGTTGCCTTGATCCAGGTTCCTACTAACCTCCTCATAGAAACTAATTAGATTTGTTTGACATTACCTATCCCTCATAAAAAAAAAAAGAAAAAAACGAACAAAAAAAAATAATAATTAATTAACAACAAATGAATTAATAGTTAATCCACATATTGCAGATCAGAGGAGATCTTAAAAGGTTGAACTTGATGGACTGAAAGTCTTTTTTCAACCATAAATACTATGTAACTATGGATAAATCCATGTTGACTCCTACTTATAATCCTGTTCAAATAGACATATTCGTGTATATTATCCCTTATTAACCCTTCTAAAAGCTTCCCCACTACATAAGTGAGGCTCACTAGTCTATATTTCCCCAGATTTGCACTTGCTCTCTTTTTAAATACCTATCACATCTGCTTTTCTCCAGTCATCTGGTAAAGACCCTGTGTTGAGTGAATCTTGAAAAATTAAATATAATGGTTTGGCTATTACAGAACCCAGTTCCCTCAGTTCCCCGTGGATGTATTCCATCAGGACCCGGGGCTTTATTAACATTTATTTTTTCTTACCTCTTTTGGATTACTTCCTGTGTTAACCAATTATTTGGCAAAGGTAGTGTAGCCCCATTATTTTGCAGTGTCCCAACCACTGGTACCTCCCTTATATCTATATATAAACCGAAGAAAAGAACCTATTTAGCTCATCTGCCTTTTCCTGGTCACTAATTTTCAGATGGCCTGTTTCACATTCTAATGTTCCTATAGAATCCTTCCTCGCCTTCTTCCAATTAATATACTTAAAAAATATTTTAGGGTTAGTCTTACTCTCTTTTGCAATTAATTTTTCATTTTCTATTTTAGCCAGTCTAATAGCGCTTTTGCGTTGGTTTCCTTGTATTCCTGTAAAGCAGTCCCCTCTTGTTTGTATAATTTAAATGCCTGTTTTTTACTCTGTATCTTGATTTTTAAATCATTGTTAAGCCACATTGGATGGGATTTACCGTACATACTCGAGTATAAACCGAGTTTTTCAGCCCATTTTTTGAGGCAAAAAAGGGCCCCCACGGCTTATACTCAAGTCACTCTCCCCCCCCATGTCTCTCTAACCCCCCTGTGTCTCTAACCTCCCGTGTGTCTCTCAACCTCCCCGTGTGTCTCTCAACCCCCCCGTGTGTCTCTCTACCCCCCCCGTGTCTCTTTCCCTCCCCCCTCCTCAACCTAAACCCCCCTCAAACCCCCTCCTCCACCTAAACCCCCCTTAATACCTCCCACTCTCCCCTCACTTACCTGCTTGTGCTCCGGCCTCCGCTCCTTGACCTGGCGCCGGCGCACATGTGACGTCACATGCGCGCCACGTCATTAGCATATATATATATATATGCTAATGACGCGGCGCGCATGTGACGCTACATGCGCGCCAGGTCAAGGAACGGAGGCCAGAGCACAAGCAGGTAAGTGAGGGGAGAGGGGGCAGGTATTTAGGGGGGTTTAGGTGGAGGAGGGGGGTTGAGGGGGGTTTAGGTTGAAGAGGGGGGTTGAGGAGGGGGATAAGGAGGGGGTTGACAATGGGGTGGTTGAGGAGGAAGGTTGAGGAGGGGGTTGAGGATGGGGGTTTGAGGAGGGAGGTTTAGGATGAGGAGGGAGGATGAGGAGGGAGGTTGAGGATGAGGAGGGAGGTTGAGGATGAGGAGGAGGGGTTGAGGAGGGGGGTTGAGGATAAGGGGTTGAGGGGAGAGGATGTTGATACCCCCCAGGAGCGAGGTTGAGAAGGGGGGGTTGGGGTTGAGGGGGGGTTGAGGTTGAGGAGGGTTGAGGTTGAGGAGCGGGTTGAGGATGAGGATGGGGGGTTGACGAGGGAGGATGAGGATTGGGGTTTGAGGAGGGGGTTGAGGATGGGGAGGTTGAGGAGGGAGGTTGAGGAAGGGGTTGAGGATGGGGGGGTTGAGGAGGGAGGTTGAGGATGAGGAGGGAGGTTGAGGATGAGGAGAAGGGGTTGAGGAGGGGGGTTGAGGTTGAGGATGGGGGTTGAGGGTGGGGGGGTTGAGGAGGGAGCTTGAGGAGGGGGTTGAGGATGAGGAGGGGGTTGAGGATGAGGAGGGAGGTTGAGGATGAGGAGGGAGGTTGAGGATGAGGAGGGAGGTTGAGGATGAGGAGGGAGGTTAAGGATGAGGAGGGAGGTTGAGGAATGGGGTTGAGGATGAGTAGGGAGGTTGAGGAGGGGGTTGAGGATGAGGAGGGAGGTTGAGGATGAGGAGGGTGGTTGAGGATGAGGAGGGAGGTTAAGGATGAGGAGGGAGGTTAAGGATGAGGAGGGAGGTTGAGGAGTGGGGTTGAGGAGGGTGATAAGGGAGGGGGGAAGAGACACAGGGAAGGGAGAGGTTGGAAGAGACACAGGGAAGTGAGAGGGGAGAAGAGACACAGGGAAGGGAGAGGGGAGAAGAGACACAGGGAAGGGAGAGGGGAGAAGAGACACAGAGAGAGACACAGGGGGCAGCACATTTCCCACCCTCGGCTTATACTCGAGTCACTCATTTTACCCAGTATTTTGTGGTAAAATGGGTGCCTCGGCTTATACTCGGGTCGGCTTATACTTGAGTATATACGGTACTCCTTTTACTTTTATTCCCACATGGTATATGCCGATGTGTATGTATATTTAGTAAGGATTTAAATGATGTCCATTTATGTTCAGTGTTTTTACCTATTGGTTCTCTGTCCCAGTCTATACTTTGTAATGCTGACCTTAGACCATTAAAATCTGCCCTTTTAAAATTAAGAGTTTTTTTTAGCCCCTTAAAATTTTGTTTTTTGTTATGTGATCACTGTTTCCCAAAGTTTGCCCTATTCCAACATTTGATACTATCTCAATATTATTTGTGATTACTAAATCTAAGATAGCTTCATTTCTAGTAGGCTCTTGTATAATCTGGGCCAGATAATAATCCCTGAGTGTAATCAAGAACCTGCTCCACTTAGCAGAACTGCTGGTCTCATTTATCCAGTTTATTTCAGGGTAATTAAAATCTCCCATTATTAGAACTTGCCCATGCTTAGCTGCATTTCCAGTCTGTAACAGTAATTGTATTTCCTCACTTTCAGCTATATTTGGGGGTTTATAGCATACTCCTATTAATAATCCTTTGGAATTTGCTGCTCCGCTATTTAACTCTACCCACAAACATTCAACTTTATCACTAGGTCCACCATAAATATCTTCTCTGACTATAGCCTTAAATTCAGGCTTAACACACAGACAAATCCCTCCTACTGTTTTACCATTGCCTCTATCTTTCCTAATTTTGTTATAACCATCCAGATTAACAGTCCAGTCATGAGATTCATCCCACCATGTTTCGGTAATGCCTATTAAATCACATTTTTCATTAATTGCTAATAATTCTAACTCTCCCATTTTTCCTAGCAAGCTTCTGGCATTAGCAAGCATACACCTTATGTTATGAGTCTGTAGTTTCGAAGTGCATGCTACTGTACTTGAGTTACTTAGTACTACCTCCCTATTGACTATACTACCCCTCCCCCATCTCCTCCCCTATGAGTTGTTAATTCATGCCTTATACCCTCTACACTTTCTACCCCATTACTTTTATCTAGTCCCTTCCCCGCACCTACTAGTTTAAAAACTCCTCCAGCCTTTCTACCATCCTATCCCCTAGCACAAAATTTCCCTCATCATTAAGTTGCAATCCATCCCCACTGTAGAGATTGTACTGAAGTGAGAAGTCAGCCCAGTGCTCTAAAAACCCAAACCCCTCCTTAGTGCACCACATCTTTAGCCACGCATTAACCTCCCTAAGCTCCTTCTGCCTCCCTGGGCTAGCACGTGGCACTGGTAGTATCTCAGAAAATGCTACCTTGGAGGTCCTTGCCTTCAGCTTATTATCTAGTTCTCTAAAATCATTCTTTAGGACATTCCATCTTCCACTAACTTTGTCATTGGTACCAATATGTACCAAAACCCCCGGTTCATTTCCAGCCCCTCCCAATAATTTGTCTACCCGATCCACAACATGACGAACCCGAGCACCGGGAGACAGCAAACTGTTCGATTGCTGGGATCGGGGTGACAAATCACCCTGTCTACCTTCCTAATAATAGAGTCCCCTACAACCAAAACCCGTCTGTTGCTCTGCCAATTCTGCCCTCCCACTCCTCCAGTAGAACTGTTCTCCCGGCTGAACAGCTTTATCTGGCATTGCCATTCCTGAATGGACATCCCCAACAGTTTCACTGAATCTGGCAAATCTGTTGGTGTTTGCCAACTCAGAACTGGCCTGCCTCCTCCTGTTCTCCCTGATTCCCCTTCTAACTGTAACCCAGCTACCTCCCTGGACATCCTCACTAGCCCCAGCTCCACTCTCCATGCTAAGCCCAGCTATACTGTGCTCAGTGAGCACCAACCCCCTTTCCAGTGGAGCAATATCACTAAGTGCTGCAATTCTCCTCTCCAGATCTCCAATTTGAGCTTCCAGAGAGGCAACATGCTCACACCACCTGTTCCAGTATTGCATACATATGACAGGATGTACACTGAATGAGGTTGCCACCGGACTGACTCATAATTATTATTATTGTCTACAAAAATTCAGTGGGAAAAATAAAGAATATAAAATATATTTGTATAAAGTTTTCCTTCTGTGCACTATAAATCTGGCCTCCCTTTTCTTTGAAGTCCCTCCTTTTATTTAAACTCCTACGCTTTTACTAAAATTGCACTTGATACTGAAAATGTTTGCAAGCTCACAAGTTCGCCCCTTCTCCTGTTTATATTAACTTCTGCCTTCTCACCTGGGCACAATTAGTGCACTCTGCAATTTATCAGTCTTTACTTGCAAGGAAAATCCACTTGTAAACAGGCCCAAAACAGCTCACAAACCTTTTATACTAATTTGACAGTCAAGCCACACCCCTCTCACCTGGGCACAATTAGTGTACTCTGCAATTTATCAGCCTTTATTTGCAAGGAAAATCCACTTGTAAACAGGCCCAAAACAGCTCACAAACCTTTTATACTAATTTGACAGTCAAGCCACACCCTTCTCACCTGGACACAATTAGTGTACTCTGCAATTTATCAGCCTTTACTTGCAAGGAAAATCCACTTGCAAACCAATGGAGTTATGGTCCTGAATTGAATGAGGCTGTAAGATTTCAGCTGAAATCTCAGACATTGGGGTCAGCTGGCTCTGCATATAATAGCCCTTTTTCTGCTAAAGATTACGCTTTGACCCCCTCTCTACTGGGAAAACAGGAAAGTGCAGTCCTGCTAGTATTACACTGTTGTCCTATTTACACACTGAACAGCTCAACCTACCCATTCAGGATCTATCCTGTTATGTGCACGCACGGCACAGGAAGCCACCTGGTGCCGGGCGGGCTTGCGTCCCGATGTACTCCCTTAGCCTCTAACCTCCAACACCCCTTGGCAGCCCTAACCCTAACATCCGACACCAGTTACGGGCCCTAACCCTAAGCACCTACACCCCTTCCCCGCCCTAACCCTAACGTCCTAGCCCTCTTAGCCTAACCCTAACCCCCAAAAAGTACCTTCCTAAGCCCCTAACCCCCTACACCACTTACCGGCCATAACTCTAACCCTAACCCGAATATCCCTAATCACAGCTACATCAGGACGTCCATGGTGCGCTTCCCAGCATTGAAGCGTGCGTGAATATAACAGGATAGGTTCCCCATTCAAGTAGTCTCTCAACCTCACTTCCCACATCTTGGTGAATACACATAAATGGATTTAATGTATTCTGTTAATACGTAAATAAAAGGAAATGTAACATTTTGAAGGGTCTTATTTCTGTCCAGATTGTAAGAATATTTACTTGCACACAATTAATATGATTATTTAGCAGTTTGCAGGAAGCTAATTGTTTTTCACTATTGCAGATAGAAAAATCAATAATATATTGTTATGGGTCTTGGGATCAAACATATTATATTGCTATGTTTGCGCACACAGAGAGCTATAAACCAAGCATAGCAATAGTATCTTTCGTTTCATAACTCTAGCTTCTACTAGTCAAACACATTCAGCGTCACTAATGTAAATAGGGTCCTCACAATTGATCGGATAATCTCAATTGTTATTGTAATTTTTTTAGTTATTTCCACAACCAAGATGGCGGCGATTGTCTGACAGGAGCGGATGTAGTACGGCGTCACAACTTTGTTCAGTTCCCACAATCAGCTCCTCCAGAGTATATGCCAGTGCCGCTTCCGGTTTGTTCGTGGCTATTTCCGGTTTAGGATGTCGGACTCAGAGAGCGATGAGGAGCGACCGTTCTCGCTCACCGGGTTCTTGTTTGGAAATATTAACGAGGACGGACAATTGGAGGATGATTCTGTGCTGGACAAGGTGAGTGTTGGAGCGAAGCACAGAAACTGCGGGTGTCTGGCGTGCAAGATATCTGGGGCATTTAGTAGGAGGGTAGAAAGTGCTCTAAGAGTCCAGGAAGAGGATAGAGGTTGATGGAGCCTTTGGGGGGATAATACAACGAGCTGGAACATCCAGGACAATAATAGATAGTGGAGGTTCATCCGGGAAGATAATAAAGAGTGCAGGAGTATACAGTTATAGCTTTGAGAGAGTTGGCGCACACAGGAAGAAATAGAGATTGTTGGGGCAACCAGAGGCAGCAGTGAGGGAGCTGGGACATATAGGATGAGGATACAGAGAAAGCTGGGGCATCTATGTGGAGGCTAAAAGGTGCTGGGGCATCCAGTGGAGGTTAGACGGTTCTGGGGCATCCAGTGGGATGTTAGACGGTTCTGGGGCATCTATGTGGAGGGTAAAAGGTGCTGGGGCATCCAGTGGAGGTTAGACGGTTCTGGGGCATCCAGTGGGATGTTAGATGGTTCTGGGGCATCCAGTGGGAGGTTAGGAGGTGCTGGGGCATCCAGTGGAGGTTAGACGGTTCTGGGGCATCCAGTGGTATGTTAGATGGTTCTGGGGCATCCCGTGGGTGGTTAGGAGGTGCTGGGGCATCCCGTGGGTGGTTAGGAGGTGCTGGGGCATCCAGTGGGAGGTTAGGAGGTGCTGGGGCATCCCGTGGGTGGTTAGGAGGTGCTGGGGCATCCAGTGGGAGGTTAGGAGGTGCTGGGGCATCCAGTGGGAGGTTAGGAGGTGCTGGGGCATCCAGTGGGAGGTTAGGAGTTGCTGGGGCATCCAGTGGGAGGTTAGGAGGTGCTGGGGCATCCAGTGGGAGGTTAGGAGGTGCTGGGGCATCCAGTGAGAGGTTAGGAGGTGCTGGGGCATCCAGTGGGAGGTTAGGAGGTGCTGGGGCATCCAGTGGGAGGTTAGGAGGTGCTGGGGCATCCAGTGGGAGGTTAGGAGGTGCTGGGGCATCCAGTGGGAGGTTAGGAGGTGCTGGGGCATCCAGTGGGAGGTTAGGAGGTGCTGGGGCATCCAGTGGGAGGTTTGGATGTGTTGAGGCATCCAGGTGGAGATTAGAAGTTGCTGAGGCATCCGGGGGGTTGGGGGGGATTAGAAGGTGCTGGGGCTTTGTGGGGGGGGGGGGGGGGATTAGAAGGTGCTGGGGCATCTGGGGGGAGATTAGAAGGTGCCGGGGCATCTGGGGGGAGATTAGAAGGTGCCGGGGCATCTGGGGGGGGGGGGGGATTAGAATGTGCTGGGGCATCCAAGGGAAGATTAGAAGGTGCTGGGGCATCCAAGGGAAGATTAGAAGGTGCTGGGGCATCCAAGGGGAGATTAGAAGGTGCTGGGGCATCCAAGGGGAGATTAGAAGGTGCTGGGGCATCCAAGGGGAGATTAGAAGGTGCTGGGGCATCCAAGGGGAGATTAGAAGGTGCTGGGGCATCCAAGGGGAGATTAGAAGGTGCTGGGGCATCCAAGGGGAGATTAGAAGGTGCTGGGGCATCCAAGGGGAGATTAGAAGGTGCTGGGGCATCCAAGGGGAGATTAGAAGGTGTTGGGGCATCCAAGGGGAGATTAGAAGGTGCTGGGGCATCCAATGGAAGATTAGAAGGTGCTGGGGCATCCAAGGGGAGATTAGAAGGTGCTGGGGCATCCAAGGGAAGATTAGAATTAGCTGGGGCATCCAAGGGGAGATTAGAAGGTGATGGGGCTTCCAAGGGTAGATTAGAAGGTGCTGGGGCATCCAAGGGAAGATTAGAAGGTGCTGGGGCATCCAAGGGAAGATTAGAAGGTGCTGGGGCATCCAAGGGAAGATTAGAATGTGCTGGGGTATCCAAGGGGAGATTAGAAGGTGATGGGGCATCCAAGGGAAGATTAGAATGTGCTGGGGCATCCAAGGGAAGATTAGAATGTGCTGGAGCATCCAAGGGAAGATTAGAATGTGCTGGGGCATCCAAGGGAAGATTAGAATGTGCTGGGGCATCCAAGGGAAGATTAGAATGTGCTGGGGCATCCAAGGGGAGATTAGAAGGTGATGTGGCTTCCAAGGGTAGATTAGAAGGTGCTGGGGCATCCAAGGGAAGATTAAAGATTAGAAGGTGCTGGGGCATCCAAGGGAAGATTAAAGATTAGAAGGTGCTGAGGCATCCAAGGGAAGATTAGAAGGTGCTGGGGCATCCAAGGGGAGATTAGAAGGTGCTGGGGCATCCAAGGGAAGATTAAAGATTAGAAGGTGCTGGGGCATCCAAGGGAAGATTAAAGATTAGAAGGTGCTGGGGCATCCAAGGGAAGATTAGAAGGTGCTGGGGCATCCAAGGGGAGATTAGAAGGTGCTGGGGCATCCAAGGGGAGATTAGAAGGTGCTGGGGCATCCAAGGGGAGATTAGAAGGTGCTGGGGCATCCAAGGGAAGATTAAAGATTAGAAGGTGCTGGGGCATCCAAGGGAAGATTAGAATGTGCTGGGGCATCCAAGGGGAGATTAGAATGTGCTGGGGCATCCAAGGGGAGATTAGAAGGTGATGGGGCAGCCAAGGGAAGATTAGAAGGTGATGGGGCATCCAATGGAAGATTAGAAGGTGCTGGGGCATCCAAGGGAAGATTAAAGATTAGAACGTGCTGGGGCACCCGGGGGGAGATTAGAAGGCGCTGGGGCATCCAGAATGAGGTTAGGATTTTGGGGTGTCTTTGATGAGGATAGAGTGTTGGTATGTCCATGATGAGGCTGGAAAGTGTTGGTGTACCCAGTAGGAAATTGGTGAAGGTGCATTCTGGGGTGGTTGGAAAATGCTGGGTCATCCAGGAGGAGGTTAAAGCGTGACAGAGCACCCATTAGGTGGCTGAGGAGTCTGCAGCATCCAGGATGAGACTTGAAAGCTTTGGGACAACCAGGAGGAGTTAGGTGGCATGTTTGGTCACTCAGGAGTGGGTTAGAAAGCATTTTCAGCAACCAGAAGGCCATATAGACTCCAAAAAGAGGATAGAAAATGTTGGGGCCGTTTAGACAGGGCATGTAAGAAGGATGTAGAAAGGGACAGGTTACAAAATGCTAGGGCATTGAGAATGAAGTTAGGGGGCATAAGACATCTAGAATACAGCTCTTTTGGGAGATTTTAGAGTAGGTTAATTAGCCCTGCCCTCCTAAGAGGATATTATGGGGCACATAGGAGGATGTTAGAGAACATTGGTGCATTTAGGAGAAGGTAAGAGAGCTGCATATCCTTGGAGGGAATTAGCAAGAGCTGGAGCAGCTAGGAGATGGAGGGAGAAACACTGGACTACTAAAGGGAGACCCAGTGTACACCATTCAGTTCCAGTAAGGGATTTCAAAAACCAAAAGATAGTAACAATAAATACTGTGTTTCTGAAACCTCATGGAGACCATTCGTTAAGGATCTTTCCTATTATGACTACCGTTGCAGCAAGGAGCTGCTAGATGGCACTGCCAAAATTGTGCAAAGTTTGCAAGCGGTGCTCAGATCATATACTATTTCCTAGCTTAAACCTTTACCCTAGCCCTAAAGCTATGATGTCGGCAGCAAACTTTTGGCAGCGCCATCTAGTTGATGCTCACTTCCACCGCTGCTTCCTGTGCTGACGCAGTCAAAACAGGAAAGGACCAATAATAATTTAATTCAGTTAATATTTTCCCTAAAAAATTTTAATGCTGACGTTGTTAGTTCTTTGCATACGTCATAAATTTGACGTCTTTCATAATCTAGCACCACTACACTTTTTTTAAATTTATCCTATCGGCCTGCATAAATAAAGCTCTGTGCAAACATGCATGTATTAAACATGTTATGCATTTTGTTTATAGGCACTGACTGTCTCGTGGACCCTGTACCATTCTCTATACTAATACTGTCGCCCTATGATTATTAGAGCAGAGTTTAATTGTTTTATTCCTACTGTCAGGAATCGAAGAAACACCTGGCTGGTCTGGGAGCATTGGGCCTTGGGAACCTGATCACAGAATTAACATCCAGCGCGGATGAGGGAGCAGGGACTGAAGGAGTCTGCGTAGATGAGGATGGTAATTATTTGTTTTGTAAATATTAATATACCTGCACTATCTCCTGGAGTTTGTTTAAACTGATGTGGTCAGTTGTTTCTAAACTAAACCTGATAATAGGCAATTTTTTTAGAAAATAAGAAATAAATACAATCTTTACGTTTTGCAACTTTTATATGCAATTATTCTTTCCTGCAGGACTCCTTTTTGTTTTATTGCTCTTTATCTGCTACTTTATTAGGAGGGTGTGTCCTTTTATTCTACTGAGCTTCTCTTTAGTCTGAAAGCACCTTCAGATATAGCAGCCACATTCCCATTGTACAGATAGAAACTTCATTTGCGTCACACTACTAAAACCAAAATGGTAGATTCCACAATGGCATAAATGCATACAACGTTAATCAATCAATGGCTTGGCAATATTTCCTTGTGTTTTTTCTCATCTTCTTTTGCACTCTTAGTATGTCCAGATCTTTTACAGGTGGGTGTGTGGGTTTCACATTGTGTGCTAACAGCACTCCTTTCTTCTTTTTAAGGCTGGGTTAAGAGTACAGATGATGCCATCGATTACTCGGATATCAATGAAGTGGCTGAGGATGAATCTCGCAGGTACCGGCAGGCAATGGGGTCACTTCACCTAACCCGAAGAACAGGTAACTGACTGTGACCTTGACGTGTAGAAAAACACTGCCTAAGGGCAATCTGTCAATGAGCACCGTCACTTATGATCAATGGGAGAATGTACTCAAAACAGAATTGTTTTCTCATATTTATTTGTAGATGAAGATGATGACTATGATGCAGACTGTGAAGATATTGACTCCAAGCTGATGCCTCCTCCACCACCACCCCCAGTGACTGGCAGAAAGGATGAGGAGCGAGGACCTCCATCTTCAGGTAAAAAATAAGGGGAACGCCCAGAAAACTACCAGTGCATATAAAGAAAACTTTAACAACGTTAATACAACTAATTAATAGTTAATCTGCATGTTGCATATCGGAGGGGATCTTGGAGGGTTGAACTTGATGGACTGAAGGTCTTTTTTCAACCTTAAATACTATGTAACGTGTGTCTAAGGAGCAGCTATTATTATTAGCTGCTTTGACATTGAGAAGGGGGCCTGTGGGGTTGACAAGCTTCCGGTTGTTTTGTTTTCTTTTACAAAAGCTTGCACAGAAGCGAGAGATCAATTTTAGTACAATGAGCTTCTGATCAAAGAACATATAATGTATGTGTCCTGTTCAAAATGAGTCATATTCTTACTTTTCATTGATATTAAAGCTTCTTTTGTCGCCACAGCCCCTGAAGAGGGAGACGGGATTATTTTTCCTTCCATCATTGCTCCATCATCGGCGTCTGTGGATAAGGTTGATTTCAGCAGCTCCTCGGACTCAGAGTCTGAGATTGGACCACAAGACAGAGGACAGGAGGAGGGCAAGGAGCGGATACTGACACTGCCTCTGGCTGGTATTATGCAGAGAGACGCCACCAAGCAGCTTCCTAGTGTTACCCACCTCTTCCCAGAGTTCAGACCTGGCAAGGTACTGAGTTACTCAAAGTTTACCATCTTAAGCAATGTAGACATATTGGAATTCATTTTTATGCATGGGATTTGAATTGGAAAATAACCTTCCAATCTGTTTTTAACCCTAGTCCATAGCTAAACTTACATTTTATTTTATGTGATACAGCATACTTACAGAAGATTAACTATGTGTTTACAAGTTGTGAATCTTGTATAGTTTTCCAGTTATTTCATTTAAGAGGAGTCATTGAGCTGCCAATTGAAATAAAAATCTAATTCCTCTGTTCAGTTGAGCCAGTCACTCTGCAGCTGCAGTTCTAAACTGTGGTAGTTTATTTATATATATATATATATATATATATATATATATATATATATATAATGTGTGTGTGTATACAGTAAAATGCAATGTTTACATGGATATTAGAGTTTGTTATGTTTATGTTCCTCTAACATAAGATGCCCTTTAAAAAAACAAAACCTGAAGTCACTTTTTTGAAGAACTAAAAATAATATTGGTGACTTTTTTTTTTTTTTTAAATGCAAGCAGATGCATCTTTTGATATCTTTAATTGTTACATAAAATTTCTGGAACCATTTTCTAAATTGTCACTGTGAAGTGGGTCTTGGGCGCAGATAAGTTTCCAGTTCATTCTGTTAGTAAATAAACAGTACATCTGTGTTTGCATTTTAATGTCTAAAACAAGTTAAAAAACCTGCTTCCAGCTCAGAATTCCAAGAAAAACAGTTGTTACACTTCATTTTGGGAAGCTGAGCTGGGACATGCAAATGGGACCACAAATGCCTCGCTCATCAATCCATAAACTATTTTCAAACATGGCTTCCTTTAAGCTTATGGCCGCTGCATTACACAGCTTTTATTATTTTTTATATATATATATATATATATATATATATATATATATATATATATTTCTGAGAAATTTGAGCAGGAAATAACTTAACTTATAAATTTATTTTTTTAGACATTCAAATAGATTCACTACTGTACTATTCATTGTTTGTACTACTGTACTCTACTGCGGAGGGCTTCTATCACTCTTCAGCCCACCATATGTAAAACAATATAAATATATATATATATATATATATATATATATATATATATATATATATATATATATATATATATATATATATATATATATATATATAGTATTGCATACTACACAAATACATTGCCCTTTGTCAATTCTAGCTTTATACTTTAAAATGACCAACACTGTAGCATCCCCCCCTTTAAATCTCTGACATTGGTTCCAAATACTGTCTCCCCTATTTGTAGCTCACCCCTTATCATTTATTATATTGCACCTGTTAGGACTTCTCTTCTACTTCTCTGTCTCTGCAATTCCTTACTTTTCTCTATCATATTCTTTCTATGTGTAAGTGCTCCATAAAAACTCAATTTATCACCTACACTCTTAATATATCTAACTTTTTTCTATGCTTATCTTAAAGGATTGCTGTAATACAACATTAGTGAGATGTTCTAATTAGGCATTAATCACTCATTCAGTGATTTAAAAAAGTAATATTTAATGTTAAACTTACTTTGAAAGTCGGACTCAGCTGATCCTGGTATCCACCCGGTATAAGGTCAATGGTGGGGCTGCTAAATTTTAAGTCATAAAGTATACCAACACAATGGTCGCCATTAGCTGGAGACTTTTGTTCGAGAGATTTCCCTTGACAAAGAGTTTTTACCTTGGAGCAGCAGATCTTATTGTTCGTGAAATCCTTTGGATCAGTTTTTCAGTCAACCCCCCCCCCCCCAATCATCCCCTTAATTAATTTATCAGGGTGGAGGCAAGTGCTTGATTAGAGGCTGATACTTTAATCTTTGAACATTAATCTAATATTTAATATATATTTTTCTGTTTGCCTTCCTCTGGATCAATTAACAATAAATCTGTGTATTGCAGATCAGAGGAGATCTAAAAAGGTTCAACTTGATGGCCTAAAGTCTTTTTTTAACCTAAATTACTATGTAACTATATTGCTATTATAAGTTATTAAATAGGAATTGTATTAATGTTATATGTATAATTAAAATAGTTAATCTTTCTAGGGCAATGAGACTGTCCCTTTTAATTACACTCATCAGTAGTTCTTTCCTGATATATGACCACTATATACATCCAGCCATCTGAATTTGTGACACATGTTGTAAAGCTCCCTGGTTCAGGGATCTGAACTCCTTTTTATACCAGGATGGTAAATTCTGTATTTATTTTTTTACATAATGCTTATCATTTTACTGTATCCTAGGTGTATAGCACTGTGGAGTACATAAAGATTGATGATAATAATAATAGTAGTTTTGTAGGTTCTACGTTTCCTTCGGCTCTTTGGACCTGGGAAGAATGTGCTATCAGTCTGGCGCAGCGCTCGTAGGAAGAGACGGAAAAAGCACCGGGAAATGACACAGGAAGTACAGCCAAAGGAGGGTGAGGAGGCAGAAGCGCCCACTGAGAAGAAGTCATGCTGGGAATATGAATACGCACCTCCTCCACCAGTTGAGCAATGCCTCTCTGATGATGAGGTGAGGACGATAAAGGGTCTGTTAATGAATGGATCCCTGCTTAATAGACAACTGCACTGAGAGGAATGTCATATATTAATGCAGCAACCCAATAAGCTTACTATAGACGATATATATTTTAAAAATATTTATACTTTGTTTAAAAAAATCAAGTTGTCTTAGTTATTTCTTTAAGCAGTTCCTTTCATCATGATGTTTAATTATCTTCAGAACATAAGTTGTTATCCATGCTACTTTTATGAATAAATTTACCTTGTACTGTACCAGCTTCTTCATGGGATGGTCTTTTCAGGGTTAGTTTTGGTTAGGGTGGATGGTGGTTAAAGATGGTGTAAGCCCCAAGTAAATTTACCTTCAAAGTCAAGTAGCTTTTAAGAAGGCATCCATAAAAAAATGAACATTCCTTTTTGGTTTGAGTAAGTGGTCTATGTTTTATGTAGATAACTATGATGGCGCCAGTGGAATCCAAGTTTTCTCAGTCTACTGGAGACGCAGATAAAGTTGCAGACACAAAACCCAAAATAGCAGAATGGAGATACGGACCAGCACAGCTGTGGTATGATATGCTTGGAGTACCAGAAGATGGAAGTGGTTTTGACTATGGATTTAAGCTCAAAGAAAATAATGAAGATGAGGAGATGGAGGTAAGGGACACAGACGTTTGCAGTTCTTGTACAGTATATTAAAATTTTTATGATTAAAAGCAATATCCGGCTGCCAACAGTTAAGGGTTTCTGGATATGTTTGCTTGTATATTCAGGTAGTCTCTGTTTGGCATATGAGTTCGTCCATTTTCATTGACCCACCTGTGCAGAGCAGAGAAATACTCAATACATGTCCTGATTGAGGCCACTGATTTAATGTAATGCTAACTATAAAACATTTGCTGGCTTCAAATTCAAAACTGTCTGTGCACATCGTTTTTTTTTTTGCAGAAGCTAATATTGATTAAAATTATGGTTGCTGCAATCTGTTTACTGAAATTCATTAATTTGATTATTTTATGGCATTGGCAGGCAATTTGGTCCCACACGGGCCGCCAACAGTTCATGATTTGAATACCTCTCTCTATTCTATTACTCTCTGCTTCAGCACATGTGATTTTCTCTGTGTTATTCTGATTGTTCCATTTGGGTTTATTATGCAGTGAGAAATTAAAATCACTGACCTTGGGCTACACATGCAGGACCAAGTTGCTCATCACTGTTTTATATCCTCATCTTTACTTTTACAGCATTGTACAAGTGCTAGCCCAGTAGTAAGCAAAGCCTGTCCTTTTGTCTCAAACACACCAGTCAATCACTGCTGATTGTGACCTGTTAACAGTTGGAAATCCTAAAATCCTGGCCTTTGGTCAGGATTCCAGGGCTGGTGTCTGCCCATGACTTCATCTCACAAGTATAGCTAAGAGCACAAATCTATGTAGTACAAACCATTCTACCAGTGTGACACAGATCACTACTTCCTTACAGAAAAATAAGATTTTCTTCAGGTTTGCCCACCTAGAAAATACTAAGGTTCTCAGCGCACAACATGTTTTTCATATAAAAGGGTTTTTGTATTTTGTCTTTTTTTTTTTGTATATGAACATAGAGATGTTAATATATAATTTAGACACCTGGCTGTACAAAGGCGTGGACAATGTAATGGCTGGTGCAGGGCTCTGCAAATAATAGACGCCAGGTCTCTACAACTAACGGGGGGTGGAAATAGCATCTTGGTGAAAGATATATTTTCCTCATTAACACTGTAGGTATTTTGTATAGATATATAGATAGAGTTCCTAAACTTATAAGGCATTCATCAAGCCTTGATCTGGTGGTATGCCGTTTGGTCAATTGCGACTAATAGATAGAATCGGCTGACTGGTTGGGCTACGTGAGAGGATTGTGTTTTGAAATTGCTTGGTTTTCGCCAATAAAATAAACTGATATTTACAACAGTATATTTTAAATGTGAACAATGGGATTTACAGTAATATTTAATATGAAGCTGATTTTTTTTTTTGATTTAATGATCTACAGCAATTTTCATTAAGTTATAAAATTATTATCTAGGACGTGCCTGCACTGGACATTTTGATTTACCCACCCAGCAGGGAGATAATTAAATTATGTACTTTTAGGCAATAATTTGAACTGTTTGTCTGTGTTTTGTGTATAATAATTAGAATTGTTTATCTTTGCAGATAGCACAACCTCCAGAAGGGGATACAGATGACCAGTTCCAGGATGAACATTTCCTCATGGTGACACAGCTACAGTGGGAGGATGATGTGATTTGGAACGGGGAGGATGTGAAACACAAAGTAACCAAGACACAACGTGCAAGTCTGGCAGGCTGGCTCCCCTCCAGCATGACCAGAAATGCTATGGCATATAATGCCCAGCAAGGTAAGCCACATATTTATTTCAGATATCAGTCAATAGTCAGGGAAAAGGATTGTCAATGGATTTTTATAGCTGATTAAAGCATGTTTTATCCAGGGTTGAATCGAAGTGGATCTTTGTTAAATCTGCCAACACCACTTGTGCAAAAACCAAGCATGCCAGGGGCACTAATCTCTTCCAAAGGGAAAGAGAAACATCCCCCAGAACAGCAAGGTAAGTGCTGGCCAACGCTTGTGTGCTTTAATAAGTTACAATGGATGACATTCATTGTGTAGGTTTTTGATGTTGGTATTAAAAAACAAAAAAACACTGGGGTCCCAAATTTTCTGTCATGCATTTTAATGAGCATGTTTATTGCAATACCAATGTTGTTTTGTATGGAAAAACAGTACATTACAGACTAGAAAATATATGTTAAAATGAGATAAGGGGTTGATTGTCTTAACCTGCTACATGATACATAGTGGTAGGAATCCTTGACAATCTATTGTATGTTCACATGTTTGAGAATTTATAATTAGCTAAGCAAGCCTAATGAGAGCTGGATAAGCCTCCTCTTAGTTTGTTTCTTTTCATATGCCAGGTAAATGAAATTGAACAGTTTGCCCTTGATCTTTTTACATATTGCTTTTGTGCTTACTTCCTTCACTTAATTTTTTTTTTCATGCAAAAAAACATGTATTAAAGATAAAACATACTCTTCTTTTTTTGTGCATGATAGAAGATTTTGGCCTGTTTTCCTCTAAACTGAGTAGTGACTCATTGTATAAGATTTGATGAAGATCAAATGAAACTGACTCATCTTGTATATCCAAATTAATATTATTTAATTTTATGCTTTTGAGATCCACAGTCTTGAAGTGATGTTCCATCAAAATAATATCTTTGTCTTCTGCCCTTTGATGGTTAGTAGAAAGCAATTCTAGTGACAAACGATAACTGTGTTCTGTCTTTGTGTTGCAGCATCAATAGAAGAGGATCGCCCATGGTTTTCCATCTTCCCTATTGATAATGAAGAACTTGTGTATGGACGTTGGGAGGATAATATTATCTGGGATGACCAGGCTATGGATCGGATATTAAACCCCCCCGTGTTAACATTAGATCCCAACGATGAAAACATCATTTTGGGTTTGTAGACAAATACATTTTTGAAAACCTGCGGTGTTGTGATCAGCAAAATAGGTCAAGATTGGAAGGTGCAGGATTTAGTGGTAAAGTGAGAAAGTACTGCTTTACAGAAAGAGTTTTAGACAAGTGGTACAGTCTTCCAGATGAAGTGGTATTTCAAACACAGTTAAAGAATTTAAGCATGCCTGGGATAAGCATCTTACCTGAGGCTTAATTAAGCCAAAGTTTTAGGCGCACAGATTAAAATGATCTTTATACACATATTAACGACCTTGAGGTTTGTGCTGTACACCGTTTGATCTTATGCCTTTTCTCTTTATTACATTTTGTCAACAGAAATTCCAGATGAAAAAGAAGAGACCACATCAAATTCTCCTTCTAAGGAAAGCAAAAAGGAATCTTCTTTGAAAAAAAGTCGGATATTATTAGGAAAAACTGGGGTCATCAAAGAAGAACCCCAACAGGTGAAATAAGAGATTAGCAAAAATATTAATTATTTCACTTTTTTTTATTCTTCTATGGAATTTATCAGGAATTATTGAAGGGTTCATTTAAAGCAACATTTATTTTCTTCATAGAATATGTCTCAACCAGAAGTGAAAGATCCATGGAACTTATCCAATGATGAGTTTTACTATCCCAAACAACAGGGACTGAGAGGCACTTTTGGAGGAAATATAATTCAGGTATTGTAATTAACATTTGCGCAAGTAGCCACATTTATAACATGATTTTGTAGGACAATTTGTTTTGTGTCCATAATTCAGTTATCTGTGTTGTGTTTTATCTTTTGTAAACTATTCCATGTATATTTTTGGTTTCATTCTTAGTCGTCTTAGATTGTAGAATAGATGGAATAAAAAAAAAAAAAAATATATATATATATATATATATATATATATATATATATATATATATATAATTATATAATTTTTTTTTTTTGTGATGTTCAAACATCAGCAAGTAGATAATATAAAAAAAACTATGAGATTGTGCAAATAATAGTTTGAGACTTAGACAGTGGTAGTGAGAAAAGGGGAAGAGGAAAATAAAAAGGAAGAATAGAGGAATGTTGTGGGAGAGATGAGGATTGGAAACTGGAGTGGAGAGAGTGAAAGAGTAGTGAGAAAAGAAATGAGAAAAAAAAAACATAAGGGGTGAGAAGAAAGATTAGTAGAGGTATGGAATTCTGCAGCCTTTTTGTGCTATAATAGTCTCAGTCCTTGAGATGTCAGACTCTTAGTGGATTCTTCCCATCTACTTGAATCTCTTAATATCCGTTGTTTTTCCAGCACTCAATTCCTGCTGTGGAACTCAGGCAACCATTTTTTCCAACTCATATGGGGCCAATGAAGCTCAGACAATTCCACCGACCTCCTTTGAAAAAATACTCATTTGGAGCTCTGTCCCAACCAGGACCTCACTCTGTACAACCTCTGCTAAAACACATCAAGAAGAAGGCAAAGGTAACTGTGATTTATGTATTCGAGAGCCTCTCTAAAACTGTTTTTTTTTTTTTAATACAAAAAAATGGCATAAAATAACCCCTTATAATTGTGATATATATATTATTTTTATTGTTTGTTTGTTTTTTAATATAATCATATCTAAAATATTTGTGTGAGGTGTGGAGGGAAAAAAGATTGTAAAAAAAAATGTGACCAGACATTTTTATATATATTGATATATTTTATTTGTATTTTATTCCTCCTGTCTAGTGGCAATTCATTTCTGGTATCTAGTTTAATTCTAGTGCACACCATGACCACTTAACTAGGATTCTCCAAGCACTGATTTGCCCTCTGGATACACTGGCCCTCATTCAATTGCGATTTGGCCAATTGAATAGGGTTCTAAATAAGCATATAGCATTTTTTTTTTTTTTATAGAAATTTTTAGTTAGTGAAAACCTTGTTTTTGAATAGATGTTCACTAACTAAAAACTTCTTTAAAAAATATATGTTATGTGCTTATTTAGAGCCCTATTCAATTTGCCAAATTGCAATTGAATGAGGCCCACTGGGTGTCAGTCTTTTCTGACAGCTGGTCTTGGGTGACGTCATGTTATCTCCTGATAACGTGACATCACGCGAAACCATCAGAAAGAAGAAAAAAAAGCTGACAGCCGGTGTATCCAGAGGGCGGATCAATGTATATGCTTTTTTAAATACGTATCTCCGTCCTTAACCCCTTTAAGTGGTGACCACAAGCTGAGCTTGTGTTTGCAACTGACAGTAGCCACTCTGGGATGAGTTAGACTCATCACAGCCACTAGAAGAGTTAAAAAAAAAGTTTTTAAGGTGCTTCTGTCTATTTTATTGACTCATGTTTTTGTAGCAGCTCATAACATTTTTTTGTGTGTGGCAGATGCGAGAACAGGAGCGACAGGCGTCAGGAGGGGGAGAGATGTTCTTTATGCGCACATCCCAGGATCTAACAGGCAAAGATGGAGATCTCATCTTGGCTGAGTACAGTGAGGAGAATGCTCCTCTGATGATGCAAGTTGGCATGGCAACAAAGATCAAGAACTACTACAAACGGGTACAAACTGGCAAATTTTACTTTTTTATTTTATTTATTTTTTTATACTGGAGAGTCATTCTGCAGGTTTATGGAAAGTAATTACCTCTTTGCTATTGTTTATTTTCTTAGAGACCTGGAAAAGATTCAGGAGCACCTGACTGCAAATATGGTGAAACGGTGTATTGTCACACTTCACCTTTCTTGGGCTCCCTTCACCCAGGGCAGTTGCTGCAGGTATGGTAGTTACTGCAGGGGGTAATCAGACTTTCCTATTCTAGTTTGTTTCCTGTAAATATTATAAGTAAATATTCTTATTTGTCCCACAGGCATTTGAAAATAACCTGTTCAGGGCTCCTATCTACTTGCACAAGATGGCAGAAACTGACTTCTTAATCATCCGCACACGCCAAGTCTACTACATACGTGACCTTGTGGATATTTTTGTGGTTGGGCAGGAATGTTCTCTGTTTGAAGTTCCTGGTCCCAACTCGAAACGTGCAAACAC
The DNA here is from genome assembly GCA_027410445.1 of Discoglossus pictus. Taxonomy (NCBI): domain Eukaryota; kingdom Metazoa; phylum Chordata; class Amphibia; order Anura; family Alytidae; genus Discoglossus; species Discoglossus pictus. Next base: position 110,377,101 of record CM050168.1, on the reverse strand, counting down.
GCATATACGTGACTTCCTACAGGTTAGTGATAAACTCCATGTACAGTATTCTCATTGCACATAAGGGCATTCACTACAAAGTGCACTTGGGCATGACGTCCGACTGTTCACCAAAAATATTTGGTTTGATTAGTCTCTTATATATGAATATTTTATCTTTTCAGGTATTTATATACCGACTCTTTTGGAAAAGCAAGGACAGGCCTCGAAGGATTCGCATGGAAGACATCAAGAAAGCATTTCCTTCCCACTCCGAGAGCAGCATCCGAAAGAGACTTAAACTCTGTGCTGATTTTAAGCGCACAGGTAAAATAATTCAATGCAAACAAAGATTCAAGGAACATTTAGGTTCCAACTTTTCTAACATGCATTTAAAATAATACATTTTACACATTAAACCATTATATTATATAGCTTTTGAAACTTACATTACACCTTCAGTGTTTCATACTTCAGCAGATATGCCTTTCTATCGAATGTCCAGTAGTGAGAGATGGTCCTGATAGGAGTCTTTATTTAGCTCATTCGATATAGGTTGTGGAGAGTAACAGCTCTGCTATCCTAATCTTGAAATGTAAATTTAAAAGCTACATTGAATATTTTCTCAAGTACTGTTTTTTTACTAATAGTTTAGTAAATAAGCAAGTTAGAGTTTGTTGTGTGGCCATTTAAAGTGGTTGTTCATTTATACTAGCATTTTGTAACTGAATAATTATTGTCACATATCACTTTTCTGTTTATACTTTGCAGAATATTTTTTTGTGTAGTTTTCTTAATTAAGACTTTCCTGTAAATGTTCATTGCATTCCTTTTTAAGGACACTATATTACAAAGTAATTTTATTGTGCTAATTTTATTCTGTTCACAGATCTTACACATTCCAGATTGCATGACTGAACATTTGCTATATTTTCAGCTCTTGCTAGATCTAGTTTAATAATTCTATTTAATTTATTTTATTTTGCTCTTCGTTCTTCTTTTTTTTTTTTTACTTTACCATGTTTTCTAGGTATGGACTCTAACTGGTGGGTGTTAAAGCCAGAATTTCGGTTACCGACCGAAGAGGAGATTCGGGCCATGGTATCTCCTGAGCAGTGCTGTGCTTATTACAGTATGATCTCCGCAGAGCAGCGCCTCAAGGCAAGTTATCGGTACAATGCGCCAGTCTAATAAAGAAGTGTGATTTTATTAGTAGTGATCCTTAACAGCTGGTTCCTTAGACGCTATTTGACAGTGTTCATGGACAGAGGGATTTTAAGACCCCCAACTCTTTAACCTTACCAATATTGTTAGTCATAGATTTCATTGATATTTTTTGTGACCTTAATTGCTAAAATAAAATTGTTTTATTGATTGTGTTAAAATTGTTGTGGGTCTGAGGTGGGCACCATGAGCCCCGGAAGGTAACCAGTTGGCCCCCAGACCAAAACTTAAGAGCCACTGATCTATTGTATATAATATTTCTGGTTTGATTCTAGGATGCTGGTTATGGAGAAAAATCATTTTTTGCCCCTGAAGAGGAAAATGAGGAAGATTTTCAAATGAAGATTGATGATGAGGTGAGTGAAGGCTATAAGTGAGGGTTTTCTTAAAGCTTTTATAAAGTTAATTATACTCTAATATAGATTTTTAAAAAGAGAAAGTGTTATAAATAAATAAATAAGTCAGTAATATGTGGTTTTGAAAATGAAAATAATACAAAACATGTTACTGAAAATATATATTGTATAAACCTTTTCTGAAGGGTTTGATTTTTGTCCCTGTAAGCTGCACAAGAGATGAAATTGCCAATGTCCAATGGAAAATAGAGAAAGCAAGAGAGTTCCAGAAAAGCATTTACTTCTGCTTCATAGACTATTCTAAAGCATTTGTGTGGATCACAACAAAATGTGGCAAGTTTTTTTTAAGGAGATGGGAGTACCAGATCATCTCATCCACCTCCTGAGGAATTTGGATCTGGACCAAGAAGCCAAAATGGGATAACAGAATGGTTCAAGATAGGAAAAGGTGTGCAACAAGGTCACCTATTTTATTCATCTTATACACAGAGTACATCATATGTAAAGCAGGTCTGGATGAGTCCAAAGCCAGAAGCAATATTTTTGGTTGAAATATTAATAAACCTCAGATACGCCTATGATACTACTCTGATGGCTGAACGTGAGGAGGAACTAAATGACCTATTAATGTAGGTAAAAGAAGAAAGTACAAAAGCTGGCCTGCTGCTCAACATTAAAAAGACCAAGATCATGGCAAACGGCAATGTCGGTTCCTGGAAAATAGATGGGGAAGAAGTGGAGGCAGTGCTAAAAATTTTTTTCCTGGGATACAAGATCTCTCCAGATGGTGACTGTAGCCATGAAATTAAAGTTTGCTTCTAGGGAGGAGAGCCATGGCAAGTCTGGACAAGCTAGTAAAAAGAAAATACATTACACTATCAACAAATGTCTGCATAGTTAGAACTGTGGTATTCCCAGTAGTAACATACGGATGTGAGAGCTGGACCTTAAAGAAGGCTGAGCCCCATAGAATTGATGCCTGGCAAAAACTGCTTAGAATCCTTTGGACTGCGAGAAGTTCCAATAAATCAGTACTTATGAAATCAAGACAAACTGTTCACTGGAAGCTATGATCATAAAGCTGAAGTTCAAATATTTTGGCCATATCATAAGAAGACAGGATTCCCTAGAAAAGACTCTAATGCTGGGAAAGATTAAAGGCACATGACGAAGGGGACGACCAAGGCGGAGATGGATAGATGGGATCATTGAAGCTATGAGCAGGAACTTAATCGAGCTCAGAGAGGCGTTTGACTGACAGGTGTACCTGGCGTGCTGAGGTACATAGGGTCACAGAGATTCGGACGCGACAGAACAACTAAATTACAAAGCTGCACCTGCTGCTATAATAAAGTATGCTATAAACGCATTATCTTAGTGGGTGGGTATTTATACAATGCATGTATCATGTCAAGATAGTCCCTATCTGGACGTGGTACAGGGGACAATAGGAAAGGAGTTATTGATACTAGATTTTATCTGCTGATTACAGTACAATTTCTAATGTCATTTGTATAATTTTGTAACCTCTTATATTAGATAAGAAGTTGTGTTTTCAAATTGATCTAAATAAGTATCATTGTTGTGCATGTACATAAGGGTTTAATTTCTCTATTTAATAATCAATTTGCCATAATATCAGTATTTGAAGGGAAAAAACAATATAACTTGCGTTTGATCTTTAGTGTTGCAGCCTATAACCAATATGCTTAAAGGGATATGCAAGTTTTTTTTTCCTGGATTATGAATGCATCTGATAGAGGAGAATTAATATTATATAAAAAAATGTTTGCATGAAAAAATACCAAAATAAACAAACATTTAAACACTTACCTTGAAGTTAGCAAAATCTATTGTAATTTCTGACAGTTTAAAATGAAAGTGAACACCCCATCCAATTTGTTTTGGCCAATTCGGTTTGATGAAAGATTTGAGACATAGCACTGTTAGTTGCTTTGACAACACCACACAGCAGAGCCAGGAAGCAGGGATGAGTAATGAGTAAGGCTTCTTTTTGCATATAGCAGAGTGGTGAAATGTATTAATCCAGCTCACTTGGATATCCCTTTAAGTGTCCAGGATGTGAGAGAGGATCTGCCCTGAAGATTATCCGTTTATACATCACTGCAGGCAAATGTAGACCATTCAGAAAAAGCTTGTCATTTTTCCTCCCAGGTACGCACAGCCCCTTGGAACACCACACGAGCTTTCATTGCTGCCATGAAAGGGAAGTGTCTTCTGGAGGTGACAGGAGTGGCTGATCCCACAGGATGTGGAGAGGGTTTCTCATATGTCAAGATCCCCAACAAACCAACACAACAGAAGGTAAGGATTTGTTTACATAAATGACGTTGGTTATGAAATAGAATAAAATGTGTTTGCTTTAAATGTAGCACAATATGGTGTTTTTGTCTAAATTTTGTCTTAATTATTAAGCAGCAAGATGATAAAGAACCACAGCCAGTGAAGAAAACTGTGACAGGAACAGACGCAGATCTCCGAAGACTCTCACTGAAAAATGCCAAGCAGCTTCTACGCAAATTTGGAGTACCAGAGGAAGAGGCAAGTATCTCAAAAGGTTTACATTAAATGAGGTTCAATTGCATCTCACATGGATGTTTTGATTAGTAAGAAATATTGAAGAGTAGTAGTCCGAAACTGAATTTGATCAGTTTTGAATTTACAAAAAGGGTTGCGGATGTATGGAATAGCATAAGTTTTATCTAGCAGTGTGCAACATTTTCAATTAACAAGTCAAACTCGTCAAACTTCAGAGCAATATAACAACAAGCCGCTTATGTAGAAGGTAATTAATTTTATATTATTGATAGTAGGCAATTTGACATTATTCAAAATTAACATTAGATTACAAGAGTATTCCCCTGAATATCTTTTGTATCAATATGTAAACTTTTATTTGCTATTCTTATGTATTCACTGATCCCCCCCTGTACCTCTGTAGAATTTGTTGGTGCTGTAGAATGTAATACTAATAACATTTTGCTATAGAGCAGCATAACTTCTGCTGTTCTCATATTTATCTGTATAGCAGTTGACCAGGAAGCTAGAAATGTAGCTATGTTCAACATTTTGACTGGTGGTGCATGTGACTGGTGAGAGAATATCAGGTTTTACTTTGTACAGATTTATTTATATGAGATCTAGCAATGCCCAAGGACAAAAGACTATCCTGTGTTTGAGCTAATGCATAAAGTACATTTTTAAAGAAGTAAAGGATAATATGCTGAGGGAGCTGGGTTCTGTAATAGCCAAACCATTATATCTAATCTTTAAAGACTCGCTCACTACAGGGTCTCTACCAGATGACTGGAGAAAAGTAGAGGTGATACCTATATTTAAGAAGGGATCTAGAGTAAATCCGGGGAATTATAGACCAGTGAGCCTCACTTCTGTAGTTGGGAAGCTTTTAGAAGGGTTAATAAGGGACAGAATACAAGAATATGTCTATTTGAACAGGATCATAGGTAGCAGTCAACATGGATTTATGAAGGAAAGGTCGTGTCAGACCAATCTAATTAGTTTTTATGAGGAGGTTAGTAGGAACTTGGATCAGGGCAACTCAGTGGATGTAGTCTTTTTAGATTTTTCAAAGGCATTTGATACAGTGCCACATGGAAGACTAGTGAGCAAACTAAGGGATACAGGAATTGCAGTAAATATCTGCTCATGGATCGAGAGCTGGCTAAAAGACAGGAAGCAAAGGGTTGTTGTAAATGGAACATACTCCGATTGGTCTAATGTGATAAGTGGGGTTCCTCAGGGCTCAGTATTGGGTCCTCTCCTTTTTAACATATTTATTAATGACATTGAAGTAGGACTCGAATGTAGTGTCTCCATTTTTGCTGATGACACTAAGTTGTGCAAGGTAATAAAATCAGATAATGATGTACTTTCCCTACAAAAGGATTTGCATAAATTAGAGAAATGGGCGGCTAAATGGCAGATGAGATTTAATACAAATAAATGTAAGGTTATGCATTTGGGAAGGAACAATAGCCAAGCAATCTATAATCTTAATGGAGCAAATCTAGGGGTATCAGATATTGAAAGGGATTTGGGAGTACTAGTGGACAACCACCTAGGTAACAGCGCTCAAAGCCAAGCAGCGGCTGCAAAGGCAAATAAAATATTAGCATGTATTAGGAAGGGTATAGAAGCCAGGGAAGAAGATATAATTCTGCCACTATACAAATCTCTAGTACGCCCTCATTTGGAATATGGAGTACAATTTTGGGCACCACCTCACAAAAAAGACATTTTAGAGCTGGAAAAAGTACAGAGAAGGGCTACAAAACTAATAAGGGGAATGGAGGGGCTAAGTTATGAAGAAAGACTAGCAAAATTAAACTTATTTTCGCTAGAAAAAAGGCGTCTAAGAGGAGATATGATTACGTTATTTAAATACATCCAGGGTCAATATAAGGCTTTGTCAAGTGAACTTTTTGTAGCAAGAGATTTTCAACTGACAAGAGGACATCCGTTGAGGTTAGAGGAAAAAAGATTTCACCTTAAACAAAGAAAAGGGTTCTTCACAGTTAGGGTGGTTAAACTGTGGAATTCTCTACCAAAGGAGGTGGTGACAGCGAATTCGATAGACAACTTCAAAAAGGGGTTAGATATATTTCTGAATAAAGAGGGCATTCAAGGCTATCCTAGATAACTAGCAAGGAATATTGATCCAGGGAGAAATTTGATCGCCAGTTTCTGGGGTCAGGAAGGAATTTTGCTTTTTTTCCCCCTTATGAGACAAATGGCAAAGTTTCAATGGGTTTTTTTTTATGTTTGCCTTCCTCTGGATCAATTAACAATAATTAACAATTAACAATAATAATAAATAGTCCAAATTAAAAAGATCAATAGAGATCTAAAAAGGTTGAACTTGATGGACTAACTCTTTATTCATTCTCCAATACTATACTATTAATAATTATTTAATCAATAATTTAATTAATAACTAATCCGCATATTGCAGATCAGAGGAGATCTTAACAGGTTGAACTTGATGGACTGAAAGTCTTTTTTCAACCTTAATTACTATGTAACTATGCTGACAATTTATAGATATAGAGTAGTAACAAAAAAATATAAGGCATTGATAAATGTATCTAAAATGTAGGAGCCAGCCAGTTTAGTTATGAGGCTGTCAGACATTTTTTAATTTTCTAGGTGCCAGGTTATGGATTATATATCGAAATATATGTGTAATGACTAAAAAGTTAGGAGCCAGCAGTAAAATTATATGAGCCATAGGCTCCCAGTATTTGTCAAGCGAACGGTTTATTGACCAAGCTAAACGCCTCTGATATTCTATTTGCAGAGGTGATTATGAATGAAAGTCACTGTCATTAAGCAGATTGTATTCTGCCTATTTTAGTACAGATCTATGTTGCTATTAATATTGTTGTAACATACTTATTGGTCACTGTTTTCTAGATCAAGAAGTTGTCTCGATGGGAGGTAATTGATGTTGTGCGCACAATGTCCACAGAGCAGGCTCGCTCAGGTGAAGGCCCCATGAGTAAATTTGCTCGAGGCTCACGTTTCTCAGTTGCGGAGCATCAGGAAAGATATAAAGAAGAATGTCAGAGAATCTTTGATCTCCAGAACAAGTAGGTGTTATGTGAGATATGTAGGGTGATGCCAGAGTATCTAATGTAAGACATCAACAGAGCTCTGGGGTTTTGAAATCCTATTTTGTACCTGACCCAATTTGGAGTCTTTCTGTCATATTTGTCCCTTACCCCCATCTACAGTAGGAATCTCAAGTTCATTTTTATATCTGACCCATCTGGTTGTTTCATGTTCATACAATAATTGTGTCACTGAATCATCTAGGACTCTTGCATTTGCAATCCTTAAGATAATATTTTTTGTTTTTTTTTACCTCTTAGAGTTCTCGAATCAGCGGAAGTTTTGTCCACAGACACTGACAGTAGCTCAGCTGAAGACAGCGACTTTGAAGAAATGGGGAAGAACATTGAAAATATGTTACAGAACAAAAAGACCAGCTCACAGCTTTCCCGGGAACGAGAAGAGCAGGAGAGGAAGGAGTTACAGAGAATGTTAATGGGAGACGACAGTGGAAATGATAAGGAGAGGAGCAGAAAGGACAAAAAAGATCGCAAGGGATTATGTGAGTATGAAATCTTCATAAAAACATAGATTTGACAGCAGGTACTCATCAGAAGACCCATCTAGTCTTCCCATTAAGTCAAGCCATGAAAGTAAATTATAACTGTCAGGATGACCTTATGTTTTTCTTAGGCATGTATGAATTCTTGAAATGATTTTGTCCCTACCAGTTCTGCTGGAAGGTTGTTCCATGTATCTACTACCCATTCACTGAAGTAGGATGTTTGCATATTACCCTTAATTTAACGGCCATCCAACTTCCAATCATGACCTTTTATTTTTGGAAGAAACATTCCTCTGGAACTTGTATTTTAGAACCTTCAGTATATTTTAAGATTTCTGTCATATCCCCATTTCCCTTCTGTCCTGTAAGCTATACATACAAGGTCATAAAGGCTTTATTTATAAATCTGGTATTTTAGACCATGCATCATTTTAGTCATCTTCCTTAAAATTGTTTCCATTTAATATTGTTATATTAATAATAATTTCATATTTATTGTGAAAGTGCTTTTCTATAGCTATGATCAGAAGTTTTTCTCTTCCTTCTTGTGTAAAATACTTCTGTAAAAGCATTTATCATTGTGATAAGTGTAATATAGGGATAGGACAATCACACAGCTGTTGATAAAATAATCGTTCTGCTGCTGCTGAGCCAGTAACGATACAAGCTGATATCTTGTGGAGGGGTAAAAGCTGATTTATGGGATTTTATGTAAAAATATTATATATTGTATTCTGCATCATAGGCTTGGATACATGGGTTAAAGGTGTAGAGAAATGTGAAACAAAACACATAATTGAACAGTCTGTCAAGCTGTCTTCTGCTGAGCTTCTTGCAGTGTGTCATATATTTGGGTTGCAGGGCTTTAAGTAATTGTCAAATTTTTGATCAGCCATAGTGTCTGCCACTTCTGGGGGGTCTCACAAAGATGATGACACCGCTTCTGTGACGAGTTTGAATTCTGCTGCAAGTGGGCGTCGACTGAAAATCTATCGCACTTTTCGAGACGAAGATGGGAAGGAATATGTCCGTTGTGAGACCGTGCGCAAACCATCTGTTATTGATGCTTACAGTCGCATTCGTACCACCAAGGATGATGAGTTTATGTAAGCTTTGCATGCTGAAAAATATGGGGGACTGACAATAGCAATGACTGGCAGTGCCAGTCTTTGAGCTCTGCCAACCAATAATGGAAATAGAGAATGAACATTTGTTGCGTTCTTCTAGTTATGGGGAAGGCAGACACTGTCCTCAGTACTTGACTTTGTTCTTTTTTTTTTTTAAGTCGAAAGTTTGCTCTGTTTGATGAACAACATCGTGAAGAAATGAGGAAAGAGCGCCGAAGAATCCAAGAGCAGCTCCGCAGGTTGAAGAGAAATCAAGAAAAGGAGAAGCTTAGAGGTCCGCCGGAGAAAAAACCCAAGAAAATGAAGGAACGTCCAGATCTTAAGGTAATGTTTGGAATATTTATATATAATATATTGAAGTGACTCATGTGTGACCCCTGAGTTTTAAAATGGATTCACAGTTCTTCAAATATTTTTATTTTATTCATAACAAAATGGTAAAATCATTATAGCGAAGAGGTAGATGTGAATAAATGTGTAATGATGAGCAGATGTATTTTTGAGTACATATTTGGAGAGATGTATTTTTGAAGACATGCTCTCGCACTCCATAGAGCAGGCTGGGACCAGACAGTAAGTGTTTTGGGGCCACATGCAAGCCACGTACCACTTGTTGTCCATCACCGTTTTTAATTTTATATTGGTACCCTAAAGTATAATCTATACACTTGACCTTATTTATGTACCATAACACTAGTGATTCCGATGATTTAATCCCATGTTCCCATATAGTCTAATATATATCTTATTTGAGAATCACTTTTGTCACAAAATAAGCTGTGAATTGTGTTTTTAATATTTTTGTATTATAGCTGAAATGTGGAGCATGTGGAGCAATTGGACACATGAGAACCAACAAGTTCTGTCCACTTTATTACCAAACGAATGCACCTCCTTCAAACCCGGTCGCCATGACTGAGGAACAGGAAGAGGAGCTAGAAAAGACCGTTATACACAATGACAATGAAGAGCTAATAAAAGTAGAGGGAACAAAGATTGTCCTAGGAAAGCAGCTGATTGAGAGGTGAGAAACAAAGGGTTTATAACTTTCAGACAACCTAATACTCTCACACATACATGCTATCATTTCCAGCATGCAACAAGAATATGGTGCAGAAATAGTATTTATTTTTTTATTTTTAAGTCTACAGTGCATCAATATTTTGTCTCATTTGAGAAATAAATACATGGGTGCAAATGGGAGACATGCAGAATAGGAGGAACGGACATAGATAAAGGAATGAACAAACATGTCCACACTTTAAATTAGAATCTATAGAGACTGCATGGGATTTATTTTAAAATGGAAGTATCTTCAAGGCTTTACAGAGAACTGATTATCTCCAAGATTGTGACATTGGCAGTAGGGGTGGGCTCAACATGGTACAAAGCAATGTAGCTTGATGGATTGGAATGTGAGCCCAATTTAAGTAAGTAATTGTAACCCACTATCTTCTGACTTGTAGTGCTGATGAGGTTCGAAGGAAATCATTGGTCCTTAAATTTCCCAAACAGCAGCTGCCTCAAAAGAAGAAGCGTCGGGTTGGCAGCACAGTGCATTGTGATTACCTAAATGTAAGCTTTTCTTTTTCTTACCTCACTTGGTACAAATTGATGGGTTCACAGTGATCCGTTTTGATTATGACAATTCTTGATCACAAGGGTGACGCAGGAAAGCTGGAAAACTTATTGTTGAAGGAGCTTATGATGGCAAATACAGTAGGTACTTTTAAATGTACCATAGACCTGTTTAGGGAAAAAGGTTATAAGCAGCTTTGGTATGTAACCTATATTTTGTTGATATAGAAAAATATGAATATGCAAGGTTGGGTTCAGAAATAAATAACTGATTCTATTTTAGGAAAATAATTATTTTAGAGTGCTTTGCTTTATGCTCTCTGATAGAATATTTAAAGGATCATTAAATGTATTAAAACCTTATTGGAATGACCATTGTTTACATTTTGTTAAATGTTTTGGAAAGGGCAACTTTGTATTTCTCCTTCTGGTTGAAGTGGAGATAACACTTTTCCACCAATTATATTAATTTAAGAACGTTCACATTGAATCATATCGGACAAAAAAGTAATTGTGTTTGATCTGCCTTACCAGTTAATTAAGAAGAAGTGTATTCATAGACAGCATCTTAATTATTCTTTTCATTACATTGAAGCAAATGTAAATGAAAGTACAAAGTTGCTGCAGTCCAGACCTCTAAAAGGCCTCTTTATTTCCTGCATGTTATGACAGGGGTGGTGAAAACAAACTAAGCCGGTCTCGGTTTAGTGTAGATTTTTTACCTTTATATACACTTTTTTCTTAAAGTTTTTTTGAAGATTTTCTGTTGGTCATTATAGTAATTTTCAGGCTACATTTGCCCATAAAGATATGAGATAGAATAAACTGTGTCTCTTAAAGCAAAATATGTATCAGATAATTCAGAATTATTTTGGCTGTATAGATTTGCCTGTTTTTTTTAATTATCCACTATCGCTTATTATTTTTTAATTCTATTATCATTAGCCATTTGATTATTTATGACAATATAACACTTCTTGCTTTATTCACATATTTTTATTTTGTTACTTTCAGCGCCCCCACAAGTCTATCCACCGCAGAAGAACAGACCCCATGGTTACACTTTCATCTGTTCTGGAGTCTATAATTAATGACATGAGAGATATGCCCAATGTAAGGAACCTTCACTGTGTAGATGTGTTGCTTGTGTATAAGATTATGTTGAATGTGGACCACCAGTATTATGAATTCTATCATGTTGTGAATGCTATAACTTGTTCAGGATTTTCGAAAATGTAAGCAACGCATTTGTCTTGTGTTTCAGAAATAACTGTTCACTTCTGTCTCCCTTCCATTCTTTCTAGTTTTTCTTTTCTCTCTCATATGCCGTCTCTCTTCTAAGTTTAGCCTTTCGCCACTTCTCATCACTTATTTTTTTCTCTCTCCATTTCCCTGTTTGATTTTTTCTCTCACTGATCTCCTTATTTAATTTGAAATAATGAAACCAAAGTCAGTAAAACACTTTTTTTTTTCTCTTCTTTACAGTCATATCCATTCCATAGCCCTGTTAATGCTAAAGTAGTGAAGGATTATTACAAGATAGTGACAAACCCAATGGATCTCCAGACACTCCGGGAGAACGTCCGTAAGAGGATGTATCCATCCCGAGAAGAATTCCGGGAGCAAGTGGCGCTCATTGTGAAGAATTGTATTCTGTATAATGGTGAGAGCGCTGCATTCAGGACACCCTAGATAGATGAATGATGGGACAGTCAGGGTGCAGCTCTGAATATGATGTAGAACGTATCTGTATTTTATATTCTTTGGCTAGAATAATGTGATAATTTGAACTTAAGGAAGCTTATTGTTCCCTTAGGTGTTTTCCACTCTTTTTAATCATAATTATAAAGTGGGAATATTTACAATTTGGCCAACAAATTTTATTATTTCAAAAGTAACAACGACAAATTAAAAGAAATATAAAAACAGTATAAAAACATTAGAAACGATTCTCCTCTGATTTATTTAGAGATATTAACTGCCTCTTACTATTTTAGAATCATAGAAGTTGTAGTCCAATTAAGATAACTGTTAAACACAGGTTCCTTAGCAAATGTTATTATGTCTTATAGGGTTTTAGAAAGAAGGAAATATAGCTCTATGATTAAAAAATCAAAGAGAAAAATTCGCTATTATCACATATTTACGGGTGAGTTGGGATCCTAAAATTTCCAACCTTATGGACTTTTCTGTGTAGAATTTTTAGCTCCTCTCTCAATAAGAGACTTATACTGTTTTTTCCTGTCTCTTATCTTTTATTAGACTTGCCTAGATACATAGGGTTTATGTTCCTATTATGATCCTGCATATAGTGAGACTCTGACTGCATTTCACATTAGTATCAATTACCCTATTTTTAAGTGAGATGTTCTAGGAACTATAAGGGCAAGATTCAAAACTCTTATGGTTCTGAAGTTGCTTAATTTTAAGTAGTAGTTAAACGCTATCTATTTGAGCCATACTGCCTTATACCAAACGTTATCTACTTAGCACCATGCTGCTTAACCGGAACGCTATTGCTGCATGTCATTACTTTCTGGTTTGCTTGGACTATGTCGTGCGTAATGACGAACGTGTGCATGTAAATGCCTACGCCTGATGCGTTTCGACGTACTATGACGTAGTCCACGCGAACCAGGAAGTAATGACATGCAGCAATAGCGTTCCGGTTAAGCAGCATGGTGCTAAGTAGATAACATTTGGTATAAGGCAGTATGGCTCAAATAGATAGCGTTTAACTACTACTTAAATTAAGCAACTTCAGAACCACAAGAGTTTTGAATTTTGCCCTTATAGTTCCTAGAACGTCTCACTTAAAAAGGATAATTGATACTAATGTGAAATGCATATAGTGAGACCCTGACTGCAGGATCATAATAGGAACATAAACCCTATCAGCCTTATTAAATTGCGATACGGCAAATTAAAAAGGGCTCTATTTAAGCACATAGTATATTTTATTTACAGAAGTTTTTAGTTAGTGAAGACTTTGCTTTTGGATATAAGTTCATTAACTAAACACTTATGTAAATAAAATATGCTGTGTGCTTAAATAGAGCCCTTTTAAATTTACCGAATCGCAATTTAATAAGGCTGTATGTTTAGGCAAGTCTAATAGAAGATAAGAGACCAGAAAAACAGTGTAAGTCTCTTATTGAGAGATGAGATAAAAATTCTACATTTCTCTGCCTTAGCTTAGGGTAACTCTTACTGCCACCCATACTGCAAATAGTACCCTACACAAGAAAAGTCCATAAGGTTAGAAATTTTAGGATCCTAACTCACCCGTAAATATGTAATAGAGAATTTTTCTCTTTGATTTTTTAATCCTAAAGCTATATTTCCTTCTTTCTAAAAAAAAAAAACCTATAAGACATAATAACATTTGCTTAGGAACCTGTGTTTAACAGTTATCTTAATTGGACTACAACTTCTATGATTCTAAAATAGTAAGAGGCAGTTAATATCTCTGTATATTATCAGAAAAGTGAATTAAATCACACTTTGAATCGTTTTTAGAATAATGTGATACCATAACATTTCCTATGTTTCTAGGACCAAAGCATTCATTGACCCAGATCTCTCAGAACATGTTGGACTTGTGTGATGAGAAACTGAAAGAGGTGAGATTATATTTTTTAATTGAGGTTATGGGAGGGATTGCGATTTTAAAGGGGGATAAGAGGAAGAAATAGGGAAAATTTATAATGCTTTTAAAATAATTATTTAAACAAAATCAAATATTGTTAAAAAAAAAAAAGGATGAAAGGGGGTTTGAACTTGAAACCTAAAGTTCTAAAAAAATAAACAGGGCCTTTTACTCACTTTGTCACATATCTGCATGTTAAAAGTAAATAAAGTTGATATATAATCAGTGATAGTTATAGCCTGAGCTTTATTATCTATGCAGATTCTAGTGGGAGGCTATACAAGCAATAACTAAATACTACAATTTCTAAGTCCGTTTTTGAACAGTATGGCTGTGGAAGTGGGATATAGGGGAATGAAGAAACTGGATAAAAAGCCACATGGCGCAATGTGAGGAAGGAGCAAAGCATGCTCAACAATCCAAGAAAAGCGGGGCATGCACAATATAAAGTCTATATTTTTTGGACAGTCTATGTATGCATAAACAACGGTTCATACTATCTATTTTGTTGATCATCTTGCAGAAAGAGGACAAGCTGGCGCGACTGGAAAAAGCTATTAACCCTTTGCTGGATGATGATGACCAAGTTGCCTTCTCTTTCATCCTGGATAACATTGTGACACAGAAGATGATGGCTGTGCCAGATGTGAGTATGGGTTCTATGAATTCAAATAACTGAACCGTTTTAAAAGCAAAGCTTTTTTTAATACTGTTGATAGATCATTCCATATCTGTAAGTCACAAGCAAGTAGTTGTCTCCACTTTAAGAAAGCTTACACTTGTGTAATTTAGCAATTCTTTACAAGTTTTTTGTAGATTTCACCCCCAAAAATTGTGATTACCTTAAAAGGTCACTTTATTGTTCTTATACTGGTCTCTACAGGGGAATAGTTAGGTGCGGCCTGATAAATATTTTATTTTATTCAAAGGTTACTGTGCATTTAAGCAATGTATTACTATTTTTTTAATCATGGCCCAGACAGTATGAGATCCTCATCGTTCCACCCTCTTAAAGATGAATTGTCTTAAGAGTGTGAGCCACCCAGAGGGGAATGCTCTCCAAAAACTCACATGTACTTGCCATATGATAGTGGGAGGTGACTAGAAGTTGTATTTGTATACATTGCTTGCAGCTCATGCGTGTTACACTACTGCCTAGGACTAATGTGTCTTTTACAGAGTGGTCTTTAGAAGGTTTTCAGTTTACTTCCCCTGACTGACCAGCTCAAGTGTAGAGATCTGGGTCTTATACAGCCTGGGTCTTGATCTGATTTTGGGCACAATATGTAATTTCGTGCAGCTCAAACTTATGCCTTATATGTTTGAATATACACCTAAACTTGAACAATCTGAGATCTGTCTGAATGCTGCCCATACATAAACACAACTGAAGGAAAAAACAAACAAATAATAATACAAATAAATTGCTATCTACTGTCTCTTTCAATTCTATAGTCTTGGCCGTTCCACCTCCCTGTGAATAAAAAGTTTGTCCCAGATTATTACAAAGTCATTATGAATCCCATGGATCTGGAGAGCATTAGACAGGTAAGTGAAGCATCCTATTTTCAGGATAAATGTAATTATTCAGTGTCGGACATCTAAAAAAAACATTTTTTATTTTGACATTACCTGATTTGGGACTTGAACCCTGATCTTCTTCTCCTGATGACCTTTTACTTTTGGCAAAACTTCTATTGATGCTATCAATAAATTGCAGTTCAGTGAGAATTTTTGCTTTTATGTCCAAATCCAGTTCTCATCATACTAGTACAGACTGAGGAAAGGGGGTTATTGGCTTGTTTTCAATGGGGGTGTTTGTAAAGGTAAAAAATCTATGCTCATCTCCGCAAAAGTGGTGCCCACCATTTCTACTTCTGGTTGCCAAATCACTGGGGAGTAAAGTAGTTGTAAGATGTCAGACTTTCATTGATAGCAGTAATTATTCAAAATATGTGTAAACGGAATAATGTAAAGCAAGGTGTTTTTATGGTGGACTTTTGACCAATTGACATTTGTTAAACATTTGCAGAATATTTCTAAACACAAGTATCAGAATCGAGAGCACTTCCTGGCTGATGTGAACCTTATTCATACCAACAGCGTGCGGTACAATGGTGCGTATTGCTGCTACTGAATGTCTTATTTGTGTGTATAATTAGAATATATTATATGCCGCACACTGTCCTCTAGCCTGTGATTGTCAAACTAATACTGCCAAGTGCTTGCTATAACTAAAGCATTAAATATGAATAAAAGCCAACAAATATATATATATATATATATATATATATATATATATATATATATATATATATATATAAATAATGTTATAAGACTCCCTGGAAACATTACAGTTAGTCATGGTGTATCTGCATTATGACATTTGCTTATGTCATGTGATTTTATGTTCAGCTGCCACAATACAACATTCATTTTACACATTTATTTTAAAATCGGTGCAGTATATGCATTAAAGAATCACTGAACTCTAGAACAAATATTTACATTGAATCAAAATTATTCTCTTTTTTTTATTGTGAAATATTTGGAATATGAAGTACAATTTTGGGTAGCTAGGTAGGGTCCACATGCAACGTTTCAGGAGGGGCCTTCAGATAGCTATTGGTGTGATTCATCCTCCTAGCAGAAAAACAGCTGTTTTAAACAAAGTGTAATATATATTACTAGTAAATTGTCCGTAAATATGACAGTATAATTCCCCCGCCTCGCTTGTGTGTCTCCCCCGCGTCTGTCTTTCTTTCTTTCTTTCTCCTTCTCCCCTCTCCCCTCTCCTGTGTCTCTTTCTTTCTTTATCCCTCTCCCCTCCGTCTCTCTCTCTCTTTTTAATAGCTGTATTCAGATTAGCTTTACTGTACTTTTTTGTTTTTATACAAACCTGAATTGCCACATTGGAGGCGTTGT
Organism: Discoglossus pictus; assembly: GCA_027410445.1. NCBI lineage: Eukaryota > Metazoa > Chordata > Amphibia > Anura > Alytidae > Discoglossus > Discoglossus pictus. The sequence continues at coordinate 110,360,106 of CM050168.1, read as the reverse complement.
GGATGCTGATTAAATCTTTGTTTGTTTCTGCTACATTACTGCCAAAATGGAAGTGCAACTCACAAATGAAGGAAAACAAAGCAATGACCTCCCAGAGTAGAGAAAAATTGCATGTGATAGTTAAGTCAAATTACAGTAGAGAACCAAAAAATAATAGTCTAATGTAATAATTGGTTGTCTTACAAACCAAGTTAGCTTTGCTTTATGGAAAGCATTATGTATTGAGAACAAACAGCATAGTAAAGTTGAAAACATCCTAGGACAGATCTAATTGAAGCATACAACATGGCTGCCTGCTTTTTTAAAATAAAGGATGAGAACCAGATAAGATTTAACTTTTAAAATAAAGCAAATACAGACTCATGCAGAGCCAAGCTGTTTTACCATTTAACAACTGGAGACTCGAGATATAATAAGCATGAGAGCTAAAGAACCATTTCAATTTGAAAAAGATCTCACATTTATGAAGTGTATAACGTACAACACCAGTAGCTATGTAAGCCATGAGCGTAAAATGAATTAATACCGAAAAACTACGTTTTAGCAGAATCTCTCTTTCATATTGGACATTAAGAGTTTCCATTTAATAGTGTTGTTAAATGCTGCTACAATATGGCAGCATTTCAGTAGCACTTAGTATAATAGTTTGATTATTTTATTACAAAAACCAAATGATTTCGCCTATTAAAATAAAATAAAATGTAATATAATACTTTAAGGTTAAGCGCTGCATTTACATTTTTTCTATTACATTTTTCATAAGGTTCAAAATATTGGTACTTAAATAGTCTTTTAACACTAGAACATCCAAAATTAAAAGGATACATAATCACTACATTTCCGAATTAAACATATCATCTTAACTATATTATGTATTCATGTTTATTATGTATGTATATAAATGCTCACTTAAATATTGAGCGTGTAGTATCATTCTTGTCTGTTTGTGATAGCTACAATTTTATTATTTTGTGTTTATGAGTTACAAAGTCAATGTTATTAATTTGCCTTAAAATGCTTAAGTATGTCCACATTTTAAATTGTATAATAAGGTGCCACAACTGTTGTTGTTTCCCATAATTTAATTCTACAGTGCACCAGCCCCTTTGGGTGTTCATAGAAAATTATAGGATGTTCCCATATTCTTGGAGCTTGATTGTCCGCCTCCCCAGGCTAGCAAGCCCATACACTCGACTCTCCCTTACCTTCTGGAACTGGTCCAATCAAAAATATGGTCTGTTGCCCGCTACAACTACCCTTACCTTTATTATACCCCACCTGCATTTGACAATAACTCTGTCCCAAACTTCTTTAGTGTGGTGGACCTCATCAGGCCTCACAAAAGTACAAATTAGAGACCTCTATAACATATACCTGGAGGAACACTTTACCTACTACTTTATTGAAACCACAGAACGCCTTTTGGGAAAACCTAAAGCTTATTGGTTCACAAATTTGTGTGACAAATCCCCTCTCTTCAAGAGTGTAGTAAGCCATTTATATAATACCTTTTAATGAAGGACATCCTGGTCAAAAGCTATGCTATATAAGGTAGTGGGAGAGGGACCTGGGCTTCATGGGAGACAAATATTTCTGGTGAATCTCTTGGGAGAGCCTTTCCAAGGGTTCGCTAAATAGCATAGACCTGGAGACCTCCATCAAAATATTACACAGGATATATAACACCGGAGAAGCTTTATAAATGGAAAATGACTAATGATTCAAACGGTTTCAGGGGCTGTCAAGAAAAGGGATCCATCTTTCACATATGGTGGACATGCCCCCGAGTCCAGCAGCTATGGACCAAAGTTCTTGAACTAGCCTCTGCTATATTTAATGTTCAACTCTAGCAATATGGCTCTTGGTTGTTTTTTTGCAAACGTTGGAAATCAAATACTCTGACCCGGCAAGCTGTTAATGATAAGCTTAACTACATTCTCATCTCATTCATGAAAAAATAACTCGCATTCTAAAAGACACTTATTCACAATTCATGCTTATTTGGGACCAGTGGAGAACTTAACTTTACTCTATCTTTCTGATCTAAAGACCGCATTTTAAATAGATTTAAGGTCTTATGTGGAAGGGGGGGGGGGGAAGCCTGTCGCCTCATTGCCGATGCTGGAAACCATGGATAGAGATAGGTAATGATGCCTTCTTTAATACCATTCCTTGGCTTTATTCCGAGAAACTAACCTGTTATGACAAAGTTGTCCTATTTTCCCTAGTTTCATTTACCACTTGACTATTACTTATGTTCGAGACAATGAATAGTAAGCTGAGGCATATGAGTCTGAACTAGCCTGCTGATTATGGAGAATCCTTCTTCTTTTCCTCTGAATTTTTGGAAAATGTTATATGCATGTATGATCATATCTAAAGTAATATCATATTGTGCAAATTATATAGTTGGTTGTATATGCTCAATCTGATACACTTTCATGTTCTCTATGTAATAGGATATGTGAATTCTCTAAGCCGCTGCTTAATAAAAATGTATTGTGGGGAAAAAAAATGCTTAATTTATGTTCTCCCTGCACACAGGACCAGATAGCCAGTACAGTAAAACAGCCCAGGAAATTGTCAGTATCTGCGTCCAGACTCTGGTTGAGGTGAGCATCCATGTGTGTATTTGTACATTTGCCAACTCTACCATTTAAAAAAGTCAATAGTTCTCTGTATCCTCTGTCTATATTAGTATGATGAGCATCTGACACAGCTGGAAAAGGACATCTCCACTGCTAAGGAAGCTGCTCTAGATGAGGCTGAATTTGATAGCCTGGACCCCATGACTCCAGGACCCTACACACCTCAGGTTGGTTTAATTCAATGGCCATATGGCTCATTCATTGCAAACATATTAAAACACCATCTTCTTTGTATTTATGTTTTTAAATAATGCCAACTTTGTACACAACCGTAAATAAAAATTAAAGATATGCAGAAATCCATTTATGTGTACTTGTTAAAACCGACACAGTGTTTTTAAGGGCTGAAACAAAATGTATTATCCTTGCAGCCTCCTGATTACTATGACACAAACACCTCGCTCAGTGTATCTCGTGAAACCTCTTATTACCAAGATGAAAGCAACATATCTGCTACTGAAGCAGCTACAGCTTCACTGGAGAAACGTAGCTTGGTAAGTATAAAACATTGAGAAATATCTGATCATAATATACTGGAGACACTGTATTCTCTTTGTGTTCTTCAAGTGTATTTCTTCTGTATAGGAGCTTAATTATAAAGCTGTAGAGAAATGGAGTCATACCCTGTACTCTGAGGCTTCATACTTATGAATCCATGATGTGACAGAAGTTACTCATTTCTTATATTTGTGGTTTCTTATCCAGTAATGTGTTAAGAAAAAATATTTAGTATTACATATTATGCAATGGTCTCTTTTCACCCGCTGACAAAATTGTAGAAAATAGTGTATATTTGCAGTTAAATTATTGTTGCTGATTATACCTTGTATTAGTTTTTTAAAGTTGTGCATTTAAGACCCATTCTAAAGTTTTGGATTTTTTTTTTTGATATGTTTATAAATATACCCTATAATATCATACATTGGATAGAAGTACTTTATATAAATAACGTAACTACCCTTAAATGAAAATGGATCTCATTTTGTTTTCTCCATAGATGCGACTGGGACGTGGTCGCATGGGTGAAGATGACTCTGATATTGATATAGAAGGATTCGAGGAAGAGGATGATGGCAAGCCCAAAACTCCAGCCCCTGTAAGTTTGACATACTATGTATGCACATTTTGGCAGCAGTGTATAATTTCCTGCTGTTGCTTACCTATTCTGTCTGTATGTTAGGAAGCAGATGATCTGGATGGAGATTTGGCTGAGGAAGATGAGACCATGGTGCAGCAGCCCCAGGCTAGCGTCTTGTATGAGGATCTGTTGATGTCAGACGGGGAAGACGATGATGATGGAAGTGATGAGGAAGGAGATAATCCCTTCTCCTGTAAGTCATCAAAAATTAATGTAGTGTTTCTTTAGTTTACTAGACTCTGAATGGGTAAACCGGGAAAGAGGACAAGAGGCATATATAGATGAGCAACAAGCATAGACCATTAAAGCCATCTAGCTGAACTTTTTTTTTTTTTACTTGAAACAGCGATTGTTCTTGTCCAGCTGTTTTTACAAACTGTGACACTATAGGAAGCTGCAGGTAATTGTGCTGCAAACTCTCAGTTTTCACCCTGTGAGGGTGTATAAATACTATTACATTGCCAGATTCTATACTGTGTTATATTTTTGGTAAGGAGACCTAAAGTCTATACAGTAGTTCACGCAGGACAGCTGTCAAATTCCAGGATGTCAGGATCAGGAAGCAGAGTTTTCCTCAATTAAATTTTTGGGGTCCATTTTTATATATTTTCTTAATCATATAGAACAAAGACAAATCTGCATGTACCAATACACACACTTTTCTCAATTTTGGGCAAGTGCCGTCGGCTAATCAGTTATGCTCCTGGTCAGCTAAGCTAGTCCGCAACCAATCGACCGGAGTGGTAGTGGGTTCGTATTGGAAGAAATTCAAAGCATAGGCCACGGAGGAGATTATGTTATGGGGATAATCAAGTCTACTGTGGGCCTGTGCTGACCTTATCTCCCTCACTTGGTTTAGTGAAGCGCCGCTAATTGTCTGGAACCTGTAGCGGGTCTATCCAAGCCTTTGGTCTGTGTCGCTAAGATCTGGGCCGAGGGGGGAGGGGCCAAACTTGCTACCCCAGTTGGCTACTGGCGGTGGCTACTGGTCCTGCCTTGAAGTGACTCTACCCCCAATATTTTTACTACCTTTTCTGCATATATAAATGGTACACAATACATTTTGAACTTAAAATATAACTGAACACATGGTTATATATAGGAGAAAACATAGACATTAATGTTCATTTCTGTTCTAAGATATTCAAACATAAGTATAGTAAATACAAAGTTACTGTGAATGTCATTTGCAGCCATCCAGCTAAGTGAGAGTGGAAGTGACTCAGACATTGAGACTGGAGGGATCCGACCTAAACAGCCACAAATGGTGCAGGAGAATACAAGGATGGGCATGGAGAATGAAGAGAGTATGATGTCCTATGGGGAAGGACCTGACACATCTCATGTCATGGAGGACAGCAATATCAGGTAATATTCCATATCTTAAATATATTTCTTGACTATGATCTTCAATATGTCTTATCTGTTAATCTGGATGGTTATAACCTATTTAGGAAGGATGGGGGCAATGATAACATACAGACAAATTAATTTTAAAATGGCAGATTTTAATGGTCTAAGGGCAGCAATACAAAGTATAGACTGGGACAGAGAACTGCTAGGTAAAAACACTAAACATAAATGGACAACATCCTTACTAAATATAAATACGTATCACCATATACTAAGTGGGAATAAAAGTAAAAGGAGTAAATCACATCCAATGTGGCTTAACAATGATTTAAAGATCAAGATACAGAGTAAAAAACAGGCATTTAAATTTATATAAACAAGAGGGGACTGCTTTACAGGAGTACAAGGAAATCAACAATGCTTGCAAAAGCGCTATTAGACTGGCTAAAATAGAAAATGAAAAATTGCAAAAGAGAGTAAGTATTTTTTAAGTATGTTAATGATAAGAAGGCGAGGAAGGAAGCTATAGGAACATTACAATGTGACACAGGCCATCATAAAATTAGTGACCAGGAAAAGGCAGATGAGCTAAATAGGTTATTTTCTTTGGTATACACAAGGGAGGTACCAGTGGTTGGGACACTGCAACATAATGGGGCTACACTACCTTTGCCGAATAATTGGTTAACGCAGAAAGTAATCCAAAAGAGGTTGTAAAAAATAAATGTTAATAAAGCCCCGGGTCCTGGTGGAATACATCCACGGGTACTGAGGGAACTGGGTTCAGTAATAGCCAAACCATTATATTTAATATTTCAAGATTCACTCAACACAGGGTCCCTACCAGATGACTTGAGAAAAGCGGATGTGATACCTATATTTATAAAGGGAGCAAGAGCAAATCCGGGAAATAATAGACCAGTGAGCCTCACTTCTGTAGTGGGGAAGCTTTTAGAAGGGTTAATAAGGGATAATATACAAGAATATGTCTATTTGAAAAGGATGATAAGTAGGAGTCAACATGGATTTATGAGGGATAGGTCATGTCAAACAAATCTAATTAGTTTCTATGAGGAGGTTAGTAGGAACCTGGATCAAGGCAACTCAGTGGATGTAGTCTTTTTGGATTTTGCAAAGGCTTTTGATACAGTGCCACATGGGAGACTATTGTGCAAACTAAGAGATACAGGAATTGCAGTAAATATCTGCTCATGGATTGAGAGCTGGCTAAAAGACAGGAAGCAAAGGGTTGTTGTAAATGGAACATACTCCGATTGGACTAATGTGGTAAGTGGGGTTCCTCAGGGTTCAGTATTAGGTCTTCTCCTTTTTAACATATTTATTAATGACTTAGAGGTGGGACTGGAAAGTAGTGTCTCCATTTTTGCTGATGACACAAAGTTGTGCAAGGTAATTAAATCAGACCACGATGTGCTTTCCCTCCAAAGGTATTTACAAAAAATTGAGGAATGGGCATCTAAATGGCAGATGAGATTTAATACTAATAAATGTAAAGTTATGCATCTGGGAAGGAAAAATAGCCATTAATGGAGCAAATTTAGGGATATCAGATATTGAATGGGATTTGGAAGTGCTTGTGGACAACCACCTAGGTAACAGTGCTCAAAGCCAAGCAGCAGCTGCAAAGGCAAATAAAATATTAGCATGTATTAAGAAGTGTATAGAAGCAAGGGAAGCAAATATAATTCTGCCACTATACAAATCTCTAGTACGCCCTCATTTGGAATATGGAGTGCAATTTTGGGCATCACTTCATAAAAAGGACATTTTAGAGCTGGAAAAGGTACAGAGGAAGGCAACAAAACCAATAAGGGGAATGGAGGGGCTAAGTTATGAAGAAAGACTAACCAAATTAAACTTATTTTCTCTAGAAAAAAAGGTGTCTAAGAGGAGATATGATTACCTTATATAAATACATCAAGGGTCAGTATAAAGATTTGTCAAGTGAGCCTTTTGTGCCAAGAGGTTTTCAACTGACAAGAGGACATCCCTTGAGGTTAGAAGTAAAAAGATTCCACCTTAAAGAAAGAAAAGGGTTCTTCACAGTAAGGGTGGTTAATCTGGAATTCTCTACCAAGGGAGGTGGTGACAGCGGATTTGATAGATAACTTTAAAAAGGGATTTAATATATTTTTAATTAAAAAGGGCATTCAGGGTTATCCTGGTTAATTAGAGAGGGAGTATTGATCCAGGAAGGAATCTGATCGCCAGTATCTGGTCAAGAAGGATTTTTCCCCCCCCCTTTTTGAGACAATTGGAAAAGTTTCACTGTGTTTTTTTTGTGTTTTCTTTCCTCTGGATCAATTAACACCTAATCTGCGTATTGCAGATCAGAGAGGTCTTGAATGGTTGAACTTGATGGACTAAAAGTATTTTTTCAACCTCAATTACTATGTAACTATGTAACCTTTATTAATATATGTGCACTTAAAAAATGAATTGCTATTTTGTAACCATGACCCCAGGCAATATGAACTCCTTATCTCTCCACCCCTTGAATGAATTATTTTCTCTGGAAAGTATTCCCCTCTGGGCGTACTTGTAGTATGGAAGGTCACTAGAAAGTGTACTTATGTACATTGCTAGCAGCTCATGTTACACTGCCTGCTACTAATGTATGTTTTACAGAGTGGTCTCAAAAGTCAATATATCGTTCAGAGCGTAGGGGAAATCTATAGTTTATACATTAAGGCTTGATTTAAAATAGTGTTTAAATGCACAGTAAATGTTTCTTTTCTTTCTAACTTAACTATTCTTTAGTGAGCTCTTTTATAAGATCATTAAAGTGGTCTTTTAAGAAGGTCAGTGTCCAGAAATTTGGGGACAGCACTTTTTGCTTTATGATTCAAATTTAAAATGATTTATAGTACGTTGCCAATCTTTAGTTTCTCTTTTCTTTAAGAAGTGAAAAGCGGGAAGAGTTACACTTTTCTGTGAGGAGTACTTTGACAATTTTATGGTAAATAACAATATGTTAAAGTCTTTCAGTAAAGCTTCATCTAGTGCTTTCCACAATAGTGCAGTAGGTTGCTGGTCCCCTATGATAGGGATTCATTTGCTTATTTGGTTACTGATCAGCAATAACATCAGTATTTGTAGTGGAAAATATCAGTGTAGCTATTAAACATTACATTTGAAGGTTAGTATTTTAGACTCTCCATTCTCTATGGTGTTGAAAGGAACTCTCCTGATAGAAGTGATCATCTGTTATCTAAACAGACTTTAGTGGCGATAGTAAGCAAACCCACACCAGTTCCAAATGAATTAAGGCAGATCCTCTCTTCTACCTCCCAGACACCAAACAGGAGATGCAGAGAGGCAGGTCTAGTATAAACTACAATGCTAATTCCAAATGGCAGTGTTAAAAACTAAATTGATTTTATTTTCAAATACAGTCTTTATTGCTATTCAGCAGCAAAATAAATTAAACCCTATTCTGTTATGACTACTTTGCCCCTTTAAATATTCTATTAAATCTTAAAAAAAAAAAAAAATGTTTTGCTTATAATCAAGCAAAGTTCTTTGAAAGAACCACTGTAAAGCTCATATGTTAATTTTGATGATAGAGATTCTTCAAAGTAGAATACAACTTAAAATAAATATAAGTTAATATTTTTTTTGCTTTTTAAATTTGTTTATTTAAACAGTATGCAGTTTTTTTTGTTTGTTTTTTTGCTCTAGCATAGCTTTTTTGACTCCTGTGCCTTATAAGGGTGTGCATCCAGCTCTGCCATAATTGAGCTTAGAAAGGAAGGGGTTTGATGTCATTTAAGATATTGAAGGTAAAACGTAACTGTAGCTTCTCAATTAGCCCCACCTCAGACATTGTGGTCCACTGGAGAAGGAACCTGCAACCCACTATTATTATTAACTTTTATTTGTATTGCGCCAACATATTCTGTAGTTCTGTACAGGGTATAAGAACAGGAAAAATACAATATTAAACTTCAGAAAGTGAAGGGCCCTATTTTTACCTTAGAATCTTTATAGAAAGTGCTTTTTTTCAAAGCTCGCTACTTACAATCTATAGGGACTGAAAAGCGGGACAAACCAGGAAAGAAAAGGATAAGGAATAACAAGGGTCAGGAAGGAAGTGTAAGATAGATAGATAGATAGATAGATAGATAGATAGATAGATAGAAAGAAAGGTGAAAGGTTCTATTGTGTAATTTTGAATGACCCCTAGTGGTGTAATAATAGTCAGAAAATAGGAAGTTAGGTGACTTTCATGCCTCTATAAAGGATTACAGGATTTTGCCAGAGTAAGAGTGAGGTTCACATGCCAACAAGGTAATTCTTAAGATCCTACAGTAATATATGGACTGGGAACTACCAGATGTGCAAGCTGGGTTGCGCAGAGGCACCAGTGATTAAATTGCCAATGTCTGCTGGATAATAGAGAAAGCATGAGAGTTCCAGAAATTCATTTTACGTTTACTTCATAGATTATTCTAAAGCCTGTGTGGATCACAATAAAATGTGGTACTTTCTTAAAGTGATTGGAGTACCAGGTCATCTCATCCACCTCCTAAGGTGGACCAATAACATGGAACAACCAAATGATTCAAGATAAGATTATACATACAATAAATACACTGCATTCACTTCTACATGTGTTCTAAATATGTTTGATTTAAAGGGCTCCTGTCAACCCACAAGCAAGCTTGTTTTATTTGAAAAGGCATTACAGCTGTTTATATGTTGTATCAGCTCTACGGTAAATCATTTGAGTTTTTCAGCATTGTGAATGTGGCAAAAGTGCAATTCGATCTGCTAATTTGCTGTTGAGAATGCTTGCTTGATAAGGGTGGTAAAGTATAGTACTGTATTAGCCTTAGAACAACAGAAAACTGTTTCACTGGAGAGAATAACTTTCAAGGTCTGGAAAGCTAAAAGTACAGTACTTGTAGGCAAGCTGCTTAGACTGGAATTGATCAGGCTAAAGATAAGGTTTACATTATCACATCTGTGAAAAAAGGATCAGCGATGCATCAACTTTGCTAAGTGGTACAAACAGTCAAAGCACATGGTCCAACAATGTGGAAACTTCACAGTGGAGAGTATTCCCTTTATATGGAGAATATGACATACATTACCTGTTATAGTTTAATCAATATTTTAACGTTCCAGATCTCTGTATGAATTTGTATTCCCAGATCTATGTTTCTCTCTTTCTTTCAAGTTTCCACTGACCTTTTTTAGATAAAGGTGGGGGAGGATATCAAGCTGCATGATAGCCTAAGGGCATTATTTATGCCATCACAGATGCAGACAAGTAGACTGTGAACCTAATTATCACATCACAGCAGCTAATATGTATTCAAAAGCCACTTATTTGCATAAGAATACTGCATAAACAGTGATTTGTTTATTTTTAGGAATGTTTTACTTTGGCAACATATGGCTAATGTAAGGTATGGCTAGTTTTCCATGTGCTATAAGAATAACTTAAAAAAACAAACAAAAAAAAACTATTGTATATGTACAGTTAATTTGTAAATGAAAGCACTGGAGTTTGTCATGTTGTTATTTTATTATACGTTTCTATTATTTTTTCTTAGCACTGTTTATTGCATCTTTGAAAGCCGTACTTTAAAAAACCTCTACTTGAAGTGGATGCTTTTGGTGGATGGCATATTTCAGTTAGCTAAGAATAGAGATACAAGGTGAAATTAAGATACCCTTTTAACACTTTTTACCTAGTCATATCTCTTACATTAGCCAGTGAAGTGATTAGTATCATATTATACTAGCGAATTGCCCGTCAAAAAATAACGGCAATAACATTTGAAGTCTGACAATGCTGTTTGCCACACAACATCATGCTTTGCAATGGTTACTGGCTTGAATTAAGGGTTACATGCTTCGGCCTCGTTTTGATTTTGAAAATGTAGGTTTTTTTCGGCCGCCATTTTTTCTCTCGCTTAGCCGATTTTCGAGTGATGAAAAATGCCAAATATGGGTCAAATAATCTTGCAACTTTGCTCACAGGCTCCCTGGCTGTCCCCCTGAGTTGTGTGTAAATTTAATTTATTTTGTCCTTTTTTTTTTTTTTTACGTTTTTTCGAGTTACGTGCTTCGGCTAAGTGTTACTGGTTTTGGTTGTGTTACGGGCTTCGGCTATACTATATTGAATATGTAAGCTAGAATGTCTGTTGTACACAGCAACAGGGAATGTGTTTGCAAATTAAGAACTTTTTTTTTTTATATTTTACTTTCTAAAACTCTTTTATGTGCAATTGTGAAGAAATGGAAGCCTGCATTTTGGGTTATACTGATCTCTTCTAAAGGTCCAAAGGTGGGAGGAGACCTCCAGAGGAAGAATACATGTGCTTCAGTGGAAATGTGGCAAGTCAAAATGCCAATGCTTTAAATAGGATTTAAATTGCATTAGTTTACAAGAACACACCCTGCTGAGAAAGTAGCAGGAAGAAGAAGCTCAGAAATGGAAATCTAGTATAAAGAGTACCGTAATTGCTATAAAAATTAAAACAAAAGCAATCATTGTCCTTGATGCATCTGAATAAGGATATTTGATGATGTGTTTTTTTGTTTGTTTCATTTTTTAACTGAACTCCTTGAGCATAATATACTGCTTTTAATGTATACCTATGTTTGGGACGGTTTGTTCCTGTCAGCCAATGTGCAGCAATATAGCTGTAGGAGTCATAAATGTCTGCCAATAAGATCTAAAGTCGTGCATACTCTCTGCTCACATAGAGGTATTTCTTGTGGAATGTCTTGTTTGTTTCCAATAAGTTTGTACCTACCTTTAACTACATATTATTTAATGACAAAATTAACTTTTTTAATGTTTACACCATTGTAAATATACAATTTTGCATTCATCACTCTTTTGCTTTAGTATTGATTATTAATACCGGCTTTGTTTAATAATGTATAATAATCAGTATTCTGAACACTATTTGAAAGTTCATGGCATGTATTTGCAGATTTCATTAAAGCCAGATCTTGATTTATACAGTTGCTGTACCTGTTCCTGGTTGTGCTAATGAGTATTAGGTTAAGCATTAAATATGTACAACCCAAAATAAATATATTTTATTGTTTAGCAGTGCTTTCTGCGGTTTCATGCTGCATTTACTTAATGATCTCTACCATTTTTAGCGCTACAGAATGTGTTGGAACGTTCCAAATAAAGGTTAATAATAATAGTAACAATAATAATGATCTTTATATTTTGCAGTTATGAGAGCTATGAAGGGCCAGATCCGAAGTCAAATACTAGAGACACTAGCTTCAGCAGCATGGGAGGCTATGGTATCTCAGAGGAAGAAGAGGATGAGGAAGAAGTGCGTCTTGGGCCTAGTGTACTTAGCCAGGTACAGTTATCTGAAGATGAAGAGGATAGTGAAGAATTTCGATCAATTGGAGGAGACAGCGACATAGACTCTGACAATGAATAAATGTGGGAATGGCCAATAAGTGCGTGCATTAAGCGGATTGTTGGCTGGCTGTTAATTCTTGTTTATATATTTGCCTGAAATATTGCTATACAAAGTGTTTTTGACTGTCTCCTAGCATGAAGTGATGCAATGTGGGGATTCTTAGCTAAAACTTTTATATTACAGCTCTTAATATGGGGGTTAGTGCATCACTTACAGTAAATGATGCAGAGAAGTTCTGTATCAGAATTTTGACCTTCCCATTGCTTTATTGTATAAATGTAAATATGTTATGAAACATTGAGAAATAAAAAAAAAAGTCCTATGTGTGATTTGTCTGTATTAAAAGAATAACCTATTTATGTCCACATTGTAACTAGTAATTAAATTATTTTTACTAATCTCATTTATAGAAACATAGATACCGTATTGATGGATTTTATACACACAAAAAATACTTAAACGTCTAGATAATTCTGTATCCATTTTTACCAATCAGCCCTCTGGGCTGTATGCAGCTGCCAGACCATCCTAAACTTGATCATCCGCTGGAAGAATATTTGGAATGTATTCTGCCATTTTTGGAAAAGTAGAATTTCCTTTTATTATCTCAGGAATAATAGAGTCAGAATGTAAGATTGGAGGGTATAAATTCAGTTTTCCTGGATATTGTTTCCTTATTTGTTAAATGCCCTAATATATTTGAAGGTTTCTATATGATGGGATTGGATCTGTCTAATTGGTACATGTGATGGAGTCGGAAAATTATTTGTGGATGAATTCATATTAAGGAGACCCTAAAATACTTGACTTTACTTTGAAGTGAAATGGAATGGGTAGAAGTTCACCTTGAACTGATCTAGCCTTACCATATAAATTGCAGAGGATGGTTGACAGATATGCCTAAACCAGATCACACTTGCCTGCAAAAATAAGTCTAGTAATGTTTTGTTATTATTATTATTATTATTATTTTCTTTATAATAAGAAAAAAAAATAAAACAAGAATTAAAAAAAAGCACTGAGCAGTCAATCAATGCATTCATTTGCAGAGGTTATCAAAAAATAAGACTCTGCTAATCTTATCACATCTTAAAGAATATTAAAGGACCATAGTGTCATGGCTCACTTGGCAGTCATCTGGGACTTGGACAGATGTCTGTCACAGGCTGTTGACACAAGAGACGATACCTGGGGGTTTGGGGCTCCCAGACCCCCTGTTATACTGTTATAAGGTTATATTGTTATTTTGTGGTCTAGGGGATAAAGTATTATAAGTTTACCCCTTAGCATATTCCCATCCCTTCCATGTTTAGGCTCATTGTAATGGGTGTCATGTGAGAGAGCTAGTGGGATATGTTGGTTGTATGTGGGTGAAACATTGGGTGTTGTATTTGTAGATGTGTATGAGAGGAGAGTGCCTGTTGGGTAGTAATATTACAGCCTACAGATAGTAACCTGAGTGGATCAACAATCTGCCTTACAGCTATCACTTAAGTAAACACTTGAAGTGATAGCATCCCAAGACAATATTGTCTGGGTAGACAGTCAGGCACCTAGATAACAATGGGGGGCCTAGGAGCTCAAACAGGAAGTTTCCACTGGGGGAGCCTGGGTCAGAATGAGCTTGGTGGCCCCGCCTGGGGTTGGCCCATGGGAGTGGTCTGGTGGTTCCCATAGCCTACCTCTGTTACATTGGACAGAGGTAATTAGGTTACTCTGGAGGTTACCCTATTGGCCAGAGAAAGGGGAAAGGTTGATCCACTGCAGCCACTCCCTCCACTGTGTGTGTGTGTGTGAAATGTTTTAAATATGTTTGTTTCAATAAATCTGGGTTCATAATTTTCATCAAGACTTTGTGTGCAGGTGTATTATTGACCCAGGGGCATATGCTGGTAGAGGAGATCGTTTCTGACTCCCTTCCAGGTTTCCCAGGCACACTACCAAAAGCTGGGACTTATGCTCTTGCATCCGCAAAGAATGTCCATTGGTCTGAGTCACCAAAATCTTAGGTCTAAAACCTACAGGAGATAAGAGGACTAGGATTCTCTATACTCCATCATCATTGTAGGTTGTGACACATAGTATAAACATTTTTTTTTTTTAGGCCTATGTAGTTGTTGTTTAGTCATTCAGTTATGTCCAAATCTCTGACCCCACAGTATGCCACACACATCTGTCAGTTTGTCAACGAAAAAGTATTGAGCATATAAAAAAATAAAAAAAAATAGTAAAAACTTAAAACATTTTTAAAATGTTTAAAAAAAAATTCCACTAAAATGTTTATTCCAGTTCAAACTATAGATCTATTTCCCATGTGCCTAACGCCTCAATTTGCATCAAATATAATTGACTTTTGAAATGGAAACATTTAATTTATTGAAAATATGCTGCATAAAATATATAGGCGAAACTCCTTATACAATATAGTGATGTCAAGGGTCATTGAAACCTGAGGTTATCTTGGGGGGAGTGACCGGAAATGACGTGCTAAGCCGCGAAGGTCGGCTGTGAGCGGGTGAAGATGGCATTTGCAGGCTAGCTCGAGGCAGAGATGCAGAGCCGTGGGGACTGAGTATTACAGCGCAGAACCTGCGGCCCGCACGGGTAACTCAGGGTGAGAGAGAGAGAGTCCTGGAGAGCGAGGGAAGCGGACCTGCCACTAAAGAACCTCCCAGTACTCAGCACCACCAGCACTACTATAGAGGGGACGCTCCAGGAGTACTGAGGCTGGAGGCACAGGAGCAGGACTGTGTGAGCACAGCTCGAGTGGCCGGCACTGCACCAGCATAAAGACTGTGGGATGATTAAAAGCAAATCTTCAGAGAGCTAAGTACAAATTTATTTTCCCTGCCTCTTAATAAAATGAATCTAAAGTAGCAGTAGTAACCCCACCTTTATTATAAGGAAAATAATGGTTTACAAATCTTACAAGGACAGTAAACAAAGCAAGAACTGCTGTAAAATGCTGAAGGTCATAATGTAACAGTCTTCTTTTTGTTTTTTTTGTTTGTTTTTTTTGGTTTGTGTATACAAAACCAGGAAAAGGAATAAATTGGAAGGACATTTAACTTCAATAATAGAATTCCCTATATTGTTCAATAAGTGGATATTGGACGGCAGGATATTAGAAACTTGCTAAATATCTTTGGTCTCTCAGGAGGACATTATAGTGAAGGGGTTTGTCAAGAAACTAAGGTGGATGCTTGCGAAATATATAAAGCAAGACAATCACGCACTAAAAGTCCAACAGATAGGAACCACTCACAAGTGTAAATAATATATGGTAACATCAAACTTTAAATGACATAAAGGAAGGAGGAAATAAGAGAAAGAAGGTGAAATAAATACACCATACAATTATAACAAAATGGCTATGAAAACCAAAGCGAAAGGGCGGAAAAGAGCCATCCTCTTTCCCCCCCCCCCCCCCCCCCCTAAGAACCCCACAAACCTGACGCAAAAACAAACCCTGAAAGAAGGGTTGGACCAAAGTATAGTTCTCCCCTCTGTAAATCCAACAAACAGATAATCTGAGAATCAGGAGGAGAACCTTCTCACTACAGGGAAAATGAAGGAGATCCTAAAGAACTTTCAAACAGAATTTTTAGCAGAGATTAAGGCTCAAATTATGGAAAATTCCAAACTAATAACGGAAGTGAATAAAAGGTCTGCAGACCTGGAAACTAAATTTGACAAGCTAATTTTGGATCATAACATGTTACTGGAACAAACATCAAAAATGTCCACACAAATTAAAATTTTGAACGAGCAAGTTAACAAGATGGAAGACAAATCACGGAAAAATTATCTCCGCATAAGAGGAATATCGGAAACTATAAAGAAAGAAGATCTTCCCACATATCTTGTGGAATTATTTTCCAATATTACCCCTATTTATTCACAACTGGACCAGAAATTTGATACAGTCCATAGAATTCCTTTACCAGCACACCTACAAAATAAGTCCCAGAGATGTGATCGTTAGAATGCACCATCTACCTACAAAGGAAGCAATTTCCAAAGCGAGTTATACAAAGAAAACATTTGATTCGCCATATGAAACGATACAAATTTTTTGTAGATTTTTCAAAAGGGACAATTAGTAAAAGAAAGGAATTTATTTCTATAACACAAGCACTAAGGAAATTTAACCTTATTTATAAATGGACTTTCCCAGTAGGCTTACTAGTTCTACAAGGATCTGCATGGCATAAGATCAACTCCACGGAAGAGGGAGAAATTTTTCTGAACAATCTAAAATTGAAAACACACGAATTAAAGGAGTCTTCAATGAAGCTGCAATTACCAACGCCTGATTGGCAGAAGAAGAGATAAAAACTGTTATAAGAAAGTCATAGATGGACATTAAGCTAGGTGTTCACTGGTGCTGATTAAAGTAGAGTTTATTCAGGAAAAACAGAAGAGATTTATTTTACCATGATAAGACTTAGAACTGTTAACATCAAGACAGTGTAGTATAATTTAAGGTCTTACTGTTCATGTTTAGAGGAAAGGAAAGGAAGAAAAGAAGAAAAGGAGGTAATACGGGAGGGATGAAGGGAAGAGGGGAAGGAGATTTAAAATAAAATACATAGGTAACGGTACAAAGGAAAATTGTAAATAGTAGCAAAATACATTAAGCAAACTCAAATTGTTTAATAATACAAAAGATTTATAATAAGACACACTCCTTTCCTTCTACCCTCTCCTTTCTTCTAGTTTTATGATGAACGATCAATGAACAGAGAGACAAATAAAGTTACAATTATGTTTTATACAGATAGCTCCAGTAAATATTCAGGACAGGAACAGACCTATATATTCTTGATAGGAAAAAAAAAAAAAAACAAGACTAAATTATAAGGAAAGAAATGAATAAAGAAATAATAAGGTAATAGAAATAACAAACAGATTTAGATAGCTAAATAATTGTCTAAGATAGGTAAAGGTTATAGCCATCTTCACACTATACCGCAAACCATTTCTGAACAATGGCTGAATCCCTGCGGAACAGTAATGGTGAAAGGCTGTATCACAGCCCCATCTGTTCTAACAGTATGAATGTATGTATGAATGTCAGTATGAATGTTAGAAAAGGAGTTTTTGGTCCCCAGACTAAAAAAATAAATGATAAAGGAAATAAGATCAGCCAAGTGTTTGGCTCCCAAGGTAAATGGGTTTAAAGGTTTTAAGTTGGAATGTTAGAGGATTAAATTCCCCAAGTAAAAGGAAAACGGTGTATAGACATTATAAAAAAGAGAAGGCAGGTCTAATATTTCTCCAGGAAACACACTGGGGGAAACTTAACATACCGGGCTTCGCAATAGGATGTTATGACCATAGACTCCACTCAATATGTGGGAAAAAAAAGAGAGGTGTATCAATGTTCTTTTCCAAAGAGCTAGAAACAGTTGAAGTAATGTCAATTATAGATCCTAAGGGACGTTACATTTTATGGAACGGCCAAATTAATAATCAGAAAATTACACTGATCAATATTTATGCTCCTAATGAGAAGCAAGGTAAGTTTTTAAAACAAATAGGCAATTTAATTAAGAAATACGCACAAGGCCCGCTCATAATTGCAGGGGATTTTAATATGATTTCTTACACAAATTTAGATAGATCTAAAAAATTTGTGGACAAAAATTTAAAAAGAGTTAGCAAAGTAGCACAAACATTTACTGAATGGATTATTAAAAACAATTTATTTGACTCCTGGCGAGTTCAACACCCAAATCAAAAAGAATTTTCCTTTTACTCAACCCCACATAATATATACTCACAGATTGATTTAATTTTAGTAAACTCACGAATAATCGATAAGATTTCTCACACGGAAATAGGCAAGATCGTTATATCAGACCATGCCTACACTATAGTAATAGTTGAAATTAATAAAGTTAAATTAAATAGATCACAATGGAGAATGGATGATTCTTTGTTAAAAATGGAAAAGAATAAAGAATTTTTAAATAAAGAAATATTACAATTTTGATATCAATAGTCACACTGTCTCATCTTATTGCACGACTTGGAATACACAAAAAGCCTTCACAAGAGGTTTGATGATCAAACTTAAATCACAGTTGATAAAACAGAGAGGAGCACCACTAAAAAAATTATATATAGAGTTAAATAAATTGGAATCTAAATTTTTTATGGATGCACAACCACATATTATGGCGGAGATTAAATTAACACGAAACAGAATAAATAAGATTAATCAGCAAATATCAGACAGCGCACTATGGCGCTTTCAACAGATATATCACCATCAAAATAATAGAAACAGTAAATTATTGGCTACTCAAGCACTGATAATGATTCCTAAGTCCAATTTAGATACGCAGTATTGCGCTAATTACAGACCCATTTCACTACTAAACGCAGATATTAAACTGTATGCGAAGATTCTGGCTCTTAAAATTCAGAAGTTTATAGAAAAATTAATAGCAATAGACCAAATGGGATTTGTGTAAGGCAGACAAGGATCTGAGAATATCAGAAAGATTATGAACTTAAGTGAAATTGCGAGAGCCAAAGGTACACCCACCCTATTCTTGTCCATAGACGCCGAAAAAGCGTTTGACAGAGTAGGGTGGGAATACATGCGTTTAACGTTATCTAAATTCGGATTTGGGGAATTTGGAGCCAAAGCGGTTGGCGCCTTATATAGTTCCTCTTCAGCAGAAATAACAGGTTTGGGAGGTAGGACAAACTCATTCGGAATATCAAATGTCACTAGACAGGGCTGCCCCCTCTCTCCCACCTTATTTGCGCTGATGATAGAACCATTGGTGGAAGCTATTAGATCATGCACACAGATCTATGGAATTAGGGTGGGAGAGAGGGAGTATAAAACCAGTCTATACGCAGATGATGTTATCTTGTCACTTACCCGTTCAGAAGAATCACTTTACCATTTATCAAAAGTAATTCAAATGTATAGTAAAGTTTCTTATTACAAATTAAATTATAAGAAATCAGAAACTCTTTTTTTCAATTTTTCAGCAAGTTTGTTGTCCCAACTGAATACTATATACCCTTATGACTGGAATTCGAAGTCATTCAAACATCTTGGAATTGTATTTTTGGGGAAACTACAGGAAATGGTGGACAGGAACTATAAAGAGTTATAGGTTAGGTGTCAAAATATTATAGGTAACTGGAGAAAAGATAGATTTTCCTTTTCGGGTAGAATTGCAGTTGTAAAAATGATGATTCTTCCAAGAGTCAACTATTTTTTGAGATGCATCCCATTTAAGATCCCTAGATGCTGGTTGAAGAAACTTCAAAGTATGATTGACTCTTATATACATCATTCCAAATATATAAGGCTGAAAAAAACAACTATGGGAAGAACTTTTTTAAAGGGAGGAATTTCCTACCCTTTATTACAACCTTATCAAGAAGCCAATGGTATAGTACAGGTGTTAAAGTGGCTGGAAACAGCAGACAAACTCCCATGGATGCAAATAGAACAAGCATTAATCCATAATTGGCATTTATCAGCTTTGTTTTTTAGGGAAAAACTCCCTTATAAGGATCTGGTGAATGGATCACTGGTGGTAAAAGAAATTCTAAAAAATTGGAGACAGATTTATAAGAAAAACAAGCTGATCCCAGAGGGCAGCTTAATGACCCCAGTAAAAGCTTTGTTACATATAAATATGGAAGGTACTATAAATGACTGGAACAGCAAAGGGCTGGTTCGGGTTAAAGATACTTTAATCGAAGGAGCAATTGCTTCCTTTGATCACATAAAAAATAAGTTTAACATCGCAGTAGAAGGATGGTTAACGTATGAAGCTTATAGAACTGTTTGCCGTCAATTTAACATACTTCCACAAATCGGCAAAGAGTTAAACTCTATAGAAAAAATTATTCTTAAATCGGAAAAAAAAACCATCTAATATCCAAATGTTTCAATATCACCAGATCCTTTGGAGAACAGCCTAAAACCAAGGGTATGTGTCAATGGGAGATGAACTTAAATTTAGCACTAGAAGTAAAAGATTGGGACACAACTTTAAAATTGACAAATAGATTTATTAAACAAACAACATACAGAGAAACGTTCTTTAAAATAATTAACAACTGGTATTTTACACCTGTTAAAATCGCACAGATTTCCCATATCCCTTTGGAAAGAATGTGTTGGAGAGATTGCGGTAATTCCGCTCACTTATTGCATATCTTATGGGAATGCCCGAAACTAAAGATTTTTTGGAAAAGCTGTTATGATTTTTTGTCTGGTATTGTGGGAAATCAATTTCCTTTTAGGGGAGAATGTAGCTTGCTGCATATTTTTCCAAGCAATATCGTTATGGAGAAAAAAGCTTTTGCAATTTTGACTTTCTAAATAGCAAAAAACATATTAATTTCTAATTGGAAAGCAAAAACTGCTCCAAATTTTGCTGATACTGTTTGGAAAATAAAACATATCCGAGAATTGGAAAGAAATTGTGAACAAAAAGGTTTTATCAATATCGATCCACTAAAATGGAAAGCATGGGACCAAAAACAGGGTATACCTGTTAATATCAAAACTCTAGAGGGGTTGGATGAGGAATGAAAGAGAGAGAATGATAATGTATTTAATGTATATTTTTTTGTTGTAAAGGCTCTATTAATGTTATTTCAGTATGTTAAAATTCGTTTTTTGCAAATAAAAAAAAAAAAAAAAAAAGAAACCTGAGGTTATCTTGCTTGGAGTGGGGAGAATGTTTACTAGGAAAAAAAATAGGTTTCAATTCATACAATATATATTTGCTTTTGCCAGTATATCTTAGAGATGGCAAACTAAGATTAAGATGACAATGAGTTAATATATACAATATATACTTGCTTATAAGGACATCTTAGAAGCTGTTTAAACATTCATGGTAAATAACACAATATACAATAGATATTTGTTCAAGAGTTTAATGATTCATGTTCTTCACTGCTAACAACATCTGTGTATAAAAGTTGCAAGTCGTCACTAAACAAATCGGAGATTCTTTAAAAGGCATTGGTGTGAACATTGTCTTGCTGTAAATCTTTCCTTGATATTAGTGTTTTTTTTTTTTTGTAACTAAAGTTTATTGGTTTTTTTCTTTCTAACATAACAGTGGAAATATACAAAAAAACCAAATAATAACCCCCCCCCCCCCCCCCCACACACACACACACACAAAGAACAGTAATACTTATTCGACATGCATACTAAGGAGGGATACCTGATATCAGATAGCCTGACCGCAAAAAATAATTTTACAGACACTGTGTATCTTCAGAAACGCATCATCAAGGAATCTCTCCTACCCACACACACACAAAGAAAAGGGTTGACTAAAGTTGCTTTACTTGGCAAATAGACTAAAAAAAAAGAGAAAACTCTATTCTCTACACTTGAATCATTTCATACATGGGAGTCCCATATTCTCCATTTAGCCATTATATCTATTTTCAAACTCCATGGAAGGGAGGAGAGTTTTGTTTTTGATAACAAGTATAACCTCTTAGGATTTAATGTTTTTGTCTCACGCAGGTGTTTTTAATCGAACACAAATATATTCACCAAATCTATGATCCTTAAGGGAAACCTTTAAAACTGGAAGGCTACACTTGTGTGCCAACTCCAAAGCTGACTAAAATCCTTCAGCATAAAAATCCTTCTTAACCATGGATGAACAATTGTTTCTAAATGGGAACACATTTCCTATAAAATCAGTATTTCATTGTGACAAATACACACACTGTCATGCGTGTTCGTGTCACAACCCAGAGATGAGGGGCTACCTGCACCCCTAACTCTCCTGCTTTCTGCTACAGTAACATTCTCTGAGGTTGTGACTTGGGGTTAAATCTCCCAGCGCCCAGCATGTTTCAGGACCATTTTGCAGGAACTCTGGAAATACCAGCTTCCAGGCTCTTACTAATTCATTAAAAAATAACCTATGTTTCATATCCCTTTATGTAGGATAGTCCCGATTACAAGAGAGATGCATGCAACTATTCTTAGTGCAGCAGACAGACTGTCTTTATTTTTCACAGATATAGTTTTAAAAAGTACCATTGTCCAACCCCCATTATCTTCTCCCTCCCTGCATTTCGGAACAGAAAAACTCACAATTTGCTTTATTACTTTATGACTCTCTGAGACAACTGCTCATGAGGGTTAACCCCTTCCACTCGCATCCAGTCCAGTGTCACATCTTGGCATATTCTTACCCCATTTTGATCACACACAAATTATTTTAACGTGACACATAAAATAAAGACAAATAGTCACAGTCCTTACAACACATCTCATGTTTATTTTGATTGCCTTTGCCTTAATTGCCTCTATTAGCAACACAGTGTGTTAGAGTCTCAAATAACTAGGTTGCTTGTGGTGTTAAGGGGAGTCCCAGAATCAGTTATGACCAGGGGTGAGTAATTAATTTCCCAAAGGAGCCACACGAGAAACTCTGAATGTTGTGGAGGGCTGAACTTAATTCTGCTCAATATTAATTTTATAGCTTTATTTTATTTTCTACAAAATGCTATCCATCACAGTTAGTCACAACACTGCTGCTCACAAATTGCCCCCTTTTACAATTGGCAGTGTTTTTATGTTCAGGACACAAATTTGTATCCCATTGTAGGTCACTGTAGCGGGCCGGACAGGGACAGCCAAAGGTCCGGATGTGGCCCGCGGGCCGCACAATGCCCAGGTCTGGCTATGATGGGGATGGTTTCCATAGAGGGTTTCACTTTCTCAAATGCTCAAATATTCACCAATCCTATGATCCTTCAAATGATACCTACTACACTGGAGGGTTACACCTAAATTTAAACCCCAGAGCTGACTAAAATATCTCAGCATTACAATCTTTCTTGATTATGGATGAACAGCTGTTTATAAATGGGAACAAATTCCCAATTAATTCAATATTATATTTTGAAAATACACATAACTTTATGAGTGTTAGTCAGAGATGTTTTTCCAATAAAGGGTTTTACTTTCTGTGTAACTACAAGGCAACACTTCACTTAATATTCAAATCTATATATTTTAAGATATTGACATAGCACTTATTTTGATATGTGTTACAACAATAATACATAGTATTTCCATGTCACATTCATACTGGTACTTTTATATTTTGCTTACATTACTCATATGATATCCTGTTTACATTTATCAAAGACCGACTTTGTATTAGGTTCATTTTCTCTGACTGGCACAAAATTCAGGATCTGCACTTTTGCCTCTCTGGAATTTTAGTTACACTTTCAGACCAGGTCAGTTTCTCCTTTAAAATCACATTCAGCCCTAACCAGTAGCATGATTATTGCTCCATGCACTGATCCCAACAAAGAAAAATGTAACCCTTACCACATCTATCTATGCAGACATGGAAGTCTGGTACTTGCCTAAAATAGGAAACAACAGCTAGGGGTTTATTGATCAGCGCAGTATAACCTGAGTCTAGGGGGAAGGTGTGCTATCAATCACAGCCTTCCCCCATGGAGTATCACACAGTGCAGCCCTCCTGCCCAAAATAATAAAATAAAACCACATGCGCTTCTCATTAATGGGTTAATATTTTAGCTGTTATTGGTGTAATTTAAAAATATAGATAATGTTAACATACATTTTGTGCCCTTTCACAGCATGAGGAGATATCACAACCCAGAGACGAGGAGTCCACATACCCCTAATTCTCCTGCTTCAGCTTACAGGACCGAACTGCAGATAGTGACTTTATTCATCTCAGCACCCAGTAATTCAGTTCAGATCAAAATATCCTTCATATAATGCTCAGTTTCAGTCATTCCTTTTGGTTAGTCTTTCTTCATAACTTAGACCCTCCTTTCCCGTTATTAGTTTTGTTGCCCTCTGTACTTTTTCCAGCTCTAAAATGTCCTTTTTATGTAGTGGTGCCCAAAATTGTACTCCAAATTCCAAATGAGGGCGTACTCACTTACCTGCATCTGAAGCTTCTGCTCCGGCCTCCGCTCCTTCCGGCGTCTTGACATGGCGCGCATGTGACGTCACGTCATTAGCATATACCGGGTGACGGCACCTGGTATATGCTAATGACGTGGCGCGCATGTGACATCACGTCATTAGCATATACCGGATGCCAGCACCCGGTATATGCTAATCACGTGACGTCACATGCGCACCACGTCAAGACGCCAGAAGGAGCGGAGGCCAGAGCAGAAGCTTCAGATGCAGGTAAGTGAGGGGAAAGGGAGAGGGGGTGTATTTAGATGAGTAGAATGAGGAGGGGGGTTTAGAATGAGGATGGGGGGTTGAGGAGGGAGGATGAGGATGAGGAGGGGGTTAAGGATGAGGAGGGAGGTTGAGGATGGGGGGGTTGAGGTTGAGGAGGGAGGTTGAAGAGGGAGGTTGAGGAGGGGTGTTGAGGAGGGGGGTTGAGGTTGAGGAGGGAGGTTGAGGAGGGGGTTGAAGTTGAAGAGGGGGGTTGAGGAGGGAGGTGGAGGATGAGGAGGGGGTTAAGGATGAGGAGGGAGGTTGAGGATGGGGGGGTTGAGGTTGAGGAGGGAGGTTGAAGAGGGAGGTTGAGGATGAGGAGGGAGGATGAGGAGGGAGGTTGAGGAGTGGGGTTGAGGAGGGAGGTTGAGAATGAGGAGGGGGGGAAGAGACACAGGAAAAGAGAGGGGGACACAAGAGGGGGACAAAGAGGGCACAAGAGGGCAGCACATTTCCCACCCTCGGCTTATACTCGAGTCATTCATTTTACCCAGTATTTTGTGGTGAAATAGGTGCCTCGGCTTATACTCGCGTATATAAGGTAAATCTCAAATGAGACTGTGTTGTGATCACTGTTTCCCAAAGGTTGCCCTATTTCAACATTTGATACTATATCAATATTATTTGTGATAACTAAATCCAAGATAGCCTCATTTATAGTAGGTTCTTGTATAACCTGCGCACATATCCAATAATTTTCTTAATTCTACATCAGCACCAGAAGTTTCTGCTTAATGTATCAACGCACATCTCCCCCCAGTGCCCTGTAACCTCTAAAGTGACTTATCATATTATGTCCTAGGGCCTACATCTGAGTGCAAATATATTCTTTAAACATTGTACAATTACCCAAATCATCCTAGTAAATCAGATCACTATTGTAAACATTATAGCATTACTAGATACTTTGGTACTTTTTTTAAAGGGGCTTGGCATAACAGTGTTTTGGCCTAACCACAACCTGAACACTAAACATTATATAAACACTTCTTAGTAGGCCCGAATACTCACAGGCCATGCTCTTTGGGAATCCGGGTACCAAATCAGAGCCTGAGGCCTAACATTATACAGGTTATTAGGTCCTAACAACACAATTTGATAGCATTGATGTTATCAATCAGATGTGTTTAGGTTACTTAACAGTAGGGCCACTGAAGCCACTTTAAGTGCTCCTGTCATGACTGATTTTGGGGCCAGGATGGGACCCCCAAAGTAACCCTCTTATTTTGGACTATAACTCTTCCTAGATGGGTTGCATGCACATACAGTCAGGTCCATAAATATTGGGACATCGACACAATTCTAATCTTTTTGGCTCTATACACCACCACAATGGATTTAAAATTAAACAAACAAGATGTGCTTTAACTGCACACTTTCAGCTTTAATTTGAGGGTATTTACATCATAATCAGGTGAACGGTGTAGGAATTACAACAGTTTGTATATGTGCCTCCACCTTTTTAAGGGACCAAAAGTAATGGGACAGATTTACAGTCATAAATAAAATTTTCACTTTTTAATACTTGGTTGCAAATCATTTGCAGTCAATTACAGCCTGAAGTCTGAAAACGCATAGACATCACCAGGCGCTGGGTTTCATCTCTGGTGATGCTCTGCCAAACCTCTATTGCAACTGTCTTCAGTTCCTGCTTATTCTTGGGGCATTTTCCCTTCAGTTTTGTCTTCAGCAAGTGAAATGCATGCTCAATCGGATTCAGGTCATTGACTTGGCCATTGCATAACATTCCACTTCTTTCCCTTAAAAAACTCTTTGGTTGCTTTTGCAGTATGCTTCGGGTCATTGTCCATCTGACCTGTGAAGCACCGTCCAGTAAGTTCTGAAGCATTTGGCTGAATATGAGCAGATAATATTGCCCGAAACAATTCAGAATTCATCCTGCTGCTATTGTCAGCAGTCACATCATCAATAAATACAAGAGAACCAGTTCCATTGGCAGCCATACATGCCCACGCCATGACACTACCACCACCATGCTTCACTGATGAGGTGGTATGCTTTGGATCATGAGCAGTTCCTTTCCTTCTCCATACTCTTCTCTTCCCATCACTCTGGTACAAGTTGATCTTAGTCTCATCTGTCCATAGGACGTTGTTCCAGAACTGTGAAGGCTTTTTTAGATGTTGTTTGGCAAACTCTAATCTTGCCTTCCTATTTTTGAGGCTCACCAATGGTTTACATCTTGTGGTGAAACCTCTGTATTCACTCTGGTGAAGTCTTCTCTTGATTGTTGACTAGACACACATACACCTACCTCCTGGAGAGTGTTCTTGATCTGGCCAACTGTTGTGAAGGGTGTTTTCTTCACCAGGGAAAGAATTCTTCGGTCATCCACCACAGTTGTTTTCAGTGGTCTTCTGGGTCTTTTGGTGTTGCTGAGCTCACCGGTGCGTTCTTTCTTTTTAAGGATGTTCCAAACAGTTGATTTGGCCACACCTAATGTTTTTGCTATCTCTCTGATGGGTTTGTTTTGTTTTTCAGCCTAATGATGGCTTGCTTCACTGATAGTGACAGCTCTTTGGATCTCAAATTGAGGGTTGACAGCAACAAATGCAAATAGCACACTTGAAATGAACACTGGAGCTTGTATCTGCTCTTTGTAAATGGGATAATGAGGGAATAACACACACCTGGCCATGGAACAGCTGAGCAGCCAATTGTCCCATTACTTTTGGTCCCTTAAAAAGTGGGAGGCACATATACAAACTGTTGTAATTCCTACACCGTTCACCTGATTTGGATGTAAAGACCCTCAAATTAAAGCTGAAAGTCTGCAGTTAAAGCACATCTTGTTCGTTTAATTTTAAATCCATTGTGGTGGTGTATAGAGCCAAAAAGATTAGAATTGTGTCGATGTCCCAATATTTATGGACCTGACTGTATGTGCATGCAACCCATCTAGGAAGAGTTATAGTCCAAAATAAGAGGGTTACTTTGGGGGTCCCATCCTGGCCCCAAAATCAGTCATGACAGGAGCACTTAAAGTGGCTTCAGTGGCCCTACTGTTAAGTAACCTAAACACATCTGATTGATAACATCAATGCTATCAAATTGTGTTGTTAGGACCTAATAACCTGTATAATGTTAGGCCTCAGGCTCTGATTTGGTACCCGGATTCCCAAAGAGCATGGCCTGTGAGTATTCGGGCCTACTAAGATGTGTTTATATAATGTTTAGTGTTCAGGTTGTGGTTAGGCCAAAACACTGTTATGCCAAGCCCCTTTAAAAAAAAGTACCAAAGTATCTAGTAATGCTATAATGTTTACAATAGTGATCTGATTTACTAGGATGATTTGGGTAATTGTACAATGTTTAAAGAATATATTTGCACTCAGATGTAGGCCCTAGGACATAATATGATAAGTCACTTTAGAGGTTACAGGGCACTGGGGGGAGATGTGCGTTGATACATTAAGCAGAAACTTCTGGTGCTGATGTAGAATTAAGAAAATTATTGGATATGTTAAATTAAAGCTGAAAGTCTGCAGTCAAAGCACATCTTGTTCGTTTCATTTCAAATTCATTGTGGTGGTGTATAGAGCCAAAAGGTTAGAATTGTGTCCATGTCCCAATATTTATGGACCTGACTGTATATGTTTCTCTTTTTGAAATGGCTATTACAACTTTGCTTTATTCTAATTTATCAAGATTACAGTGTCCCCTCGGTACTCGACTACCTAAAAACTTTTCGATTTTGGTATTCAACATGTCTTGATGAGCAAAAAATGCTTTGGCACACCGCCTTCTTGCTACTGTTCGCGCTTGCTAAAACCAATTTACATTTCTCCTAATGGGAGTTTAGCACCCATCGTTTTCACCACTTGTCGTGCCTTCTGGAACCAACTAATGACAAGTACCGAGGGTCCACTGTATATGTATCAGATAAAGACAACCACCTAATACAATGAGGATAAAATTGTAGCTTGATTTGTATTTGCCACAAATTCCTAATTAGTGCAGATGATTGTTTACAGTCATTGTACACAGTACTGAAAACCCTTTAAACACGAAAAGTTTCATTTTCAAAGTCCTGTGTAAGATAGTGGACCCTACTTCCCTTAACAAATATGGCAGCCGCAGATTTCTCTGCGCCATTTCAGAGTAATATAACTGCGCGTGCGTTTGTGCCCACTGTTTGTCGCATTGCACTGAGCGGAATGATACATTGCGGGTTTCTATCCCAGCACACACAGGTCACTTCCACATATGCATTGCCTTCTTGGTAAACTGAGCTCCAATTTGCGGCATCACCCAATCAGTTTGTAACGACAGTTGACTGCCTGGTTTGTATGCTAGGGCGTGCGGAGTGATACAGAGCACTACTTTGCATAGAAGTAGTTCCGGATTCATTGCCGGCGCCATTTCACAGTTAGGAGAAAGAGGCTGGAGTAGACTGATCGTTCGTAGCGACATGGCGGCATCAGTGGGCAGCGTGGCGGATAGCACAGGTAGGAGACCCAAAGAAGCAACTACCCAAATAAGAGAGCGGGTATTCGGGTGTTTGTGAGTGCTGGCACCTTTAATAACAAAGACATGGCTGTACAGATCCGGCTGCGTGCGAGGGTGCGATAGAAATCGGTTCTTATGCATAAATATAGGCTAGATCCTGAGGTAGTTCGTGTTTTTTGTTTTCTATTTTAAAAGTCCGCCAAGGTCATGTGAAATCCATGCGTTTTGTGCATACAAATACATATTTAAATCGATCTGGTGTCAAAACCGCACAGGATGTTGAAGGGGAATCAGTTATAAACACAACGTGTAATCTGTTGTGTGAAAGACACCATTTATTACAGGAATCCATTTTGTTTTTGTTACATCACATCCTGAAAGCTGGATGGTAATTATCAGTGTATGGGTGTGTGTTGGAGGATGGGACAGGTAGAAGTCCATAGCTTTTATCAGTATGAGGTTACAATGGACGCCACTCTCCTTTTCGAAAACCTCACGTCCCATCTCCCACAGCTTCAATCACAGGCCTGTGGAGGCATACAAGAAATGCGGATTAAAAAATAGCTTTATAACTCTTCCTTTTTAATTATGTTTAGACTTCTCCGATATATTTATTTTCATTGTGCAGTGGTTCTTTAAACATCTGTAAGCTTCAGCTTGGATGTATGATCAATTTAATATTGTAATGGAGATCCTGAAGAATGGCCTGGGGGTCTTGATTTAGACCCAGGCTGGTTACTCATGTCTGGATGTTGTTGAAATGTATTGATACTCAAGATGGCTGCTGATGCCTCTGTGTTATCATTATTACATTTTTGTGTGTTCACGTCATTCAGTTGTATGCAAATCTTTGTGATCTCATGGACTGTAAGAAACCATGCTGATCACTCGGTATTCATGGCAGAGATACTGGAGTGGGTTGCCAGTTCCTTCTCCAGTGGGCCATAGCATACAGCTCCTGTTATTCCTAGGTGGTCACCCATCCAAGTACAGGCCAGGCCCAACCCTGCATGGTTTAAGCGTCATGCCGCACCAAATACACACCATGTACAGAGAGCATTGTGACACAATACAATAACCATTATTAATACAAAATGATTAAGGGTCCTGCTGCCTCCTGTGTTTGTGTGTGTGTGTGTATTATATATATATTCCACTACAATAATTTAGTCTATGATGAGCACTAGAGTGAGAAAAGACCTCCACCGTACAGAAAACGAATAATACATTAATAAGCCCATTTGTATGTCTAAAAGGTGGGCACATGCAAATGAGAATACAATGTACCTCACTCTTTATTCTCATTTGCATGTCTCCGCCTTTTAGACATGCCCCTGGGCTTATTAATGTATTATTCGTTATATATATATATCGCACAAATATTACATTTATAAGCCCATCCTCAAGTCTAAAAATAAGTTAATAACTTATTGCCTGTTCAGGATTCCCAGAGATACAGTTATTGCACTGCATTCTGAGCCACTGGGCGGGGACATGTAAATGAGCAGACCATGCATTCTTGCTCTTAAATCCAAAATGCTCCTTCAAATGCATATACCTGCTGTACCACAGCTTTAAAGCAAAGGAGTCCCACACACTGTGGCCCTGAGCAACATGTGGGACCCCAGCCTGATCTACGGAGTGGGAAAGCACGCTGCTCTTCAACAATACACCGTACATTATATATCTCTAAATATAATAAAGAATACCCAATTTGTACTCCTGAATAGTTTTCATTACCTATACAGCTATTACAAAATAATTGATTACCATTTACCTTTTTGGTAAAATTAAAAGGTTGAAACCACTATTAGGTTCTTTTAAGGGCTAATGTCCCACATAAGAAACTTCAAGTGAAATGGGATGCCTGTCGCTGGGCTGGAGGTAGCAAGAGGTTATGTGTATGTGAACTAGGAAAAGGTAACCCTTGTTAAAAAGGAACACTATGATCAAAATCTTTTCTCTGTAGTCTTTTGGATGACTTAACTTGATGTGCAAAATTAAAAAAAACAACCTACAAACTATATATACAGAAACTCTTTTTGGCAAGTTTTTTTTTTTTTTTATGAGATTCTTTTTGCTCATTAGTAGTGAAGATATGAACTTCGTGTCCAGTTTCCTGATTATATGCTATATTCTAGTTTTATTCTCTAAATAAGTTTGCCCATTTTAAAGCGTGGGTCTTCATAATGTATACGGTATATTCTAAGAATATACCATATTTTTCCGTGTATAAAAGATGCCCCCTATTTTTTGAGCCCAAAATTAAGAAATAAATATGCTATCATGGTGGACTCTTTTGGCAAAAAAATAGTTTCATATAAACATTTTAATTGGTTATTTAACAATTTTATGATTCTTTTTATGGGCTATTGCTAAAAATAAATAAACTTAATGCAGTGTTTTTTTAAAATTTCTTATCCGTAGCATTCAAATGTATCGCACATATACCAGTTTTGTTTTGTATGTTTTTGTATCTGCACTCTTATCCAAAAGGTATGCCTATATGCAGCTTCATCAAACATCACACATGTATCAGATGTACCTCTGCACATGCATTTACATGGATATGCTTGTGTGTATACATACATACATACATACATACCCGCACGTATAGATGAAGCTCTGCACATGCATGGACACATACCGGTTCTCACCATCAGCTCTTTCCTGCCTGCTCTTTTCCTCTGCTGCCTCCTCCACTCCTGTTACAGTAATGGCTCCACAGTTCAAACAGTGACAGCACCATCTAGCTGCCCTTTGCAGTATTGGCGCTGGCTATGCTTTATTCCGTGTATAAGACGACCCCCCTATTTTAAATTTCAAAATTTTGGCAAAAAAATACTGTCTTATTCACGGAAAAATACGGTATATACTTTTCTATACCTTGGATAGAACAAATAAAGTTATTTTGTGATTTCATCAAATCGTACATGTTTAAAGTAGGCAGACTGGATTGCTCTTACCTGCCATCAAATCAATGGGTGTGTTTGCGTCGCTCAGTTGCGTCCGACTCTCCGTGACTTCATGGACCTCAACACACCATGCTTATCCACTTGGTATTTGTGGCAGAGATACTGGAATGTGTTGCCAGTTCCTTCTCCAGTGCGCCACAGCTTTCAGCTCCGGTATTCCTAGGTGATCTCTCATCCAAGTACTGACCAGGCCCAACCCTGCATGAGCCTATATATGTTTACAGCTGTTCCCAAGTGTGGTCTTCATGGCATATTCATATAAAATATCCATGCATGAGCATAGGACTGTTAATTATTTACTTATTGATTTTGATCAAGCCTTTTATCCCCACACACGGATATCAAGAAAAGTTGATGTATTGCTGTCGTTGGATACATTTGTCTGAAACTTAGGATCCAGAGTATGGAATGCATATACACATACTAGGCACCAGCAGTAACACTTTGTGCGTGCGTGTGTAAGTAAGCAGGGCGAAAACTATAAATTGGTGACCAATCTTACAGGCCTAAACAGTTCTTTCTAAAGGTAGATTAGCAAACTCATGCACAAGCAGCAGTGCTGTAACTTATTGCTATTGTAACAAATGCAGCCTGGTGATTTATATACCAGTGTGGCGATAGGAAAAAGATCCCTTGCCAATTTTATGTGCTCTTAATGTAAAAGAAGCAATATAATGATGCTTTGCATCTACACACTGTTCTCATTTGAATTTCACTGCTTCAAATAGTTTGGTTGCCCCATAGAGGCACACACAAGTTACTTGCTGTGTGTGTGTGTGTGTGTGTGTATGTATATATATATATATATATATATATATATATTAATATATAGATATATATATATATATATATATATATATATATATATATATATATATATATATATATATAGTACACTTGGATGTGTTTTTATTTTCTTAATTTTAAAAATGTCCATACTGCAATCCAAGCAATCATTTTATATAAGTAAACTTCTGAATAGTTTCCCTATTATAGTCTGAGGCTATGTGTATCTATCTATGTATGTGTGTCTGTGTGTACACACACAACATCCTTCTTAGATCAGGCCTTGACAAATGTCTAAAATTTAGGAGCCAGTGTAAACTATATATATATATATATATATATATATATATATATATATATATATATATAGATATATATAGATATATAGATATAGATATTACTCACACACACACAGTGGACCCCCTATACTAACCCACCCACCCCTATATTTCTCAAATCCCAAATTTGTCTAAAGTTATTTTTTATTTTTTTAGCCAAACAATTCTTCAATATTCATTGAAAAATCTCGTCTCCTTCCAGTAGCACATATTGCTCACTGCAAGGTGTCACTTCTGACTATCAGATGCTCTCCACTGCTTGGAGCACCACAGTCAATGAGGAGGCAGCTGGTCACATTCCTGCACGGAGAGAGATTTACATCTCCACCAAGCAGGGAGATTTTAGATGCAACTTACACGATAACTGCTTTATCTAAATGCCAGGGCATGTACACCTAAATAGTACTCTCTCAATTCACTGAAAATTTGAAGTACTCACTTTAATTTGTTGTTCGACCTGGTGCCCGTGTTTGTTGTTCCCTGTTCTAGATCATTAGCATTATCAGTTTTGGTTCTCAGTTGTATCGGTAGGCTGCAAGGCAAGTAGCATCCTGTTTGTCTGGCACCATATATTTCTACTTATCAACCTCATTCTTGTTTATTTAAAAAAAAAAAAAAATCTTTAGATCTTCATTGATGGATAAGTTATTCTAGACCCACAGTTCTAAATCTCATCAGATATCCAGAAATCAGCTCATAGAAGTCAGTATTTACTAAGTTGACAAATGATATTAACCGTGAGGCAATACAGTACTTAGTTACTCTATATGCCACTTTTAAGGGCTTTTTTTAAAAAAAAAAAATGTTATAGTAGAGGTCTTGCTATTAAATTTGCTTGTTTGGAGCAGTATGGTTTATAAGAATTTCTTATGGTAAATAGCATTAAAAGACTTATTTTTTTTCACTTGGTACTATAAAATTCACTTTTTATACTAATGAAGACAAACCTGCTTTCTATATTCCAATTAAGCACTTGAGCTTTCCAAATAATAAAAAGTAGCAATATGTAAGTAATCAACTTATTAATGTAGCATAGCAACATGTAGAAAGTTCAGAAGTACATGTATTGTAAATTGGTCAATTACATCACAAGGAAGACTTTTTAACACGCATGTTATTCATAATGTACATCAAAGGAAGAATATTTTTATTTCAACTATAGTTGTTTTTAATAGATGTGTAGTAGAGTTAACTGAATAAAAGGTCAATTTGAACATTTTGTCTGTAATTTTCTTCCTAAATAAATAGACTTGTTTGTGAATCATAATGGTAAGAAGACTGGGCAACTCATCAGAAGGTTTAATCTCTCTAATGTTGAGGAAATATCTTTTCTTCAATCAGTCATTCACATTTTAGCCAAGATGATCTGCTTTTTTTTTTTAATGCAATTCATGTCTCCCCATCAATTGATATGTTTGTCTGATTTAATAATATAAGGCCATAAACAGACTAATTAAATAAAAAGGTAGATTTTTAGAGACCAACTAAATAAATCTTTTTACTCCGTTATAACTCGTAAAAAAAAAAAAAAGTAAGATCAAGTGATCTGAATATGTTGAATTT
Source organism: Discoglossus pictus (assembly GCA_027410445.1). Taxonomy (NCBI): domain Eukaryota; kingdom Metazoa; phylum Chordata; class Amphibia; order Anura; family Alytidae; genus Discoglossus; species Discoglossus pictus. The sequence goes on along the minus strand of CM050168.1, from coordinate 110,325,152 downwards.
GGTTACCTTAATAAAGAAATATAAAATGAGGACCAATGAAATTTGTTTAGTTTAGAGTCATCTCTTTATTTGAATAAAGCAAATAGTCTCATCTTTAACAAATATGCATGTTTGATTGAAGAATAAATATGTATTTCTTGTAGATTGTTTAGAGATGGGACCTTTATGATGAGTTGCCCTGTCTGCTTTTTACTGTTTGAATTAGAATTGCAATTTTAGGTGCCTTCTCTATTTTGGGCTACATAACATTAATTATTTTCCTTTTATATAATAGGCAGCCAGTTTAGGGTCGTGATCGGTATACAATAAACCTCTTCTCTTGTTTGTGAATCCTACAATTACTTTTCAGAGTTTCCAGGATATCTGTCAGTACAAGAATGTTTGTTCTTTTAGACACTTGTCAACTTATGCATTTGCAAAATGAGTCATCTGGGTAAAGTATGCATTTCCCTGTAATGAAGCCATAATCATTCCTCATATTTTGTTTTATACTTTGTACACTTTTATTTCATCATTTTTTCAGTTATTTGGGGGGGCAGGGGGGGCTTTTTTTTATTTTTCTAATTATTGCTTTCCCCCTGAATGTTTTGATGATTCTCTAGAACCAACGAAACGTATGCTTTCCTTCCAAGGGCTTGCGGAGTTGGCTCATCGCGAGTATCAGGCTGGGGATTTTGAAGCGGCTGAAAGACATTGTATGCAGCTCTGGAGACAAGAACCGGATAATACTGGCGTTCTGCTGCTACTGTCATCTATCCACTTCCAGTGTCGCAGACTTGACAGGTAAATCCACACATTTGATATTAATCTGATGTGTATTGTAAACCTTTATTTTGTACTTTATTTGTGGAATGTGATCCTCCTTTTCTCTGAAAGCGTTCAAAATGCTAAAATCAAGGACAACTATAAAATCTGTTAAAGGGACATTGAAAACTTTTTTTCTTGTTACACATTAAAGAGGGTGTTTGATAATGTACCACTATTTTTTTCTGCTGGTAAATGAGAAAAATGTGGTACTATGCTTCCTGTATTTCTTACAGAAAAGTTGGAACCAAGGAAGTATTGTATACTGAAGCCTTTACCGAGAGATCCAAGAGAATTGCTGGGTCAAGGTGTTGACGTGCTGTGTTCAGTGATCTCACAGTACACATTCAGGAGATAGCTTTGTGCAGTGAGCCCATGCTATACAAAAGTTTCGTTTTTGTCTCTAGGCGTTTTCAGCAGCTGCATGGTATCAGTTCTTTTTGTAAACATGTGACTGAGTTTTGAAAGCGGTAACCCTTCACATTCTTCAAAAAGGTGTAATTATTGGAATTTATGTTCTTCAGGTCTGCCCATTTTAGCACATTGGCTATTAAGCAGAACCCACTACTTGCTGAAGCTTATTCTAACTTGGGGAATGTTTATAAAGAGCGTGGACAACTGCAGGAAGCTATTGAACATTATCGACATGCGTTGAGGCTAAAACCGGACTTCATTGATGGATATATCAACCTAGCTGCAGCTCTGGTTGCAGCTGGAGATATGGAGGGGGCAGTACAGGCCTACGTGTCTGCCCTGCAGTACAATCCCGTAAGTCTTATTACATGACTCTTCATTAATCGTAACAATTATTATTTTTTTTTTGATTTTCGGTAATTGCACTTTATTGTATTGATGTGTTCCAGAACTAATTATGCATGAGAATGTTGGTTACCTGTAACATTGTTAAAATCTTTTAATATCCTTTTTTGTGGATCTGATATGCAAAATTTACACCATGTTGTAATTTACTGCACAATATAGGTGGTGTCAAGGTACCTGCTGTAAGTGCTCACATAGCTTATATTTTAAAAAATAGTACATAGCAATGTTCTTTTTTTTTTATTATTATTAAAGGCATAAGGGATTTCAAAATTATACAATGCATAAAATGACAACATGTACAGAAGATTTGTTACCGTGCATTGTATATAAGTTTCATCCAATAACAATTGTAACAGGGAATTGACACGTTCCTTTTTATAAATGTTCTCAATTAGATAATTTTGTTTCTTAGTTCAGGTGGGGAGAGTCAAAAAGAGAAAAGCAAAAAATCTCTTCTCTTCAAGCTCTTCCACATCTCAAAAGCTTTAGAAGTAACTTGGAGAAATATTCTGATCTATTGCAGTTAACAGAACTGGTATGGGGGGGGGGGGGGGGGGGGCATGGATATGAATTGAAAGCGTTTATTTTGGGGAGTAGATAGGTTGTTGAGATGGATGCCCAAAAGATAAGATTCAATCGAAATGAGAGTTGGAGTGCAGGTCTGATACCTTAATCCAAATGGCCTCGGCTTTTGGGCAAGTCCACCAAGTGTGGATAGAGTCGCAAGAAGTCAGGCAGCCCCTGAAACAGTAAATGCTCTCCTGGGTTTTTATTTTGTGTAGTCTATCTGGGGTATAATCTGTTCTGTGAAGAACTTTAATGCATGTTTCCAGGAAATTGTAGCTAAGTGAGCACCTAGTTAGATTGGAGCAATATTGGGTCCATTTGTCAGTCTCATATTGTAAGGCAAGCTCGGATTCCCATTTAGTCATAAAGGCAACTTTCTGTACCTTGAGGGAGGAATTGAGAATATCGATGGTAGTGGGGGGGGAAGTGTGGAGGCAAGTGGACACTTGGAGTTGGCCCACACCCAGTTAGACTGAGACACCTTTATCTCAATGGGTTGGAGTGGCTTGACATGGGGTACAAAGCTTTAGGAAGCAAATGATCTTATACCAAAGTGTGGTGTTGCAATTGGAGGTTCTGCATAAAGACCCAAGTTGGTTGATGTCTGCCCGAATGGGTTGAAGGCAAAAAATAAATTAGTAATCACTGTTTGTTTCACTCACACTTTGTATTGGCAGGCAAGTGGAGGAACGGCTACATATCTCTTTGTGGTGGTTTAAAAACATCACACAGAATTGCCAGATATTTAAGACATGTAGTCTTAAAAACATAATAGAAAGTCTGACATTTGCAAGTACATTTTTGGTTGAAAAGTTTTTATGAATCTGAAAAAATACTGATTGTTTTTTGTTTTTGTTAAACAGGATTTGTACTGTGTTCGTAGTGACCTGGGTAACCTGCTCAAAGCCCTAGGTCGCTTAGAAGAAGCTAAGGTAGGTTTCTAGTATCCCGATGTTACATGTTTTTTCCAAATTCTGGCACACTAAATCTCTTTAGTTACAAAAAGTGTTGTGTTTTAATGGAAGATGAAGCATGATCTTAGATACTAGTACTGGGGAAATTCAGCTCCTCACACAGTGAGGAACTGTCCTGTTACTTTCTTATCTCTTCTTGGAGACTTCCAATTTTTCAGGTTCTTTTTAATTCTGTCCTTGACTGAAATTGACAGAAGTCATCGTGAATTAATTGCTGTCTTCCAGTTGAACTTTGCCCTTACTCTTAAGAGGCACCACAAGCTCAAACCAAAAAGCCCATTATTATTATTTTTTTTCTTTATTTTTTTAAATCTCTCTGTCCCCCCCCAAGTCAATGTTCCTTTTCTTTGGAAGAAAGGCTAGTATGTAATGAACAGAAAAATCTGGTTTAACCCTTTCTAAACTATATGCAAAGCCTAAAAAGGACAGACACTGGTTTGTATTAAGAGAATGGACTGATGGAAAGAAAGTATTGAGATAAGAAGGTGGCTTCTAGCAATTAGCATTTGTAAAGTATGCAAATATAAATCTACCAATGAATGCCATTTTGCAGCTTTACTCTTGTTTGTGATCTGTAATTGTGAAATTGTTACAAGCCACCTTGTGCGTCTGCGCTGCTAGGGAAAGGAGTTGGAGAAACTGGAGGCTGTCTTTGAGTAGCCTCTGTTACGCCAAACCCTGCGCGCATGCCATCGCATGGAGTGTGACTGCTGCGTAGCTGTCTATTTGATGGGAGACCTTTTGGGGTGGTTGTAGATATATTCATAGGTGTCTTCAAATCCAATATTTGTTGATATTTAAGTGTAAAATTGCATGGCTTTGGGGTGATATTTGACTTGTTTCCTGCGACTGGTTCTCAGTTCTTCATGTAGACGGCTAACACTTATGACACTTCATTGCTGCTTCAGCGTCAATGGCATAGGAGAAGAGCGCGCCTGCTTAGGATGCTGACTTCTTTTCCACAGATCTGGAGGAACCTAGTTTGAGTCTTTACTTTGGAGACGACATAGATAAGAGCCTTTAAGTAAAATATATACTATTTCTTCGTAATCAGTGCATTTACAATATCAAGCCAGCTGTTACCTTTTAATACAAAAGCAAAATTTAGATGGTAGTTGGAAATTAAAGAGCCTTTCTTCCAGTCATGCACTACCCAAACTCCCTGCATGATGAACATATAATAAAAGCAAGCTTGACATGTCCATGTCTAAATCATAGAGCATATCCAAAAAAAAACATTTCACTTGCTTTGTTGAGATATTTTACTAATGATATTGTTTTATTTTCTCTCTTGTTTTTGGCTTTTTACCACTGATATTGTATTTAGAAGGTTTCAGGTGGGTGAAAACTGCTATGCCATGCGTAAAGGTGCCTCGCTGAAGGGAGCTCGAGGCCTGGATCTAGGCAGACATGCACCTCCTCCTCTTCCAGCAAGAAACGCACCGAAAAGTCACATGAGAGATATATGGTAACGGGTTTGTAAATGCCACAACAAAACCATTTGCTCCATGCCTGAATCCTTCTGTCTTGTGGCTTCAAAAACAGCTTTAAAATGTTTATTTACAAGCAAATAAAATAAAAATGTATATACCTTTTTAGCCACAATTCTTTAAAGGAAACTGAGTAAATGTTTTAATGAAAGAAAACAGTTGGAGCTAGTTTAGTTGTAAGCTTCTAACTCTTCCAGATGTTCATTATTTTTTTTCCTTTTTTTAATTTTTTTTTTCTTCTTTGTTTGGACTGAAGCGTTCTGCTCATCATGTGCTGTGAGCCTGCAGTAGCGCAAAGGCTGCGCTGCGGATTGCGCTTTGCGTGGAGATCAGAATTTGTGAACAGTCAATTTGATTGTTAGCCATTAGTGTTTGATTTTGTGGGTACAGTGTTGGAACTCATGCAAATTCCACATGCTTAATTTTAGAATACATATATTCTGTGGATTAATATATCAGGTTGGCTGTTGACATTTGCCAGCGCCACTGCGATGCGATGCAATAGCGTAGTGTTGCTATATAGCATGGGGCCGCTAGCGACTTGTTTGCGCCTGCATTACAGGGACCCTGACCTGAGTGCACTCCTATCATTTCTGGTTTCTAAGCTGGTTCGAGTATAATTTTAAGCCTATAGATTATTAATACATCTACTAAGATTTCAATTGGTTTTAATTTTGGTAATCAAAGAGTCTTGTCCATAGTTCTAGAAAAATGGGGGTTGAGCTTATCTGATTTATGTTTGGCTAGCTTTCAAAATATTTAGGCTTGTAATCCTTTACCTAGAAAACAGCTTAACTGAGAAATGATTACTTGCATTTATGTCTGGGTTTGCGCGTGCATAGGATTCATCGCCGTGCGCAGCATTTGAAGCGCTAGCGTGCCTATGCTGCAGGTTCACTTTTTTCTGTTTAGAGAAGGAATTCTAACATAACTCTTTCTTTCTTTTTTTGAAAATCCTTCCCCATTCCTTCCTCTTCCCCATTCCGTTATTTTAATCCTTTCAAGGCATGTTATCTGAAAGCAATTGAGACACAACCTAATTTTGCTGTAGCTTGGAGTAATCTGGGCTGTGTATTTAATGCACAAGGGGAGATCTGGCTTGCTATACATCATTTTGAGAAGGTAAGGCCAAATATAAATAACTTTGTCACATAAAATGTTCTTTGAAATTAAAATGTATGTGCAGAAATGTTGCTTTCATAAATGTAAAAGTAAACTACAGTGGTTATAAAATTAGTTTATTTTATCTATTTTAATGGGGTGCAACAAACATCACAGGTTTCTGCAGTGGTTAAACTAAGTGGGTCTTTCAATAAATTAGTAGTGCTTTTATGTCACTTTCTTGCATAGCGGTTTGTCTTACCTGTCACTAAGTTTAATCACTGTGTGTGCACGTTGAAACGAAAAATTATATATATATATCTCATTTGCATTTTATTGCAAGCAGGATAGCACCAATAAGCAGTATTTTTCCACTAGTAATTTGAATGTCTTCTTGTAGGCTGTAACGCTTGATCCCAATTTTCTGGATGCTTACATTAATTTGGGCAATGTTCTTAAAGAGGCTCGTATATTTGACAGGTACGTTTATTTTTATTTTTGCAGTATGGTGCACAATATTAATGTAAAGAACAATTACAACATTGAGAGGGATGTATAGGAAGATACTTTCAACAAAAAATGAGTTTCAGCAATACAAATTTGATTATTAAAACCACCCTTTCTTAATCTGTTGCACTTACTTTTTTTTCTTTTCTTCTTCAGAGCTGTAGCAGCATATTTGCGTGCCCTGAGCCTGAGCCCAAATCATGCTGTGGTACATGGCAATTTGGCCTGTGTGTATTATGAGCAGGGTCTTATTGATCTTGCTATAGATACCTATCGACGGGCCATAGAACTGCAGCCACACTTCCCTGATGCCTACTGCAATCTTGCTAATGCTCTGAAGGAAAAAGGCAGTGTAAGTAAAAGTTTATTTTGTTGGCAACCTAATTTTCTCTCTATTAAGGTGAGCATATGATCAACCTTATTATTTATTACAATCTTAGGTGGTTGATGCAGAAGAATGTTATAATACAGCTCTTCGCCTATGTCCTACCCATGCTGATTCTCTCAATAATCTTGCAAACATCAAGAGGGAACAAGGAAACATTGAGGAGGCTGTGCGTCTTTATCGTAAAGCACTTGAGGTAATTGATATGAAAATGCTGCTTTGGGCAACTATTGTAGTCCCATTTGACATGTTTTTAAATCCTGAATCTGCTCTTACTTTAAGGTATTTCCAGAGTTTGCTGCAGCTCATTCAAATCTAGCCAGTGTGCTGCAACAACAGGGCAAGCTCCAAGAGGCTCTGATGCATTACAAGGAAGCTATTCGGTAAGATCTGGATGCATACATGGACCTGCACGCTTTTCCTTTATTTCCTTTATGGTTTTAAAACTTGTTTTGTTTTACAGAATCAGTCCTACATTTGCTGATGCCTATTCTAACATGGGTAACACTCTGAAGGAAATGCAGGATGTTCAAGGAGCCCTGCAGTGCTACACCAGAGCAATCCAGATAAACCCAGCTTTTGCTGATGCACACAGTAACCTGGCCTCCATTCACAAAGTAACTAAGTCATAATTGCTAGAGTGGGTAGCCAAAATGTTTACTTATGTTGGGAGGGGTAGAAGTATAGCCTTAACATTTTTACACAGTTCACTAAAACAAAAAAACTTTTTTTTAATTATTATTATATAGGATTCCGGGAATATTCCAGAAGCTATTGCTTCCTATAGGACTGCTCTAAAACTGAAGCCTGACTTTCCTGATGCTTACTGCAATTTGGCTCATTGCCTTCAGGTAATGTGACATTTATTTACAAGACCACAACCGTTATTTTCCTTCATTCTTTCATTGTGATATCTATACGCAAAGAAATACCTTAACCTGAAACCTTAAATTACAGGCCAAAATGAAAACTGTGCTCTATGTCTTCAAAATCCACATAAAGTATATATTTTTTTAATTTAATTAGTGGTATCCATTTTGTTTGGGTTTCTTAACCTTCATTTGTCTGCCGACTAGTTATCTTCCAATGCTCATGGGGACCAGCTGTGAGATCCAGAACATGTTTAATATAGTGATATATAGTTGACTTCCTGAATTTTAGTCTAGCATTGCACTTATTTGAGTAGATTATAGTTTAACAGCTTTTTACATTTCTCTCTAATCTATACATACTATCACTATTAGACAGTCTCTCCTCCTCCGCCACCACGCTTTACAATCAAGTGCTATTTTCCATGAACGTAGAAGGAAGTTCATAATTTGTCTAACTTGATACGTTCACCAGTGTTATAATATTTATATTGCTGTGTAATCTTTGCCAACTTATTTGTGTGTGTACAAGCTCATTGATTGTACAATTTCTTGCTTTTGAGCTAAGAAAAAATGTCTAGCATTTCAGTTACTCGCTCATTGAACAAGTTCCAACCTGTGTAAAACCAAAGGGAGGAACATAATGGATAAAAGCTTCCACATACGGTTACCGGAAGACAAATACTTTTTTATTATAAGATTGTTTAAAGTAGTTGTTTTTACCTATAGCTTTAAATTATATTCAGAATCATTATTGGTCAGTTTTTAATATAGTATTTTAAATGATTATTTTTAATGTTTGATTTCCCTATTGTGTGTATTTTTTAATTTTTTTACTTTGCTTAAAGGGCCACTGAAATCCTTGCAAGTGATTTAAAAGTTTTGTTTGAGGATCTATGGGGAAGGCTATGATTGTCATCAGAAGTCAGTCTCTTTCTTCCTTTCTTTTTCTTTCTTTCTTTCTTTTCTCTCATCTTACATATTTCAAAGATTCAAAAAGTATTTTGCATGTTTTTAAAAGATCTTTACAGTGTAGTGCTCAATTTTATTGCATTTTTCTTGTAAATCATGTTACATTGTTATTTATGTTTTGTTTTAGATTGTTTGTGACTGGACAGACTATGATGAGCGTATGAAGAAATTGGTCAGCATTGTTGCTGACCAGCTAGAGAAGAACAGGTTGCCTTCTGTACATCCTCATCACAGTATGCTTTATCCACTATCTCATGCCTTTAGGAAAGCAATTGCTGAAAGACATGGAAACTTATGCTTAGATAAGGTGAGCCTGAATTTTGTGTAATAATATTCTGTGTAATCCATAAGCATAGAAGTTTTTTGTTTGTTTTTTTGTAAAATTATCAAAAGAATATGTAAGTTTCCTGGATTATGAATGTATCTGATAGAGGATAATTAATAGTATATAAAAAATAAATAAACATTTCTGGCCGTTTAAAATTAACACCCCATCCAATATGTTTTGGCCAATCTGGTTAGATCAGCGATTCTCAACCTTTCTAGTGCCACAAGCCTTTTATAAACATTTTCCAAGTTGTGGTGACCCCTAACAGTAAAATTATTTTTGTTGCTCCTTCGCTGTAATTTTGCTACTCTTATGAATTGAAATATACATATCTGCTATGCAGGATGTATTTTCATACTTACAAACTTAACATAATTAAAGCGTAGTGATTAATTCCAAAAAACAATATGTAATATATTTTGTGAAAGTTAACAATAGTAAAGTTACGAGAATGGAAACGTTTGTAATCATTATGATTAAATTGTCTGTCATTCGATAGATGTTGGCAATTAAAGTAAGAAAGTACTAACAACCAGTGCAAAAAACACTGTACAATTACAAGTTTTACAGATTTAAATAGACAAAAGAAAACACATTTCTGATAGTTTTAGGTGACCCCTGGCAAATAATCATTTGACCCGCAAAGGGGTCGTGACCCCCAGGTTGAGAACAGCTGGGTTAGATTAAAGATTTGAGACATAGCACTGTTGGTTGCTATGGCAACAGCAGTCGGGAAGCGGGGATGAGTCTTATCCCAGCAGTGACTGGGAGGCTGACAACACTGCTCTCCTATTGGCTGAGCAAGCAAGTATTGCAAACTTGGCAGTTTCAATTCAAAAGTAAAATTATATATATATATATATATATATATATATATATATATATATATATATATATATATATATATATATATATATATATATATATAGCTGGTAACATTAATTGATTTCCTGCGCCCCCCCCCCCCCCCCCCTTTATTTAATTTTTTTTCGTTTGCTAAACAATTAAGTGATATTTTAATGGGTGTTGTACTAAACTACATTGGCTGCACTTTTTTTTTTTTATATCGGTTAGGTTTCTTGGCTCGGTGTGTGTGTGTTCAGATGCTATGTTGAGTCAGATGATGTGTTTTTTGCTTTATCAAATACAATTATTGCAGATCAATGTTCTCCACAAGCCACCATATGAACATCCAAAGGACCTGAAGGCCAGTGACGGACGACTAAGGGTGGGGTATGTTAGCTCAGACTTTGGAAATCACCCAACTTCTCACCTCATGCAGTCAATCCCAGGCATGCATAATCCAGATAAGTTTGAGGTAAGCATATGAGCCTATAAATCATTTTGTCTGTTTATATTACTCACGTACACACGTATGCGCATGCGTACACATTCATTTCTGTCTGAGACAGCGATACTCTGGAATGATGATTGTATGGTTTCCCCCTTGTTGTCTAGGTTTTTTGCTATGCTCTCAGCCCGGATGATGGTACAAACTTCCGTGTAAAAGTGATGGCCGAAGCAAATCATTTTGTGGACTTGTCCCAGGTAATTTAGTGTTTGTTTTAGCTTTCCTTTTTCAAACTAACATCTGAATTCAAGGAATCAATTCCGCCTTTCAAATCACACATGCTCTAGTTTCAGGTAACCAGTCTTCATGTAAAGCTGCAGATGGCCAACTTTTAGGGTTCCTTGAGTAAAACTATTCTGCACTAATTGTATAGAGCTGTTAAATAAATAACAAATTGTGTAAACTTTTTAGATTTGAAAATCGTCTCACTGTTTTACCCTTTGTTGAAAAAAGCTGTAGTGTTGGATTTTATGGCAGTTAAGTTGTTCGTTTAACCTAGCCCTAAGCAGAAGTCTTAGACTCAAAATTCATCAAACTTCAGATCCTCAATGGACTAAAAATGAAAAGCTCTCTTTAAAGGGTATGTATGTGTTTCCTGGGTTTCAAATTTTGAGTAAGAAACAGGCAGTGATTATCAGAAAAATGTCTTCTATAGATAAGTTCAGTGTACTTACAAAGTCAAATCAGGAAAGTAAAATCCAGCTTTGCACACCCATAGGAAGCTTACATACCCAAGTACACAGCAAAGCAGCCAGGTACAGAATTTGACCTTTCAAAGGAACTACTTGCAGCAGGATGGTGTCGGTTCGTGGGGTCTGAGCTCACAGCTGAATCAGAGGGCAAGGAGAGAGAGAGAGACTACATATCCTGGGCTGCTTTGCAAAACAGGAACAACCCCAGAGTTTAATATAAATGTATCATCTATCCTCTGCCTTCTCCTGATTGGCCAAAACAAATTATGAATTTTATGCTAATCTTAGGAGGGATTTTCAGGGGTGTCAACTCACAAAAGCTGCAACTTGCAAACTGAAGGGATTTAGCAAACATTAGGTAAGGTAGTTTTGTAAATGATGATTTTGGTATATTTCATGCAAAAAGTTTGCATACAGATTCTCCTATTGGATGCCTTCATAGTCAAGGAAATTTAGATATG